>BSBM01000904.1:33812500-33942500 GCA_027924585.1 Larix kaempferi | reverse complement strand
TGATGGTGATGATGAAGACGACGACGACGATGATGACGACGACGATGACGACGATGACGACGATGATGATGATGATCATGATGAAGATGATGATGATGATAATGATGATGAAGATGATGATGATGATGAAGATGAGGACAATGATGATGATGAGGATGATGATGATAATGATGATGATGATGATGATGATGGAGATAAGGATGATGATGATGAATACCATGAAGATGATGGTGATTACGATGACAATGATGATGATGAAGATGATGAAGATGGTGAAGATGATGATGATGAAGATGATGATGATGATGATGATGGTGGTTGTGATGGCGATGAAAACGATGATGATGATGATGATGATGATGAAAATGGTGATGACGATGATGATGATGATGATGATTATGATGAATATGATGGTGATGATGATGATGATGAAAACCACATAATGGGCCTTGGTTGAGAAAACCTTCTTAGTCTTTGATGGCTAGAACACTTCTTCCCTGGAAAACCATTTCCAAGGCCCTAAGACATGTAGATACTAAGTTAAAAACCATATAATGGCACTTCCATTCTCAATCACAGGACAATGATACCTCAAGAGGCCATGTGTAGTTGGTGGAGGTAACCTTCTTAGCCCTATATGGATATAAGTTTCATTTAAGGCTCGAGTCTTAGGTATCCCCCCTTGACCATGTCCAATGCCCTAAGTCCCCAAGACTTGGATACATCTAGCTCAATGGATACCCTTGTAAAGTCTTGTTTGGTGATTTTACACATTGTTCATGGCCTTGGATGTCTAAATGGTTTCTTTATCGCCAAAAGCATGATATTCTTCCATAAAACATCATTCCAAAAGCCTTGATTAGTCATGGTGCATATATATTCCTCAAAACCACTTCATGGTATCGACATCCTTAATCATAGGCCAATGATACCATTAAGAGTTCATGTGTGGTTAGTAGAGGAAATCATCATAGCTCTTTCTGGATAGAATATTTTTTTAGGGCCCAAGGTTCAGGTCTCTCTCTCTCTGGCTATCTCTCTAAACTACCTATGGGTTATAGGTTTTAAGGGTTGGGTGTTTGATGGTAGAGTTTAGGGTTGATGAGAATTAGAGGTTATAAGGGTTAGGGGTTAATTTTTATTTGACTAGACACTTTAGATGTTAGGATTATGTGGCTAGGGTTATAGGGGTTAAGGGATATATATTATTGTGTGTTAGTAATTAGGAGTTTTAAGGGCTATACTAGTTTAGGATTATAGCGGGCCAAGATTTATGATGGTTAGTTGTACTAGGGACTAGGGATTGTAGTGGCTAGGGAATAATGGTCAAGGGTTTGGGGATTGAGATATGGGGGTCATGGATTTATGGTTACAAGGATGAATATTTATATGTACATGAGGATAATGTGAGTTAGTGATTTTGTGTAATAATATATCTCCTAACCCTTGTGGTGAAGGAGAGAAGAGAGGGGTGAGAGAAGGAGGAGGGATTGGGTAGAGTGCAATAAATGGGGTGGATTGGGTGGATAGGAAGGGAGGAGGGGTGGGGTTATAGAGAGGGAGGGGGGTTAGGGAGAGATAGATAAAAAAATTAAGGTGTAAAACAACAACGCGTGCGTGCACGCGTGTCTGAATTCAAATTGTTTTTGGTGCCCTTGTAGGCTTGGAATTAGCTTCGGATTGCACCTCAAGGCTCGGTCTGATTTATGGCAGAACACATCAAATGCTGTAACTTCATGTTTTTCACAACTAGTTCTGCATATGCTCCACGAGTGCACTGCAGATGAAATTGCACACACTTGTCGAGCTCTGTGTGCAAATTCTAAATATATAATTTTTGAATAGATCTGTTGTTTTCTATTTTTAATTCATGTTTAACTGCACTCATGTCAAATTTGTAAAAAACATAGCTCATTTATTTGGCCTATAACTTTTGATTGGCTTACATATATCGAAAACGAAAAAGAACCTGCACAAGAGTACGAAAATACCTACAACCTAAAAAAAAAAGTATTTTGATTATTTTTAGACCATGATATGGTGGCTCAACACTTGATCATGTCATTTGAGGGCTTCACTGAATTCGGTAATTTAAAAAAAAATATAAAATTAACTTTTAAAATTTTGGAAAAATAGCCCCACACAAGATTTGTCTGTTGCCTACGCCTCTACATATTTTTTTTCTAGTAAATTGAAAATTTACATAGCAAACAGGTGGACCAAAAAAAACATGTGCATTATCTTTTAGAAAAAAAATAACATACCAATCTTCAAATAATGACATTTTGGGGTGGTTATACCACTTTTCCATAAATAAAAGTTATATATTCTGGAAGGTCATCCGTTTTTCTACGTTTCATATTTTTACACCTAATCCGAAAAAATTTTGTAGGTACCCCTAATAATTCATTTTAATGATAAAATTTATGTTTTTCTAGAATGTCATTGCAACTAACGTGTCATAATTGGGTATCATTACCTTGCACTAGCCTATTGTTTATGCAATAGTGAAACAAGCTAAAACCTCTATCAAAATACGATATTCGTTGAATGTTTCAAACTATAAGATCAATGAATTTTTCACAGAATTTTGTGCAGGAGTCGTGCATGATATTGAGCGCAAGAGTGTAAGTTTCTATGTTTTTATATCTTTCTGAATTTCTTATACTTTGAATTATATGACCATGTAATAGATTTAATACAATAAAGTTTTTATTTCATAGGATTTTTCTATGCCACTTTCCCATACTCAATGGAATTTATTCTACAGAAGAAAATACGATGGATGTCATTAATGCCCCTCTTCATAAGAGAGAGGTACCAAAGAAGGGAGAAACACCAAAGCAAAAATGAGTGTAAAATGTTCCTGAAGAAATACAAGCATATAAATGAAAATGCATCCAACAATAAGATGAAGTTCAAAGGAAGGTTACATTCAAAAGGATATCTCGTGTAATAGAAGATGATCGACGAATTGTTGGTGATGACGATGTTACTTCTACTGGTAAGAGCAAGAGAGACTCTTCTAAAATACCTATGGATGAGGATGTTTCCATTCCTGGTCAACAAGTTGTTCTTTTAGATACAACTACTTCAAGACATAAAAGAAGGATTGAAGATGTTCAATCCAATTTTGAAAATCATAGTGAGAACTCAAGGGAGATTTTGGAAATCATTAGTCCAGGTGGTGATCTAGATAATGTGTTGTTAAGACAACAAAAAATGCTATTCGAGATCGATTGAAGAGGGATAAGTTGGTTCACAATGGGCATACATTTGATTTAAATTTAAAGCAATTTTATAGACACACAGAAGGCCAAGAGAAGTATCAAATTAGGAAACCGCGTCACTTGCATGTTCATAACTTGAAAGCATTAATGAGGCACAATCCCTATGCACATGTGGTTGACTATCTAGTTCTTGTTGACGCAAAAGATGTTCATGTTAGAGATGCATTTAAAGAATAAAAATGTTTTGATTACAACTACTATTTTTTTGGGGGAAATCATTCCGCGGAGGATAGAAGAGAATTGATGCAAGAGTTTCCCAAAAACCCTATTTTTCAAACAAACCACTTATACTATGAAACAATAACTTTATACTATGAACGAGAACTCTAGCCATAAAAACAATGATTTTTGTGGAAAAAACACCAAAAACACCACCCGAATAGAAAATTGTTGATACTAGTATACGCGATTTTTTTCAGAGTAAAAAATAGAGCCATGGCCTAAACATCCCATACTATGTTTACAAAAACTGTAAAATCAGCCCTTAAATTGGAAAAAGTTTTTTTTCTTCAAGAGATAAATTACAACTCTTTTGAAACTTGCATATTAAAAAAAACAAAAAATTCATAAATAATTTCACCACTCTAACCATATAAAAACAAACAAATTTTGAGGCAATTCATAATGAAATAATATATTAGACCATAGAAGAACAAATGATTCATATAAATATTCAAAAATTCCTTTAGAGTTTCAATTACAAACACCATACTAATAAAAAACATCTAAAATGCTTCATGTGAAATTATTCAAATTCATCCATGGATTTTGACACCCCATGAGAATCTACATTTTCTGCAGAGGAAGGACTGGATGAAGATGTAGATGAACCATATTAGATTCTCTATTATCAATGGTTGCACCATCTGAGTCTACATATATTCCCATCATTTCATATGTAATATTCCTTCGGGATCTACGGCTTGGTTTAACAGACTCCCATCTTACAAAATTAAAAAAAAAATCAAAATCTAAAACCCCCCCTAAACTATATAATAAACAAATTAAAAACTAAACACCCCCTAAACTATATAATAAACAAATTAAAAAAAAAAAACTAAATCCCCCACCAAACTATATAATAAACAAATTAAAAAAAAAATTAAAATCTAAACCCCCCCCCTAAACTATACAATAAACAAAATTTTAAAATTTTTTTAAAATAAAATAAATTTTTTTTAACCCCCCCCTCCTCCCTCCTCCCCCGTGTCCCGTCCCCTCCCCCTCCTCCCTCCTCGCACCCCCTTCCCTCACCACCCCCCTTCCCGCTCCTCTCTCCTCCCCGCACCCCCTCCCTTGCCACTCCTCCTTCCACGCGCCCCCTTCCCCCACCACCCCCTTCCCCCTCCTCCCCAGGCCCCTCCTCCCGCCACATTCCTCCCTGTTCCCCAACATTTCTCCCTCCTCCTCACACACCCTCTATTCCCCCGACTCCCTCCTCACACCCCCCTTCCCCCTCCTCCCAGCGCCCCTCCTCCCGCCACCCTCCTTCCCTCTCCTCACAGCACCCCTCCTCCTACCACCCACTTCACCCTCCTCCCTCCTCCTTATGATTCCCTATCCTCCCCGCACTTCCCCCTCCTTCCCTCACCCTCCCTTCCACCTCTTCCATCCGCCCACTTCCCCCTTCTCCCTCCATGGCCCTTTGGCCGTAGCAGCCAAAGGGCCACGGAGGGAGAACGAAGGAGGAGGAGGGGGATGAGGGGGAAGTGGGCGGAGGGAGGAGGTGGAAGGGAGGGCGGGGGGATGATGGGGAAGCATGGGGAGGAGGGAGGAGGGGCGCGGGGAGGATGGGGAGGGGTCAGAAGGAGGCTTAGGCGCGAGCAGGCCGCTAACTTGGGCGCTGAAGGGCCGCTTGTGAGGGGAACCGTTTGGCACCCAAGCGAGTGTCCCACTCATGCCCAATCATCCTTCTTCCCCCTTCCCCTTATCCCCATGCCCCCTCTCCCGCCACCCCCCTTACCTTTCCTCCTGCCACCCCCCTTACCCCTCCTCCCCATTCCCCCTCCCTTGCCCCTCCTCCCTCTTCGATCCCCCTTCCCCCTCCTCCCTCCCCGCCACACTTCCCCATCCTTCCCCCTCCTCCCTCCCCCCCCCAACACTTCCCCCTCCTCCCCCCCCTCCTCCCTTCCACCTCCTCCCTTTTCCCACTTCCCCCTCCTCCCCCTCCTCCTCCTCCCTTCTCCCTCCACCAAGCAACCCTCCTCCCTTATCCCTCCGCGAAGCGGCCAAAGGGTCGCAAATGGAGAAGGGAGGAGGAGGAGGGGGAGGAGGGGGAAGTCGGCGGAGGGAGGAGGTGGAAGGAAGAGCAAAGCGAGGAGGGGGAAGCACGGGGAGGAGCGAGGAGGGTGGAGGGGGTGGTGCGAGGAGGGGGAAGGGGGGCGCGAGGAGGGAGGAGGGGGAAGGGAGGTGGTGTGAGGAGGAGGGGGGAAGGTGGGGGCATAGGGAGGAGGGAGGATAGGGAAGGTGGTGGTGGGAGGAGGGGAGCGGGGAGGAGGGGGAAGGGGGCGGCGGGGGAAGGGGGCATAAGGAGGGACGAGGGGAAAGGGAGGGGGTGCAGGGAGGAGGGAGGAGGGGGAAGGGAGGTGGCACGAGGAGGAGGGGGGAAGGTGGGGGCTCAGGGAGGAGGGAGGAGAGGAAAGGTGGTGGCGGGTGGAGGGGCGCGGGGAGGAGGGGGAAGGGGGTTGTGGGGGAAGAGGGCGTAAGGAGGGAGGAGGGGAAATGGAGGGGGGTGCGGGGAGGAGGGAGGAGGGGAAAGGCAGGGGGTGCGAGGAGGGAGGAGGGAGAAGGCGGCGGTGGGGGTAGGGTGCGAGGAGGGAGGAGGGGGAAGGGGGCACGGGGAGGGAGGAGGGTGGGGTTAAGAAAATTTTAATATTTAAAAAAAAATAAATTATTATATAGTTTAGGGGGGGTTAGATTTTAATTTTTTTTTTTATAAATTGCTTATTATATAGTTTAGGGGGGTTTTAGATTTTAATTTATTTTTTAAAACTTTTTTTAAATTTTTTTATTATATAGTTTAGGGGGGTTTTAGATTTTAATTTTGTATTATATAGTTTGGGGGGGTTAGGTTTTAAGTTTTTTTTTAATTTTTTATTATATAGTTTAGGTGGGGGGGGGCCTTTAGAGTTTAGTGAAACACTTGTGGCAAAGATGTCAAAAGAGCCTCAACCCCCATGAGGAGGGGTGTTTGTAAAGGAGCACTTTGGGCATCTTGAAGACATAGAAGACCCAATGGAAGAGGACATTGATGTCCCTAAGGAAATCCAAACTCCCGAAAATTCTAATTTCGATGAAGAATTTGACCTGCATGTTATTGTTGATTAGTTTCATGTCTTGAAGAAAATGTTAAATTTGACAATTTTTTTATAAGATATATTAGTAATGTTTTGACTTTCATACTTTATTTTAGAAATAAAATTTCTATATATAATGTTTTTAATATGTTTTTTACAAACTATATATGGTATAGTTTTTCTTGAATTTATGTGAATCGCCACTTTTCTAAAAATAATATGAAATAGTATCATTTTTATACAAAGTCTCTGAAAATTAATTGAAAATGGTTTTAAATGTTTTTATTTTCTGGAATTTCTTACAATTTTTTCAATAAAGATGTCTTATTTTGTCCATAAAAATGTTTTATTTAAATATAGAAAAAAATTGCAAAATGAATATATGTTTTTCATTTTAAATTGCTTATAAATGTATGTTATTTTGTTAAATTTCTAAAAACACACTTGAAAATAGAAATTAAAAATATTTTACGACAAAGATAATTCAAAGGCCCGAAAAAATGCCTCAAAATGAAAATGTGTGATACTAGTATCAACCCTTTTTTAAACATAGGTAAAAATAGCTACAAAAATTAGGAGAGAGAAAAACGAGAACTGTGTCGAGTTCTCATTTCATAGTATAAGTTGGTTCACAATGGGCATACATTTGATTTAAATTTAAATCAACTTTATAGACACATAGATGGCCAAGAGAAGTATCAAATTAGGAAACCATGTTGCTTGCATGTTCATAACATGAAAGCATTAATGAGGCATAATCCCTATGCACATGTGGTTGACTACCTAGTTCTTGTTGACCCAAAAGATGTTCATGTTAGAAATGCATTTGAAGAATCAAAATGTTTTGATTACAACTACTATTTTTTGGGGGGAAACATTCTGCGGAGGCTAGAAGAGAATTGATGCTAGAGTTTCCCAAAAACCCTATTTTTCAAATAGTGAAATGCATCATTTACGCTGGTTTAATAGATGTGGAAGCAAAAACATTTGCATGGGATCACAACACAGATAATGACTATAGGATGTCCATGACATCCATTCAAAGGGTTAGATTTATCCGCAATGAATTTGAACAAATATGTGGTGGGGATAGATTGAAAGTTGATGCAGATTTCCGGAAACATTGTTTTATGGAAATAGGTATCCCTATTAAAGAGGATAATGTGAAACATAAATGTTTGAAAGGAAGTGATGCATTCAGAGATGTAGATAACTATTTTCTGTTGGAATTTAGAACGGGCCCCATATGGGATTTGATTAGCATGTGGGAGAATATTGGCGTAAAAAATCAGAAGGTAAAAAACAATAAAGCAGTTGCATGGAGTAGTAGTCAAGGAGGCCTTGATGTAAGGAATTTTCCAGAAGATATGACTATAGAATATTGGATATCATTGCAAGGTGTGAAGGATGAAACACTTATATCTACAATATTGTCACATGTAAAGTCAGGTGAATTATCCATGGAGGAAATGTGCAATGATTTTGAAAAGTAAGTTTATAGGTTGTTTTTATTTTTTTGAGTTTAAGATTTTTTATTAAATAAGCGTTATGTTATTATTAGATGTCATTGTTAACATCATTTAATTTTACATCATGTAGCCATAAGGTTTACATCAAAACACAAGACGCTATGGTTATAATGTTGGGTGAGAAGAGTTAGGATGATTTCAAATGAAACTATCCAGCTTCAAGCTCCGTGGAAAACTTAAAAGATTTTTTTGTTGCATACAAAAAGGTATGATGATTTATGATATTTTCTATTTTATTTATTTCTAAGTGAATTCATTTTTATTTTATTACTTATAGATATACTTTTTTTTTCAAAGATGCCAAAGAAGAATACAGTACTAGAGTCTTTCAAAATTCATATTCAAAGAGCCAAAATAGAATGACAAAGAAGACAACGTCTTGGAAACATTGAACTTGATGGCACCATTGATCATCACGTTTGGAATGGGCTCGACATTGTGCAATATAAAGTGATTTTGGGTGATTGTGCAAACATTGCAAATCTTCTTCTAAAAAAGGAGTACTCCCTAGTTAGTGCAGATATCCCTCATGGATGCAATATCAAAAACATTACTTATGATTGTGAGCCTTATAAATACCAGTCATTCAATAAAGTGGTTTCAGGATTTCTAGATGTCACAACATCACCCCTATGGAGATTTCTTGTTTTCCATTCAGATGTACAAGGAGGAGTAGTGCTAACAACCTTCAAGGATAAAACAAACTCAAGGAAACAACTGTATTGGTAAGATATTTGTAGTATATTATTAGACATTTGAATTTATAAACCAAAATTATGTTTCTATAAGTTAATTAGATTCTTATCTATTTATGTTACAGGCATAATCCTAACATTCGTAGCTCCAACACTGATCCATTTATGATTGATACTGGAAACATACATCTTGTATGTTGGACAAAAGAAGAGACCTATGAAACTCTTTTAATCAATTAAAAGAGTGAAGGAAAATATAGTCAAATATTGTCTTATAATGCTGTGGTACAAATACATAATATAGCCTGCATGTTCATGCATATGCTAACAAAACCCTTGAATTATAATATAATAACCCAAATCCATATATATTTCTAGAGAATAAAAAGAGCTTCATATTTGTGTAGTAAAGTTTGCTCTAGTTTAAAAAGTATAAAGTTAAATACTCAAAAGCATTTTATATTCATTTGTGTATCATTTAATACTTCAAAAAACTTAGTTCTCTTAAAAAAAAAGGATCCTTCTTATTACCTTTTCATCTACTTGATAAAAGTGTAAAACATTTATAGAATGAATATTGGAATCAATGGAAATCACATAATTTCATAGTATGGATAGAAAGTATGAAGAAATCAATTTCTAAGGTTCCAATTTGTCTTTAATGAAAAAAATGATAACGCTACACGTTATTAGGTATCCACTTGAAATTTATGACATCATATCAATATACTATAGATTTTAAGGTATTAATTTTTTTGGATTTTTTTTTGTTATCGAGTGAATTTATGGCTTTTCTTATCCATAACGCAAAATTCATATGAGGTTGCAAATTAAACTTGTCCTCATTAAAATAAACATATCAAACATTGGTTTAATTAAAATAAACATTAGTTTAATTAAAACATGCAAAATAATACTAATTAATCATAATCAATGATTGAGAATGCATCTAGAGTTATTGCAGTTTTTTTATAGCTTGGGATACCAAAGGATACAAACTTTTAATATTAATGTTACTTTCTCAAATCCTTTAAATAAGTGATAATTGTTGAAACTCTTATAAATACATTTATTTAATTAATAATACTTTTATAATTGATATTATAAAAATATTAGCTAAATTGTTAGTTGAATTTGAAAGGCGTTGGTGGGAACATTTTTAATGTGTTGAATCCATTCTCTATTTCAATTTTTAAAAAATTCAATATCTAAATTACTTATTTATTTTGTATTTATTCATAATTTGTAGTTATTTGTTTTATTTTTTTTCCACTAATACCATATAAATGGATTTTAATATTAATATTATATATAAACTAAACAATAATTTTATGTAATAATAAATTAAGCTACAATATTTGTTAAATATTTGGTATTTGTTATATCTTTATTCACTTTTTTCTAGAAATGATGTAACCTTAAAATTCATATCTATTTAAGACTAACGTAGATCCATCTTAATTCAAGTTATGAGAAGGATCAAATACCTACTGAGTAAATGTTTGCAACTCAAAGGATTTGATCATTCTGAGTACTTTATAGAGAAAGAGCTAATATGGATCTATGTTGGTTGCAATGGCTTGGAAAAACAAAAACTACCACATTGAAATCATCTCATCTAAAAAAATTTAAAAATATTTACACCATAAAAATGGTGGATTGTAATAAAGTAATAATTATGTTTAGTTATAATACATGTGAGAGAATGCAATTAAAGTCAAAATAGGGAAATAGGCTATAAAGTTGGTAAAATACTTGCAATTTACCCAATTATTCATTAATTTGCAATTATCACAAAAATAATATAACAATACATAATCATATATATTTCCCATCACCATCATCCACTTGCCAACTATTCCAATTTGGAATCCCCCAAATTGGCAAAAAAATGCATTTATTCATTGATTATGAAGTAAAATAGTTATTCTTAATCCGTAATTATGTTTTCGATGAAAGACTAAAAAACTTATTGGGCTAAGAGGCACTTTCTACAACCCAAAGTAGATGAGATGTGTCATGTATGTCACAATGTCGGCTCCAAAAACTATATATATATATAAAATTTTAGTAAAACAAGCATATGTCGACTCCAAATTTATATTGACTAGATTGTAAAATACATTTATTTGTATTTACTTCCTCAATTCCATGAGTTTTTTAAAATATGGATCAAATCTAATTTAATTTCTCACATAAAAAGAAAATGTTTAAAAACATTTACCCTCAACTTTTCCAATAAAAATTCCAAGATCTTCACAAATTACATTTACAATTCCAACCAAACCCTCTAAGTTAAATTCTTCCCAAAGCTTAAACTCCCCAAACCCAAAATTCATATATCTAACTCATGTCATTTATAATCACAATAATTCAATATTGTTTAAATTGATTTTAGTGTATAAATTTCCAATTTATAATATTTAACTTTTTTTGGTTAATAATTTATATTTCAACTTCAAATTTTAACCTATCCAATATGATGATGATAATTAACTTCACAAAATATTTAATAAAATAATTAAGTTTATTTTAATATATAGTTAAATTTGTTTTGTGTGTAAAAATATTTGATAATCAATTTACTTCTTTTTTTAATGGTTTTGGGTGGGAATCCATTAACTTTTTTGGTAAAATGTAAATTTGGAAATATTTAAATTGTGTTTTTAATGAATAAAAGGATTTAGCACCTTCAAATACCCCATAATTCATCCAAATTATACAATTTCCAAACAAGACGAAAAATATAAAACATAGAATAAATATACTACACCTTCGTATTATATATAAATTAAATAATAACTTTATATAATAACAATTTAACCTACATTATTTGTTAAAATATTTATATTTATAATTTAATGTAAATTTAATAATTAGATATATCAAAATTAATTTTAATAGATAATAATTATAATATAATAAATTTAAATTAAATCTTTTTTTAAATAAACATATACAAATTTAACACCTTAATATTATATGTAAATTAAACAATAACCCTATATAATAACAAGTTAACCTACATTATTTGTTAAAATATTTATATTTATAATTTAATATAAATTTAATAATTGGATATATGAAAATTAATTTTAATAGATAATAATTATAATATAATAAATTTAAATTAATTTTTTTTTGAAATAAACATATGCAAGTTTAATTTGATGCATAATATTGTTTTTATAAATAAATATAAATGAGATTAAAGTTAATTGGATATAGTTCAGTTTGTCTATTTCTTTTTTTTATTTGAATTTAAATATTAACCTAAGATGTCCTTAATAAGTTTGATTAAGGTTCTTCTTCGACAATGAAAAATACCCGCGCTTAATTATATCCTTATAAGATATAATATATAGATTATATTAAATAGAAATTTATGCACAAAGATTTACTTAATTGAAATTATTTATGGTTACTAAATACTGTTATAGAAATTGAAATAATTTCTATTAATGCACAAATATTTACTTAACTGAAATTATTTATCAAAAAATTTATTGAAATAGAAATTCTATGGAGAATCCCTTCATTATTCATATTACATGAAGATATCAATATGATGTATAGAATTCAATGGAAATTTCTTGCAACATTTGGGCAAGTCGAGCAGGGCAAGAGAAGAACGGATTGTGATCACACTCCAATTCGTAGACTCTATCAGGGGGATTATCGGCTATCATCATCCTCTGTAGATCCTCTATTATTGCCTTATCGTGCTTCACCACTATGAACGCTCGCGGGACACTGCCATAATTCTCACTGCTGTATACTATTTTTTCATACAACACAGGAAAACTTTGTAGAAGACTCTGAGCTAGCGTTATATCCTGTCATAGATCATTCTCAACGCTTTAAATTAGCACCATTTGATCAGAAAAACCAAATAGAAATGCCCCAATATATATCTTTTACCTTTTATTAGCAGGGGATGATTAGCTACCTCAGAGGAGCAGTTCTGGTAAAGACACTCTCGCGCGAAGTTGCTCCCAAATTTAAAGGATGTCGGTCTACTCGCAGGTTGTCCGTCAATTCCATACTTGATCTCTGTGTCTCCCCACGTTTTCATTCTCTGGTAAACCCGGAAAACAAAAAAAAACATGGTTTATGCTTTATAGTATTTAGCTGAGTGACAAGGGTTCTCATCCTATTTATATCTCCCTTATATTTAGTACCACAAACTGAATAAGAAGTGTCGAAAATTTTAACAGTGATGTTTTCCAATGAAACAAAATAAATATACTGTGCCGGAGGGGTTGTGCCGGAGGCGTCCATGAAAGCAGCCACAAATACAGCCGCAGCAATTTTGTGTGGAAATTGGTCCATCATACAAGTCAAATTCACGCCCCCCATACTGTGACCAACTAATATTACTTTCTTATCCTTCTCTGCTTTATCTCCATCTCCATGTGGAAGAGCTTTCATAAATTCGGTGAGTGGTTCGTTGTACTCTGTCCAGCTTCGAATTGCCTCGCCGTCCTTTGGATTGACTCCACCTCCCCCTAAATCGACGGCTGTAACGAGATGGCCGGCCTTTTTTAGTAGATCTGAGAGCTTGTACCAACACCAGGCTCCATGACAAGCCCCGTGAATTAGAACAAAATGGGAGTTTCCTTCTTTTCCTCTCTTCGCCGATTCTAGCTCCATTGAATCAATCTGAATTTCTAGATCCCTCCAAAACGAGTTTTATATAAGAGTGCATAGTTTTAGAGAGATTGCATGGACAATGCAATTTTCTAATGGTTGAAATAAAAATTACTCACATAATAAAATTATTTTACTGTCATAAAACATATATTTTATAAGATACCACTCTAGGAATGTGTTTATAATTTATAATTTAATTATTTTCAAAAACTTAGAGGTAAAATATTTCTCAGAATAATAAAGTGTTTTAGAAAATAATATTTTTTATTATAAAATTAATTAATTTATCTTTTATTTTGATAAACAAAATTATGAGAGTAATTATTTCAATATTTTTTGAAAGCATTTTATATATATATTATAATACGAAATTTGATTTTAAGTTATTTATAAATTTACATTAATTTATTGTATGTAACAAAATAATTAAAAAAAAATATTTAATCTATGACAAACATGGGAGCAATAGAAAATTTAATAAAAATGATAGCATTTAACAAAAGAGAAAACATATATAATCTATGATACATGCAAAATTTAAAATAATATTAAACAAAAGAGAAAACATATATAATCCATGATAAAGATGTTAACAAGAGAAAATTTAATAAAAATGAGCATGCCTTGCAATTTAGCAGAACAAATAAAACAAAATAAATAAATTTAAAAGAATATTAAAGAAAAGAGAAAACATATGTAATCCATGACACATGCAAAAATTAATAAAACAAAATAATTAAATTTAAAAGAATATTAAACAAAAGAGAAAACATATGTAACCTGCCTTGCAATTTAGTAGAACAACAAAACAAAATAATTAAATTTAAAAGAATATTAAACAAAATAGATAACATATGTAATCCATGACAAACATGTTAACAAGAAAAAATTTAATAAAAATATCCATGTCATGCAAAATTTAGCATAACAACAAAATAAAATAATTAAATTGAAAAGAATATTAAACAAAAGAGTAAACTTATGTAATCGATGACAAACATGTTAACAAGATAAAATTTAATAAAAATGCGCATGCCATGCAAAATTTAGCAGAACAACAAAACAAAATAATTTAATTGAAAAGAATATTAAACAAATGAGAAAACATATGTAATCCATGACAAACATGTTAACCAGAGAAAATTCAATAAAAATGTGCATGTCATGCAAAATTTAGCATAACAACAACAAGAAAAAAATAATGAAAATAACAAACATTTTAACAAGAGAAAATTTAATAAAAATGTGCATGTCATGCAAAATTTAACTCAACAACAAAACAAAATAATTAAATTGAAAATAATATTAAACTAAAGAGAACAAATATGTAATCCATGAAAAACATGTTAATAAGAGAAAATTTAATAAAAATGGGCATGCGATGCAAAATTTAGCAAAACAACAAAATAAAATAACTAAATTGAAAATAATATTAAGCAAAAGAGAAAACATATGTAATCCATGACAAACATGTTAATTACGTTGATAGGCTTAGATTTTTGGAGATGAGGGACGAAGTATAGATTGTCTAGATTTTAGGAGTGTAAGACCCCATATCATTTAGATGATCGCAGTATTTTAGTTAACTAGAATGATCGGTTTACTGAGTAGTTTAGTTAGAAATGGCATTAACTATCTGCAGTTAACAGAAGGTTGAAGTGGGAATGGTTATGCACAACGATATACAATTCACTTTTGCTAATTATGATTTTTGGGAATGCGGGTTGTGGGTTGCGGATATACAATTCGCTTTTGCTTATTATGATTTCTGATTTCTGCAATCCGCACTTGTCGGGTTGCGGAAACGTAAATGTTATTACAAACGACTAAGTGCTTTCCACATTCTGAAATCTGCAATTTGCGGGTTACAGATTGCGGAATAAAAAATTCCGTTTTATTTAACTAAGTGGCTTCCGCATTCCGAATTCTGTAATTTTTTGGGTTGCGGGTTGCAGAAGCAAAATTTGATTTTATTGAAAAGGTTTCTTGACATCCGCAATCCAAATTTGCGGGTTGCGGATTGCAGAAAGGAGAAGTTTATTATCCAAAAATTTTAAACATCCACAATCCGCATTGCATATTGCAGATCGAGGGTTGCAGAAACGACATAATTTCAAGAAAAAGTAAGTTTTCCGCAATTTTTCAAAACGCATAAAAAAAATGTTTTTTCAGCAACATTTATTAAATCCAAAGCATGGAGATAAAAGGGATAAGGAAAACAATCAAAAACACCACAAACATGGATAAAGAAACTCTAATTTACCTTCAAAAATGATAAAAATGGGATCTATTGTGCCTACAACATACACCAAGGAACAAAATTGATTATTGTTTTATAAGACCTTATGTTATTATTTGATTTGACATTATCGACCAAGTGAGGTCAAGACATTTGTAAATGAATTATTATTTTTAATTACTAAATAGTTGAGGCAATCAAAACAGAAATAGCCGTTGAAGAGTGTTTGCTGACCCACAAGGAGAAATGACGAGTGGGAAAGAGGAAACCCATTATGGCAAGACAACCTAGTAAAGGTGCAAATGATGCAGGTGGAATCCTCCCTAAAAATCAGGTCGTGATTCCTGTTGGAGCAGTTACGAGCATGTGGCTCATAAATGACCCAAGTCCTAGGAAAATGCTATAAAGCATTGATTCATCCACTGAGTAGGAGGATTATAATGGAAGGGGAGAATACGCTGAGTATTGGTTTCATCCAATGAGAAGGAGGCTTATGATGAAGTGATATTGTGACCTAGCTTATGCAAGAGGAACTCTGTGACCAATCTTTGTCCTTGTGGTTCAACAAACAGGCTCGGGGGCTTCAGAACAAGTAGATTTGTTGTTCTGGAAGTTTGGTTGGGAGGATCGATGACCTTCAGTTTTGATTTGCCTATGTCGGTTCAGGTTCTATTTATTTATTTCTGAAATGTCTGTTTACTGTAAATGATATCTAATTTGTTAAGAATAATGATTGCATTGCTTAGTTCAAGTTCTATATTTATTTATTTCTGAAATGTATGTTACTGTAAATGATATATAGATTGTTAATAAGAACGATTACATTGCTTAGTTCATATTCTATTTATTTATTTCTGAATGTCTGTTTAGTGTAAACGTGTAACATCCCTCCTATTTGGTCCATATTATTTAATATTTTGGTAAATATGATTGTAAAGGTGTGAACGTCCATGGTGAGAAGCTCAAGGCTAAAGCCCCGCCAGTGGATATTGAAATTAATGTGTTGTTTAAAACTGTTATGATTCAATTCGCAAAATAGTTATGAAAATAATACATTGGAGAATATAATTATAGATTATGAAAGGACATGAACTTAAATAAGGCTTTCATCCAAAAATAAATATTATTTATTATAACTCAAACAAGAGTTCGCTCCACTAGTACAAGATAGTGGAAGGTAATACAAATAACTATTAAGGTTATGGATGAAAAGTGTGTAAGATCAGTTGTGGACACATTTTAATTAATGTCGTTTTTGGAACATAGAAAACTCGTGTAGTCAAGCTACCCGTTAGGTGGAAGAGGACAATTAAGGGATTTCCTTTTTATATAAGTATATATGATGTATGTATATATTTAAGAAAGTTAACTAGTAAGACGGTGTATGATCCAGTGGTCGACAGGTTGTAATTAATTATTATTTCAATACTCATATACAAACTCATCCACTATGCTTACTTTCGGGAGTACCTCTAATTGGGATCAGCTTGAAACAGGGAGTTGATTTCCTCTTTAGCTCGTCACGTGTTGCAAGTAACGTGTTTAAAGTTCATATCATTAGGTGGAATCACCATTTTCAAGTGGGATGCTTTAATAAATTCTTTGACTTATAACTAGTCGCATGGATGATTGTTGCATAGAGATAGGTGCATTATAGAAAATTATTATTACATGCTCTTTTAAATCTAAGTTAGAAGCATACCAGAATGTTGATTCTATTTGGTCGTTGGATTTCATTGAATTGATAATTCTCATAAGGGAGGTTAAAAGAAACATTGCACTTATGATTGTTTTTTATTATTTAAAGAATGGAACATTTATATTAGTATATTAGCTAATGTGAAAGGAAGTATTGTATTTATGATTGACTTGTTCAAATGAAGAATGAAAGAAATCTCTTAGTAAATTGACTATGGTTTTAAGAGTTATTTTTAATATATAATTTTTGTGGAAAAGAAGTATCTTATTTACCATTGATCTCTTTTTTATTATTTAAAATTATATTCTTTTACATATTATATGTGAGAATTTTATGAGAGTATTGTTATTAAAATTCATTAGATTTATAAATGTTTAGAGAAAGAGTAGCATCTTTGACTATAACTTAAGATTATATTCTTTTACAATTACATAAAGATAAGAATATTATGACATAGGTACTAATAAAGTTATTACTGTATAATTTGATTCGGATAGAGTATTTTGGAAAAGTAGGAATTGACTTGTGGCCATGACAACTCTAACAATTTGATATGTAGTCTTACCTCTTGAATTTGTGTGTAAGCTAAAGGTATATATTTGTTTTGTAGTTTATCTCTGCTACTTGCAACACCGTAGAATAGATGTAAACTATCTTCGTGTAAATATATAGGCTGTTAGTTCGTAACAACTGCGTAGATTCCTTATAAAAACAAATGAGAAGGGTTATTGAATATAGTATTGATATATGAGTCAAAATTGTGTTTCTTTTGTAAGCAACGCGAAAGAAACCCCTGTATTTCCCAAGATAGACTTTGGGGAAGTTTTGAATTATGCTCTCTCTATAAGAGAGACCCGAGCAAGTGGAAATCCATTGTTATATGACGGATTGTACCCATTAAATTCGAAGAATAATAAGATATGACTCTCTTTGGTGGACGTAGCCCCCTCTGGGTGAACCACGTGGAATATCGTCTCTCTCTTGTATGATCATGATGGTTGGTTGTGTCAAGTGTTTCTTGGTAAAATGTTGGTTATGTTAATTTCCATGTAAATGTACTATTGTTATTGTTTTGTTCCTTGTATTATGTTTAACCTTGCACGAAGGTATCATGGTAAAGTAGTCGATTTGTAGTCTCATGTGTACAACTAATGAGGGTCTCCTTCATTGAGTAATTATGATAACTTGATTGTTTATATGTTGCTCCTCATGCATCTTATATTAATATATATTAAGAGTTTTAATTACTTATGAATATGTATTCTGGTATAGAATGTTTCATAGGTAAATTTGATGATGCACGATGAATGTTTCCATTTGATTAATCGCTATTTACTCATGGAAGTATGTTAGAAAATTTTAAATTTACTACTTTAGTAACTGACATTATTGGGTATGTTACAAAATGATATATAGATTGTTAAGAAGAATGATTACATTGCTTAGTTCAGATTCCATTTATTTATTTCTAAGACGTCGGTTACTATAAATGATATATAGATTGATGGGAAGAATGATCACATTTATTATTTATGTTATCAGCTATATTTTAATCATTCCGCAATTATTGATTACTGTAAATGATTCTTAATCGTTATCCAGACTGATTTTAATGATTAGGGCATGTTATTGAGTGTTGTTTTTACTGTAATATGCTTATTCAGAATCCACATGTGTGTATTGTTTCTAAATTGTATGCAAAATATTCAAATATTGTTCTAAGATTTTGTTTATTTTAGTAAGAGTATAGTTCTAGCAGGACAGAACTATCCTAGTATGAATTATAGTTTTGGTTAAGGTTTACCCTATTATTTCTTTCTATTATGAAATTACAGTAACATCCTTCATTCAGTTTATATGAAGAAGTTATAGTTATGCATCAAATCATGTATCAATGTTTGTTTATTCCCTTATTGTTTATAAGAAAAGTATGTACAGATTTTATTTATGTTATAGAGTATGTGTTTGATCTATTTTCGTTATATAAATTTAGTTAGAGTAATTCATAATAGATTGGAAAGATAAATTTATACATTCAAACCCTATATCTTGATTAATAAATTGTAATTATTTACAAGTTCAAACATTTTATAAGCTCTGGCTTACCTATTAAATTTTTTGTAAGCCATTGAATCCACCGCATCCGCAATCGGAAAATTGAAGCTCCCGCAACCTGCAATCCACAATGCGGAATTCAAGAATGCAGAAGCATTCAAAACTCATATTTATAAATGAATCTCCCACAACCCGCAATATGCAATGTGGAAGTCAGGAATGCAGAAGCGTTCAAAACTCATCTTTATAAATGAAGCTCCTGCAACCCATGATCCACAATGCAGAAGTTGGGAATGCAGAAGCATTCAAAACAAATATTTTTAAATGAAGCTACCGCAACCTGCAATCCACAATGAGGAATTCGGGAATGCGGAAGTGTTCAAAACTCATCTTTTTAAATGAATCTCCCGCAACCTGCAATCCGCAATGCAGAATTTGGTGTTAGTTTTTCATCATTTAATTCAATAGATCTAGGATCTTAACTGAAGGAACAACATGTACATCATATCAAGCATAAGAGACAAGAGACAAGAGACACAAAACATTTCACCGGGGAAAACCAAGAAGGTGAAAAACCCCGCAACTTCATCAGAGATAGAGGGTACGCGCACGAAGCTGGTACCCAAAATAACTGCAACAAGGGCATGTGAGCGGAAAAAAAAAGGACGCGCACGTGCCTCCAAAGGCGCGCACGTGTCCCTGCTTCGTCAATGCCAAACGTCCACGTGGACAAAAGGGGTGCGTACGCGCCCTTGACGTGTACGTACATATTGGCGTGCACGCGTTAGTGGTGCTTGCGTGCCTCTATTTTTTTATAAAAAGAACAGAGCTCATGGGTTTTGTCATTTTTGACAAACCCGTGAGCTAAATTACCAACCCGCGAGCGCACCTTCAACCCCGCGAACGCGTCCTCATGCACCCTCGTCATCATCAACACCAAGAAGTCGCCCCTACACCACGGTGTTGTCCATTTCTCCAGGTAAGTGCTTCTCAAAGCACAAATTTGTCTTTATTTTTGTTTTTTTTTTGTTTTCCATTTGAATTTTAATTTTTTTAAAAAATTTACAATCCATTAAAAAACCAAGGAAATTTAATTGCAAGCCATCTACACACCTAACAAGATGTCAGACACACCACCACCATCCGATGAAACTCGACCTCCAGAAGAGAATATGGGAACCGACAATGAACCCAATGAACCCAATGAAAACCATGAAGATCAATTACACCAAGACTTAAATCAATTGAGGGCACTAAGTAATGAATTGAACAGTACCAGGGAACCCTCTCGGGTTTCCTTGGCTTCATCACTTCAAAACATTATTGAATCAATCAATATTGCACACAGTGAGATAACAAACTTGAGCCAATACAGGGCTCGAATGAGGGAACACTACTCCACTGGGTTGTCCAAAGAGCAAATAAAACACCTCAACATCAACAAAGCCCCGTTGTATAGCAAGTTCATAGTTCCCTCAACCGAAAAGCCTCTAGCTTTGACGAGGCCTCGGGTTTGCATGGACTGGTGCATTTACCAGCCATGGAGAGATAACTGGAGATAGAGGTGGTTCATGGTGTTTGACAGGCCCCCGTTCAACAATTTGGAGGTCCCACAGTATTTCCTTTGGAAATTGTGGGCTGCGTTTGAGCTAGGGTACCATGTCAACTATTTTGACATCACTGAGTTTCAGGGTGTCGGTCTTGGCTCTGCCCAAGAACGACCTCAGGCGCACCGCAACCCACTTAGAGGACCTCCTTGTAGGGCCCCTCCTTTCGGGTCCCCTTGAACTGAACCTGAAACTTTAACAACTTCATACAAACAAATTAGCCATTATAGTTATTGGAAAAATAAAATAAAAGAGTGAATAACTTAACAAAAATAAGCAAAACCTTAACCTGTCAACCCGATCCAGCTGGTCCATTGTCGTCTACGTCTTCCGTAGGATCCCTCCAGCAAAGCTCGTTTAACCATTGGCTAAGAAACCGTTAGCTTCGCCACCCAACCATAGGCTCATGCTTTCAGTCGCATGGCCTCCCCCGAGCTTTGGGTTGTAAAGTTCACACACAATTCTCAAGAAACCCAGCTTGGGTTTCCCCCCCACCAAGATTTCCAGCCAAACCCTCAATAGCAGCAAGTCATGAGGTAACTCAATATTACGATAGTCATCCAGGGTCTGGCTCCTTTACCCATCCCCAAAGTCTTCACTTTAAAGGAAAATCCCCTGCGACACATGTCGCTTCATGCATAAATAATTATTTAATTAATTCTTTAATGAAAAACAACTCACCCATCCAAGTGTCAATTTATCTAGGAGATGCACCAACATCCCTAAGTTTGCTCATGTTTGTCCCCTAGATATTTCACTTAACTCCTAGATTTGTGGTGTAGGTGGAGTTGACTAGGTGTCCATGCCTAGGATTCCATTTTGCTCCTAAATAAATATTTATAATATTTTTAAGCAATCAGGAATATCCTTTCATGTGCAATTCCTAAATAACACTTAATATTATTTAAATGCCAAAGTAATTATTTATGTGCAAATGCCTAAAGTAATTGTAATATCCCTCCTTTTATCTTTATCAGATTCTTTCTATAAAGCATATTATACATGGGTATTAATAGTAACATCATATATGAGTGATTTAGAAGGAGAACCATAGGTGTCTTAAAGCCATGAATTTAACCATTACTTAATGGTTACAAAAGAGTGGGAAACTTTATTAACTACCACCTTTTGGCACCTTCACCTAATTTTTTCCAGTTTGACACCAAGTGGCAGAGTGATCCTCTTGGCCGAGGTGAAATCTCGAAAAAAAGAGGGTACTGTTATAACCGGTCTCAGAACTCTGTCGAGGGGGAGAGACCACACTACTCGTTGTGTGTATTGGTGCCCATCCCATTATATAAAATTTTCATAGTCTATGCTTTGAGGGGCTAGATAGTAGAAGCACCTGGACGATCTGAATTTAGAGAGAGACAAGTTAATGACTTGGAGATTGCGGAGGAATTCTAGTGAGGATTTCCCGCAATGTTGTCCCCATAGTGGAGAGATTTATTTATTTCTACTTCGCCACTTGTTATGACCATGTGGGATGAGTTGCCCTCAAAAATATCATGATGGAACCTATATATCTGTAGTTGGAGAGAATCGTGGGGGGGGGGGCAGCTCACAAATGTTGACACCCTGTTTCATCTATTTTTAGAGGATGAATGCATTGTAGGGAACACGATCGGCGAATACTGTTGGAGGAAGTTATTGCCATTAGAGTGGTGGAGATCACTACCACCGCCGAGGGGTTTTTTCTTTGTTATTTTCCTGTTGGACGGATTTTGGGGAATCCTTGGGAGAGAAGCCGAGAGGGATTCGCCTTGCTCGGTTTCGATTTGCTTTATTAATAGAGATATCCTCTGCTAGAGGAAGGGGGCAAAAAAAAAAGAAGGAAGTAATTCCTATGTGCTATTGGAAGGGATCTCAACCGATCTCAGGGTATGTCGTGCAAAGGAGGGAATCACAGTCTCTAGTACGCAATCTGAGGGAGAAGACGGCTTCTTGAACAGAGTCGATTTGCAATTGGGAAATTTGCAAGCACTATGTGTTTTGTTACGCAATTACATAGTCCCTAGTACGCAATCTGAGGGAGAAGAAGGCCTGTCGAATAGAGCCGACTTGGAATGGAAGGAGTTATCAAACCCTCTGACTTTGTTATGCGATCACTGCAAAGGTTTCGTTCCACTATTACATTTCTTCCCTATTACACAATCTGAGGTAAGATCGCCGTTTTATCTTCTCTGCATTTCAGTTGGCTGGAAAATTTATAACTGCGTCATGGTATAGTTATCGATCCCTTCTCACAGTAATTATACGAGTTTTATTTGGTATCATGAACAGAAATCTCAATATATCAATCTCTGCATTTAGTATGTGATAGGGTATTGCTCCTTCGCTCTTAGTAGATCACTATATCGATATCGGCATTTAGTTATTTGGTAAGATCGCTGTGTGGGGTTGGTCGATAAACAATGGTTCAAATCTATGAAATTTTTATGCATGTACGGATTGATTTAAGCAAGCAAATCCCAGCGATAATATATACAAAGCCCCATTCTGGTTTAGCGATCCTGAATTTGATAAAGTTTGCACTTAGTTATGGATTTAAATATATTTGAATAGAATCATAGTTTTAGCTATCTCTTCCTTTCATTAGACTTTGGTTGGGGTTCATCTCTGTGCTTGTTCATCTTTTCATTGATGCACACAAAGATGAAGCGAATCTACTCTGCAACTTTTACATTGGAGTTATGCCTCGGTGATATGGGTTGGCAAGACGCCTTGGCAGAAAACAGTAAAATCGATTGTGTAATAATATTACAGAACTTACATCTTTATAGCAAGTATGCATATAGATACTCTTCCTACCTAAGTTAATTAACCCGATAACAACATTAAATTAGAGAATCTTATGAGTGTTCTAAATATATACTTTATGTATATAATCATTCAAGGTATGAGGTGAATCTAGAAGAAGAAATTTCTCTGCATGTCAGGGAGGGGATGTTAAACGTAAATGGTAAGCCTGTCTGCACTAAAACTCCCTCTACGGATGTGTTGTTAACTGAAATATATATATATATATATATGTTTTAATATCCATGAAAACAGAATGAATCTCTGATAAACTCGATCTTATATATATATATATAGTCTGGTAAAATATTGGGGAATCGTTTTAGTTTTATTTTGAAACTGATAAATCTATCCTTAATTTTACATTTACACCACGAATTGACCACATAGTAAATTCTGGTTATCCGATCCAAGGGATGGAGGGCTTCAGCGGAAGCATTTTAGGTTTTAAGTTGGAACTCTCATAATGAATCCTCAGTTTACATTTTCTGAAACTAAATTACGGAAAAACGTTGATAAACGTTGGAAACAGAGTTAAACTCAGGGTACACCTTATAATAGTTGAAAGTATACTAAAGTCAAAGCGACCTCTGGAAAGAGGATCGTTCTCTGCCTTAATTCCAATACCTATAAGAACGAACAAAGATATTGCAGTTCTATTTAAAGTTGTATTCTGTCCATCGCATGCAGTCCTTGTTGGTAGTGTGTGATGTAATGACATCGGAATATATATATATATAGCTATATTTATAAATGGTGGGTGCATATGTATAACTATATTTATAATTGATGGGTGCATTCCTTTTTCTAATGTGAAATCGTAGAAAATGTGTATGGGTAGTTTTAGGGTTGTACGCTTGAAGTTCTGTTCTGATTGTGGCGTGAGATGCGTTACAGTGTGTGTGGATTTACTGTCATAGGAAAATTTACATGCATATATCCTAGGCTAGAGCAATCGCAATGATCCTTGTTGATAGCCTGTGTTGTATTGTCGTCGCTAGAGATCAGAATATATATATAGCTATGTTTATAAATGGTGGATGCATTTCCATTTTTAATGTGAAATCGTCGAAATCAGCATGTATGTATTCTCACATGTTTGATTGCAAATCACCGTGATCGGTGTATACATTTCTTTCCAGTTTGAAATCGTAACATTCTGCTTATATATGATGTATGAGCCTGATGGTTTTCCTTTAAATTATTTACTGTTGAAGCTCTACTTTAGAAAACGCAGAGTGGAACTCTGTAAACAAAATCCTTAGGTATAAACCTTTTAAGCCAACTATACTTCCAGGAAAAGAATATGATTGATATCTTGAGTTCCGTGCTATAGATATAGGCTGTCTAGTTCTATTTTTGGTTATACTGCCACTTATGGAACTCTGCCGTTGAGTTTCCGCAATGAATTTATTTTCTTAATTACAGTGATCCATGGAGTTGTAATGGTAACAAGGTCAAAGTCTTCAAAATGCGCTCGATAAAAGAGGCACGGAGAAAAGCTGGAAGTAAGTATAGTAACATTGGTGTTGCTGGTTGTAAGCTCTATTTGGTAATTAATACAAGATGCGACTCTCCTTTGGTGGACGTAGCCCATGTGATTGGGTGAACCACATACATTTTGTGTCCCCATGTGTATGATTCTATTGTTGATGTCTTGTCAGTAATTCCTTTTCATGTCTGAATGATTATGTCTTGTATCGCATGTTCATGATTATGTCTTGTTTCGCATGTTTATGTCTTAATGGTTATGTCTGGTAAATAAGTCTTAACTAAATGTTTATTCACAGAATGTGTGTGGAAAAGTTTTTATGAAGGATTTTGTCACGATAGCATGCAGCTGTATAGTTCCTTTATATATAATGATCTCAGAAGATATCCATGGAGTTGTAAAGGTAACACTTCATAACAACAGTAAATGGACTATTATAAGATTGTCAGGTGTAGGAATAAGTTATAAATAAATGTTTGTCTATTTCATTGAACTCGATCATAGATATTTTTATTGTGAGGATATCTAATAGAAGAAAACTTTAATTTTCACCAAAATACTAACTCGCAAAACTTGGAGATGTTACAGTAATCAAATGCATTTCTAAGTAAAGTTCTAGGTGCAAAATTATACGTTTCAACGCAGTTAAGTTTAGCAATCAACTTTTACTAGGGACCCGGTGCTGCGCCATTGGGCCTCCTTGTTCCTTAATTTAATTTCCCTGACATGGCACCACTCCGTCAGGTCCAGTCATCCGTAGTTTCCATTTCTCGGCAAGGCACCACATCGTTGGGTCCTTGCATCCACTCTTCCCATTCTTGGCAAGGTACCGCACCGTTGGGCCCTTCTTCCATCATCCTTCCATTTTGACTTGCGGGAACTTCATGTAGGGATTTCAGGAGCCGTTACCTTCCATCCTCCATCTACACGCTATTGGGGACTAATGGCGTTGAGGAGTGAGTCCATTCTCACTGCGCGCCCCCCAACTCGTACGTGACCAGCTTCGTCGTGGCCCACCTCGTACGCCCTCACGCTTTCCTCTTGAGCAAGCAGATCAGTGCTTATCTGCTCAAGCGTGGTATTCCGTCGGAAGTCGACATCGTCATCGCTCTCCCTGTGTGTGATTTACTCGTACTCTACGACCCTTCATATTCCTTTGTGTGTCCATTGGTGAACCATTTCACCTGTCGCTACACACATTTCTCACAAACGTAAATTAGTAGAACTGTCCTCAATAATCACAATTTGGTTTATAAATCTGTTGCTTCATTAAGCATCTATAATTTACTTAATCATTACTCTTTCGTCTAATCACATAATCAATTACACAGCTAGTCGTTAAGCATCATTCATATGTACAATTTTCATATCAAAGTTAATCGTTAAACAACATGAAATTGTCCATTCACAATAACTACCCAAATGCACATATATCAATCAATCGTAATCATAAATATACTCAAAATAAAATCATAGGGTTATTTTATTAATGTGTCAAACAGTCAGGTGACTCAGCAGGTGCCCTTAATGTCTATAGTAGTCTAGGGGCACTACATACACCCCTACTTATTTAGAACTTCGTCCCGAAGTTCAGAATAAAAATGGAAAGCTATGACGCATCTCAGTTGCGTCCTCCCAAGTTGCAGAGCTAGGACTGTAACTGTCCTACTGCACTTTGACTTGATCAATCCAGGCTAATCATTAAGCAAGAACTAACCAATCAATTATACCACTCCACACATATAATTTAATTCTTTAATTCATTTATCAATTATTGTCGTCATTCCCATCTTCAGGTTTTCCTCAATCATTTAAGACATAACAAGGCTCAAGAGACCATTATATCGAAGTTGTTCAGTCGGGTCACTCGACAGGTTCCCTTAAGGTCCACAGTCATTCTAGGGGCATTACATACACCCCCTCATAAATAAAACTTCATCCCGAAGTTAATTTTTGTTCTCGTAATTTCAATGCTAGGCTTTACCTTAATTTCCTATTATCATCTTATTTCCATTCCCTTCTATTTTTCTCCAACAATCATGGCCACATGCACAAGTGATTCTAGTCATTAGTTTTCCCATTTCGGGTTCCCCAAAAAGACTTCCACGGAATTTGAAAATATAAGTATAATTAATTTTAGAACTTCCAGTATGATTTTTCAGAAGAAGATATAGAGGCCACAGATCTAGTTCTATCTAATGCAGTACATGAATGTTAATAAATAAAACTATATACCCAGATCTATTCACTCCACCACAATTGATAATAAAATTTCATTTCCTCCTTTCTAGCATCGTATAAGTATATATCTCATAATTGACAATATAACTAAATCATACCTTTCATACTGTAGCAATCCCCACAACAGTCCTCTATTGGCTCATTAATTGCAACCGAATTTGAAATCGTCCATAACAAATTCCTTTCATTCATCAAAACTATAAATATATCATTTATGTAACTCTTTTAAGCACTAACACATTTCCACATAAGGAATAAAATCTTCAATCCCAATTTCTTCATTTTCTATGGTTACATATAACTATCATATATTTTAAACAATATCTAAGTTTTTAAATAAGAATTGACCTTTCCGAATTATGTTCTTCAATACATACCTTATCCATTTCTAAACTAATCTTACATGCAACCTCTCTCTTTTCATAATCCAAAGTATAATTAAATACTGGAGTGCCATTTACTTGTTGAATATTGTAACTTCAAAGAATATTATATTTGTACTTTATTATTCCGGAGATGTTTCATTCCTCCGAGGTAACCCTATCATGTATCTGGAGATGGTTATTCCTCCAAGGGATTGTATTAACTAGGGTTATTAGACCCACCATGTGTGGGTCGGCCCTGTAGTTATATTTTAGGGGTTATTAGACTTCTCCAGGTGAGGTCGGCCCCATAAGTCTTTTAGTCAGTTGGAAGTCAAGTATAAATAGAGGAGGTGAACTCCTCATTAGTTCATTCACTCACTTGTGGAAGAGTGCGCACTAGTTGAGGAGATCTGCTAAGGAGTCAAGGAGAAGGAGCACATCTTGTATTTTGGTTGATCATCTTATTGAGGAAAGCTTTGCTGGGTTTTCTACCCCATGAGGGTTTCCCAGGGTATATTGTGTGTCTATCTTGTGATTGTGTTTCTTTCAGAGATCTTGTTTGTCTATTTGGTTTAAATCTAACATGGTATCAGAGCTAGACTGAATAGGACATCTTTCACAAGGTAAGAATACCTCTTTCTCTCTCTTTGGTGAAGTTAGGGTTTTCAGCCCAAAGTTGGTATTTTTGATTTTTGGTTGCATGGCTGGATAGCCCTCTTCAAGAGCTTTCTTTTGAGCTATAGATCGAACTTTTTGGTTGGGTAGAACTTCGGGAAAGTCAAACCCTAATTCTACCAAAAGTGCGATACGTCAGATTTTGGTTTCAGAAAAAAGTTGTAATTTTTGATTTCTGATTACATGACTGGATAGCCCTTCTCAAGAGCATTCTTTTGAGCTATAGATCGAACTTTTTGGTTGGGTAGAACTCCGGGAAAGTCAAACCCTAATTCTACCAAAAGTGCGATAAATTTCTGTTCCAGTTTCCGGAAAAGTGAAAAGTAACTTCCCAGGTAAGTCTACTCTGTCTCTTGGACTCCCCCAAGAGAAGATGGCTCCAAATAATAAGCTTGAAGACAAGCTAGAAGGCATAGAGAATTTCCGAGCATGGAAATACAGAATTGGTCTCATTCTTGAGGAGAATGATCTTGCTCATTATATCAAGGAGGAAGTTGCAGAACCAGAAGAAGAGGAAGCCAAAGAAAAACACAGGAAGGATCTGATTAGGGCAAAGAGAATCATAGCTGATTCCATTAAAGATCACTTGATTCCCCAAGTGTCTTCCAAGAAGACTCCAAAGGAAATGTATGATGCCCTAGGAAGAATGTATGAAGGAAAGAACATCAACAGAAAAATGAATCTAAGGACTCAATTGAAAAGTACCAAGATGCACAAAGGAGAATCCATTCAAGACTACTTCTCAAGAGTCTCTCTAATCAAAGAACAACTAGATGCCATTGGTGATACTCTTGATGAAGATGAACTTGTGATGACAGCTCTAAATGGTCTCACTAGACCATGGGAGTCATTCATTCAAACTATGTGTGCCAGAAAAGAAAGTATGAAGTTTGATGTAGTATGGGAAGATTGTGTTCAAGAGGAGGCTAGGGTTGCCAACAGAGAAGCACTTCTCAAAGAGGATGACCAAGCTTTGGCCACCCACACCAAAAGAGGAAAGAGAGGCTACTTCAAGAAGGTAAACCACAAAAGGCCTCAACCCTCTCATAGATTCAAAAAGAAAGGGGGAGACATCTCCACAGTCCAATGCTTCAATTGTCTCAAGCTAGGACACTATGCCAGAGACTGTACCCTACCAGAGAAGAAGAAGAAAAGATTTGTTCACAAAAGACATCATGCTCATATGGCAGAAGATGACAGTGAAGAAGAAGAAGAAGAAGAAGAAGAAGAAGTAGAGGAAAGGCCTCAAAAGAAAAGATCTAAAGTAAAGAAAGAAGAACCAGAAGAATATGTACTATTTTCTGCTCTCTCTGGATCTGTGTCTCCTGGTGAAGACACTTGGCTCATTGACAGTGGTGCTTCAAAGCACATGACAGGTCACAAGGAAACTCTCTCCAAGATTGAAGAGAAGTCTTCAACCCAGAAGGTATCACTAGGAGATGATTATCAATATCCCATCAAGGGAATTGGTGAAGCAAGCTACAAGCTTGACTCAGGAACACCTTTGAAGATGAAAGAAATATTATATGTTCCAGGGTTAAAGAAGAATCTACTCTCTATCTCAGCTCTAGACAAGAAAGGCTTTAGAGTAGCCTTCATAGATGGTCAAGTACTCATGTGGACCAAAGGAAAATCAATCAAAGATGCAATTGTCATTGGTGAAGAAGAAGGAGGACTTTATAAACTCAAGGGTCACCCAGAATCTGCCCTTGCTCATGAAGTCTCTAGTCCCAGTGAGCTATGGCACAGAAGACTAGCTCACATTAACTATAAAGCTTTACCATATGTGAGTAAGATGGTTATAGGCTTGCCAAACTTGAAGGTTGATCATGATGGCTCATGTAAAGGATGTAAGAAAGGGAAGAATATCAAGAATCCCTCTCCGAAAAGTGAAACAAAGACTAAGAGTTCTCTAGAACTAATACACTCAGATGTATGTGGACCCTTGCCTACCACATCTCTAAGTGGGTTTGAATACTATCTCTCCTTCATTGATGATTATTCAAGAAAAACTTGGATATACTTCCTAAAGGGTAAGAATGAAGTCTTTGTAAAATTCAAAGAGTTCAAGGCTCTAATAGAAAACCTCTCAGACAAGAAAATCAAGATTCTCAGAATAGATAATGGTGGAGAATATACTTCAAAGGAATTTGAAGAATTCTGTAAAGAAGCTGGAATAAAAAGGGAGCTAACCACTCCTTACAACCCCCAACAGAATGGGGTAGCTGAGAGGAAAAATAGAACCATCATGGAAGCTGTAAAGACTATGATACATGATCAAGACCTTCCCATGTATCTGTGGGCTGAAGCAGCCAAGACAGCAGTATATGTTCAAAATAGACTATCTCATAGTGCTCTTGACTTCAAAACTCCAGAGGAAGTCTTTACAGGAAAGAAGCCTGAGGTAAGTCATCTCAAAATATTTGGGTGTCCTGTGTACATCCATATTCCAAAAAAGAAGAGATCCAAATTGGATCCCTCAGGTAAGAAGGGAATATTTGTTGGTTATTGTGAAACTTCCAAATCCTTCAGAATCTACATACCAGGTTTCCATCATATAGAAATAAGTAGAGATGTTACCTTCGATGAGGAAGCAGCCCTCAAGAAATCCAGAAAGTGTCAACTTGAAGAAGTTTATGAAGAAGATACATCTCCCAGAATCTCAGAGAATGCTCACATTCCTGAAGAAGACATACCAGAGGATCATGACATGCTGGAACCACAAGAACCTCCTGTTGCAGAATTATCCAGGAAAAGAAGACCAGCATGGGCTAGAGATATTATTCAAGGAGCAGAAAGATATGGTGCTCCTGAAGGCTCCACTAGAGAAAGGAAGAAACCAAATCTAGTATCCAACTATATGGCCCTGATGTGTGATCTTGTGGATCAACTACCTACTAGCTATGAAGAGGCAGCTCAAAAGAAAGAATGGGTAGAAGCAATGACTGAAGAATATCAGTCAATAATGAAAAATGATGTTTGGGATATAGTTCCCAAACCAAAAGACAAAAGTGTGGTTTCTTCCAAATGGATCTTTAAAATAAAACATGCTGCGGATGGAAGTATTGAAAAATACAAAGCAAGATTTGTAGCCAGAGGGTTCTCTCAGAAGGAGGGAATTGACTATGAAGAAACATTTGCACCAGTTGCTAGGTATACTTCAATTAGAACTATCATGGCTCTTGCATCCATGATGAAGTGGAAACTACATCAAATGGATGTTAAGACAGCTTTTCTGAATGGTGTAATTGAAGAAGAAGTATACATAGAGCAACCACAAGGATTTGAGGTAAATGACGGAAGGACTCATGTATGCAAACTGAAGAAGGCATTATATGGGTTGAAACAAGCTCCCAGAGCTTGGTACGGAAGGATTGACAATTTCTTAACTAGCATGGGCTTTACCAAAAGTAAAGCTGACCCAAACCTTTATCTCAAGGTATTGGATGATGAACCAGTTATACTTTTACTATATGTAGATGATCTGTTTCTAACTGGAAATGAGAAACAAATTATTGAAAGCAAGAAGAAGCTTTCTTCAGAATTCGAGATGAAAGATCTCGGATTGATGCACTACTTCCTAGGCCTAGAAGTGTGGCAAGAACCAAAAGGAATCTTTCTGAATCAAGGTAAGTATACTGTGGAAATTCTGAAAAGATTTGATATGTTGGAATGTAAACCCATGGCCACTCCCATGGACTCCAACTTAAAGATTTTGGTTAATGACTCATCAGAATTAGTGGACCTAACCTTATATAGACAGATCATTGGATCACTAATGTACTTGACAAATACTAGGCTAGATATATGCTTTGCTATAAATACCCTAAGTCAGTATCTAGTAGAACCCAGAAAGGTTCATCTAATAGCTGCAAAGCATGTAATGAGGTACTTAAAAGGTACATTAGATTTTGGTCTACTCTATGATGGAAGTCATGAACTCAAGTTGCATGGTTACTCAGACTCTGATTGGGCAGGCAGTGTCTCAGACAGAAAAAGTACTTCAGGTGGATGTTATAGCCTTGGATCTGCCATGATCTCTTGGTTCAGCAAGAAACAATCCAGTGTGGCCCTCAGCTCTGCTGAGGCAGAATACATAGCTGCTTGCTCTGCTAGCTGTGAAGCTGTATGGCTTCGGAAACTGTTATCTGGAGTGTTTGACTTAGAAATGGATCCCACTATGATTATGTGTGATAATCAAAGCTGCATCAAGATGACAGAAAATCCTGTGTTCCATGATAAGTCAAAACACATAGAGATCCGATACTTCTATATTCGAGATATGGTGCAGAAATGAGCTATCAAGCTTGAATACGTGAGCACTGAAGATCAAATTGATGATATCCTAACCAAACCACTGTCTCGCGTGAAATTCGAATACTTTCGAGACAAGCTTGGTGTAGTTCAGAAGGACTCTCCTAGAAAGGGGGAGTAGGATGATTCCTGGTGGCAAGCAAGTCTCATCAAAATGAGACTTCACCTAATCACTTAGAAATAGTTAGATTTAGGACTATTTTATTTTTATTCACTTTTACTTATACATGATTTTGATGATAGATGTATTAGTAAGAATACATGCTAGATGTATACATGCTTTTGATGTTAGATGTATACATGATTTTGATGATAGATGTATTAGTGAGAATACATGCTAGATGTATACATGCTTTTGATGTTAGATGTATACATGACTTTGATGATAGATGTATTAGTGAGAATACATGCTAGATGTATACATGCTTTTGATGTTAGATGTATACATGATTTTGATGATAGATGTATTAGTGAGAATACATGCTAGATGTATACATGCTTTTGATGTTAGATGTATACATGATTTGATGATAGATGTATTAGTGAGAATACATGCTTTTGATGACAAATGTATACATGCTTTTGATGTTAGATGTATACATGATTTTGATGATAGATGTATTAGTGAGAATACATGCTAGATGTATACATGCTTTTGATGTTAGATGTATACATGATTTGATGATAGATGTATTAGTGAGAATACATGCTTTTAGATGTATTAGTAAGAATACATGCTTATGATTGTATGATGTATACATGTTGTTGATGCTGATTATGTACTTGTATGGATGAAGATACTTGTACTTGTATTAATGAGAATACAGATTGAGGGGATTGAATCATCCCTGGACTTTCAGTCCTAAAGAGAGCCGTAGACGTAAGGTCTCCGAGAATGAAGTCCTTAGTGGACAGTTGAGGGGATTGAATCATCCCTGGACTTTCAGTCCTAAAGAGAGCCGTAGACGTAAGGTCTCCGAGAATGAAGTCCTTAGTGGACAGTTGAGGGGATTGAATCATCCCTGGACTTTCAGTCCTAAAGAGAGCCGTAGACGTAAGGTCTCCGAGAATGAAGTCCTTAGTGGACAGTTGAGGGGATTGGATCATCCCTGGACTTTCAGTCCTAAAGAGAGCCGTAGACGTAAGGTCTCCGAGAATGAAGTCCTTAGTGGACAGTTGAGGGGATTGGATCATCCCTGGACTTTCAGTCCTGAAGAGAGCCGTAGACGTAAGGTCTCCGAGAATGAAGTCCTTAGTGGACAGTTGAGGGGATTGGATCATCCCTGGACTTTCAGTCCTGAAGAGAGCCGTAGACGTAAGGTCTCCGATAATGAAGTCCTGAATGAACAGGTAGGGGATTGTATCGTCCCCGGACTGAGGTCCCAGAATAGAACCGTAGACTGGGTCTCCGATAATGAAGTCCTGAATGAACAGGTAGGGGATTGTATCGTCCCCAGACTGAGGTCCCAGAATAGAACCGTAGACTGGGTCTCCGATAATGAAGTCCTGAATGAACAGGTAGGGGATTGTATCGTCCCCGGACTGAGGTCCCAGAATAGAACCGTAGACTGGGTCTCCGATAATGAAGTCCTGAATGAACAGGTAGGGGATTGTATCGTCCCCGGACTGAGGTCCCAGAATAGAACCGTAGACTGGGTCTCCGATAATGAAGTCCTGAATGAACAGGTAGGGGATTGTATCATCCCCGGACTGAGGTCCCAGAATAGAACCGTAGACTGGGTCTTCGAAAATTGAAGTCCTGAATGAACAGGCAGGGGATTGCATCGTCCCCGGACTGAGGTCCCAGAATTGATCCGTAGACTGAAGTCTCTGAGAACTAAAGATTGGATTGTATCATCCTTGGACCTATGTCCTAAAAAGGAGCAGGATTGATCATCCTAGGAATATGATCATGTGATGACGATACTGATGATCGTGTGATGACGATGCTGATGATCGTGTGATGACGATGCTGATGACGATGCTGATGATCGTGTGATGACGATGCTGATGATCGTGTAATGACGATGCTGATGATCGTGTAATGACGATGCTGATGATCGTGTGATGACGATGCTGATGACGATGCTGATGATCGTGTGATGACGATGCTGATGATCGTGTGATGACGATGCTGATGACGATGCTGATGATCGTGTGATGACGATGCTGATGATCGTGTGATGACGATGCTGATGATCGTGTGATGACGATGCTGATGACGACGCTGATGATCGTGTGATGACGATGCTGATGATCGTGTGATGACGATGCTGATGATCGTATGATGACGATGCTGATGACGATGCCGATGATCGGATTGATATCGACACTATTGATATTGATGTTCCAGTAACTGGTTGAGTTACTGACGAAGATGAATTGAAGAAAGCTTCCGATGATTTATAGATGTATCATGTATGATGACTCCTTGCCCTTGCAGATGGTGTTATAATATCCTTCTCGTTAAGGGGGAGTGTTGAATATTGTAACTTCAAAGAATATTATATTTGTACTTTATTATTCCGGAGATGTTTCATTCCTCCGAGGTAACCCTATCATGTATCTGGAGATGGTTATTCCTCCAAGGGATTGTATTAACTAGGGTTATTAGACCCACCATGTGTGGGTCGGCCCTGTAGTTATATTTTAGGGGTTATTAGACTTCTCCAGGTGAGGTCGGCCCCATAAGTCTTTTAGTCAGTTGGAAGTCAAGTATAAATAGAGGAGGTGAACTCCTCATTAGTTCATTCACTCACTTGTGGAAGAGTGCGCACTAGTTGAGGAGATCTGCTAAGGAGTCAAGGAGAAGGAGCACATCTTGTATTTTGGTTGATCATCTTATTGAGGAAAGCTTTGCTGGGTTTTCTACCCCATGAGGGTTTCCCAGGGTATATTGTGTGTCTATCTTGTGATTGTGTTTCTTTCAGAGATCTTGTTTGTCTATTTGGTTTAAATCTAACATTACTTAGTATAGCTAAAAGTATAATCTCAAATTTTTATAAACAAAGTCATGTAAGGTTTTCTTCTCTTCCTAACTCGAGTATAATTAAGATTGTATAATTCAAGTAAGTTTAACTTCTCTCTATTCACAATCCAAGGCATGATTACAAACTAGTAGTGCATACCTGCGAAGCCATCGCCTTGATTTCAGAGAATAAACATTTACAACCAATAGATAAAATTCTTGATGAAAGACCCCTCATCAAAGTATATGAACCCTGAATACCATTCAAACTTACATACTAGCAAATTTAGAGGAGAGTAATTCTAACTTGTTCGAGGAGCTCGAAGTATCCTTTCCAAAGGCGAAGAAGTAAAAATCCGTCGTTCATGGAGTGCTATTTTTTTTTTACATAACTAATTACATATAAATATTTTTCAATATAACACAAGATATAAATTTTATCAATTATGTCCTAGTATTCTATGGCTTCAAATAAAATTTCCTAGTACATCTCTTCCTAAACATGGAAAATATAATTGTTTTTTTTTTCACTAAATATCTTTTGGCTAACATATAGATACATATAGACTATTTTCATCTCATATATATATTAACATATAAATATGTAGTGTATGCTCTATCATCATTATCTTTTGGTTAACTCATATATAGTTATAATCCAATTTTTATCCTCTCCATGTATCATCATATAACTAAATATCTATATGCTCTGTACTTTAACCATCTTTTTGTTTAACAAAATTATGATATACTTAAGATTATATACAACTTTATCCAAATCAATATCTTATTACAATAAAGTTAATCCCTATTACATTAATTACAAATTTTATCTCAAGATAAACTGATTCTATTTCAATTTACAAAATCTAGCTCATTAAGAGATATGTATATATACTCATTCCTTTCCAAGGGACTTTATATAAATTCATTTAAAAAATTATATATTCAATGCACCCTATACAAACTTTAATTCTTACTTAAGCATACCTTCTTGAGTTGTACTCTTTTTAATTTCCCAACGCAAAGACCTAACCGTTACAAATAACGTAAGTCTCAACAAGTTTAACCATCTAAAACCTGCCTATTCCTAATAGTATTTCATAATTATATAACGATTCTTTACCATCGTGCAATAGCTATGAACATGTTCATTCAACGCACAATTATATAAATACAATATTTACTAATTCTAAAGACAAATCAAGTGTAACTTATTTCTAAAATGTGAATTCCTTAAACACGCCATTATTTAAAATGTGATATCAATATCTATAAAAGACAAGTCAAACATAACTATCCATGAGATGTGGATGATATAATATTCATAAAAGACAAGCCAAGTATACTATCCATAGGATGATAATTCATTTAACTCACAATTACATAAGCTATAATATCCATATATAATTCATTATCTAGCAAAGGTTTTTAATATAGGGTTGTGTGTGTATCTTAAGGACCACTAAGTAATAATAAATTCATCAAGTAAGATTTAGCTAAAAAAAAATTCATAAGACTTAAATCCGCCACGCCACCATAAATGTTAATAAAATTTTACACAAGATGTACCTAGCTATGACGCTCTGTTAGATGACAGATCTCTACATATGATAATATATGTCGCTGAAATTACTCAGTCTCCGATGATCTCACTTGGTCGATACTTATTCGCTGCAGTAGAAGTCCTGATCCGAGGGGTTAAACAAATGGATTCCACGCTATAAATTCAGAGATCAACATAATTTGGGATGACAGGAGATAGAGATCAGCGATTCGGGGTTCAATTTAGATGAGATCAATGCTATGATCTCAGCAGAAACCCCATACACACCGGTGTGGTCCAAGGTAAGGAAGATAGAAATTTGAAAATAAAGAAGAACAGAGTATAAGTTGTGATCCATACATAGATAAATCCAATGCTGTAATCCTTTCCCTTTTAACAATACAACTTTGCATACAAGAAATTATTCACCCGACATGATTAACGCTATAATCCCTTTTTCATTTTACAATACAAATATTGCAGACAAGAAGATATTACCACACCGAAATGATAGAAGGGGAAAGACATGATAATTATTTTCACAAACAGTCGTAAACACGCCTTTATACTCTGGACCACAGAGATTTTGAATTGAATCAGTCTTCATGAAGAAATTCTGGAAACGCCCAATCAATGGATCCACACGGATTTTCAAGGTCATTTACCATTCTTTTAAGGAATTCTAGATATACCAATGTAATACAGGGTTTGATGGTACTCTCAATCTTTCCTCTACAATTTCTAATACAGTTTGGGCACATAGATACACATTCACGATTAAGTAGTAGTAGCAACAGTCTTTTCACTTCAGAAGTAAAGTCATAAAATCTTTTAATAATAAGACTCTAATTATATTACAACCTGGAATGCGCCATTCCACTAAGAACACATATAGAGTTCTAAAATCTGAATTTTAAATCATAAAAGCAATTCAGGCAACCCCAAGAATCTTTAGAATTAGATCCACCGACCATCAAATGGATACACAGGTTTTCGAGGATCAAAAACAATTTGGAAAACAAGGTTTTAGGGAAAACAAGGTTCCAGTTACAGGCTAATATAGATGCGATTTAGGAAAATAGAGACATTAATAGAGCAGAGTGGCAATTCCATTCCCCATACTGGAACGTCAACCAAAATAGACACCTCAAGATCTTTAATGGTCACCTATGATCATCATCACACTTTTGGAGATGATTGACCCATCAAATACACACACAGACAGAACTACAATCTTTCACATTGTTTGGAAATTCCCACGAAAAAGTCCGTACAAAGATTGAAAATTGGGCAGGGCAGAGTCTTAATTAATTTTTGAGGTAAACACAGGGACTTCAAGACCAGGCTTCCCTTCATGTGACAGAGTTTCTGGAATCTTCATTAATGGTTCAACAAAATTCCACAGAGATCCCGACTCAAAACGCTAACGTTTTTTTTTTTTTTGAAACAACGCCGAGATAAAAGGGCAGAGTCACGATTCACATTACTATTCAGACAACGCCACCGGAATTGGATCCATACAGACTTTTTAAGAGAAAGATCACAATCAAATTAGGAAATATGGAAAGTGCATTCTAGGAATGCCACAAGATTTAAAATAAACTTAACTTGGTTAGCCTGCTGATTATACAATTTTTGGTATGCTAATGAAAAACACAGATCTAAAAAGAGTAAATACCATCATTTGTTTATGAATCTAAGTGCCCTTCCAATTCATAAGATATAACACAGAGATTTAAATATAATTGGGGATCTGGAAATGATCACATGACAGTTTAAGAGTTTTTAACAATAAAAGCAGGTTTTTCTACAACCGATTCTTGATCTTCTGAGTCTAAGTACTCAAGGAAGGAGGAACTATCTCAAATAGAAAATAGACTTGACATTTATGGGAATATACAGAGAATCCTTCGAAAAAAGAACACAGAAGTTAAAATAAATAGGCAATATGCCACTTCTAGGAAAACACCCAATCAGTGAAACGCCTTTCCAAATCGAAAAAAAAAAATCACAGAGATTTAAAAGCCTCATTACAATTTCTAGCTTGAATGTCATTCCATATTCAATAAATGCACTGAGAAATTCGTTCCACAGTTTTGGAAATGCTGATGAGAATGGTCCACGGGGATTTGAAGGTCCGTCACAATTCGATTTATCAAACCTGGAAAACGCCACTGGACTTGGATCCATACATAATTTAAAGAGGAAGATTACAATCGAAATATGAGATCTGGAAAAACACCACTGGAAATTGGGATTCAACAGACTTTAAAAGAAAGATTACAATCGAAATAGAATTCGATCTCAGGATTTAATAATTTATATAGATCTTCGATGACCTGGGGATGAGGTTTAACAATTCTATACCATTCGATTTTTGATAAGGAGTCTTGGAACGTCAATGGAATTTAAACAATGTTTTAAATCAATTACAACCCCTATCTGGCTTCAGCATGAAAACAATCTTTAAAATGAATTTAAATCTCAATCGATTGCTATATACACAAGTCTGGAATGCTAATAGGATTCAAACGAAATTTGAATAACTCCTTTCATATAAACCAAATCGATTTCCGATGGAGATCTGGAAATCTCAATCAGAATGCAAACAATCTTTAAAATGAATTTAAATATCAATACATATCTAAATACAGATCAGTCTGATCCTTACAGTCGCAGCCAAAAACATATACGGTTTAAAAAAAACCATAGGTTAAATCGGGTCCAGAAAAACCACGGTTAGGAAAATGACAGAGTTTTCATGATCCTACAGAGAGATCATTCTTCCAATCTAAAGAACATGGAAAAGCAGAGCTTCGAATTTGAACAGAATATTAGCTTCGGTAATTCTCCAGACAAATAAACAACCCGAAATCCAGGGTTGAACTATCAGACTATACCGAGAACAAAATTCAATCGACAATGCCCCCCCCCAAAAAAAAATAGGGAACCAATCATATGCTGTCAAACGCAGATCTAGACTAAGTAGGGATCGGAAAATCAATAGCCCATACCCCTACAGGAAAAAAATTCGATATAGATCTGCTCTATGCTGAGATTTAGAAATTCAAATCAATCTGTTCTGAAGAAAATAAAATATACTCTGTAAGCCAAACGTAGTGTTTATTTAGCAAACAATAGATCATGTTACATTCGATTTCCCCAAAACCGACAGTACAGAGAATTTTAAAAAGAATTGCAGACCGATTTAAAACAAAAGGGACATCAATACTGGATCACACTGTAAACTATTTAAAATCTCCTTGTTCAGTAAAATATGAACTTTCATTACAATAAATAACTTTGATCTAAACAGGGTATCTCTATAATTAACTAGACAATGATCCAAAACAAAGCTCAGAATTTTCCTTACGCAGTACATATAAATTGCATAGTTAACTAACAATAATCATATTTTGTGATCATCATACAATATAACAGTAATTTAAAGAAATGTAACCTTTTTCGACGTTTGATCCAGTTGCCGCTGAAATTTATTGATTCATTCGTTGCCATCGATCTCCACCAATCTCCTAATTAATATTAGTCGAGTGACCTTAAGGCTCGACCGGCTCTGATACCAAATGTAGGGCCCCTCCTTTAGGGTCCCCTTGAACTGAACCTGAAACTTTAACAACTTCATACAAACAAATTAGCCATTATAGTTATTGGAAAAATAAAATAAAAGAGTGAATAACTTAACAAAAATAAGCAAAACCTTAACCTGTCAACCCGATCCAGCTGGTCCATTGTCGTCTGCGTCTTCCGTAGGATCCCTCCAGCAAAGCTCATTTAACCATTGGCGAAGCAACCGTTAGCTTCGCCACCCAACCATAGGCTCATGCTTTCAGTCGCATGGCCTCCCCCGAGCTTTGGGTCGTAAAGTTCACACACAATTCTCAAGAAACCCAGCTTGGGTTTCCCCCCCACCAAGATTTCTAGCCAAACCCTCAATAGCAGCAAGTCATGAGGTAACTCAATATTACGATAGTCATCCAGGGTCTGGCTCCTTTACCCATCCCCAAAGTCTTCATTTTAAAGGAAAATCCCCTGTGACACATGTCGCTTCATGCATAAATAATTATTTAATTAATTCTTTAATGAAAAACAACTCAACCATCCAAGTGTCAATTTATCTAGGAGATGCACCAACATCCCTAAGTTTGCTCATGTTTGTCCCCTAGATATTTCACTTAACTCCTAGATTTGTGGTGTAGGTGGAGTTGACTAGGTGTCCATGCCTAGGATTCCATTTTGCTCCTAAATAAATATTTATAATATTTTTAAGCAATCAGGAATATCCTTTCATGTGCAATTCCTAAATAACACTTAATATTATTTAAATGCTAAAGTAATTATTTATGTGCAAATGCCTAAAGTACTCAATTGCATTTCTAAGTAAAGTTCTAGGTGCAAAATTATACGTTTCAACGCAGTTAAGTTTAGCAATCAACTTTTACTAGGGACCCGGTGCCGCGCCGTTGGGCCTCCTTGTTCCTTAATTTAATTTCCCTGACATGGCACCACTCCGTCAGGTCCAGTCATCCGTAGTTTCCATTTCTCGGCAAGGCACCACATCGTTGGGTCCTTACATCCACTCTTCCCATTCTTGGCAAGGTAACGCACCGTTGGGCGCTTCTGCCATCATCCTTCCATTTTGACTTGCGGGAACTTCATGTAGGGATTTCAGGAGCCGTTACCTTCCATCCTCCGTCTACACGCTATTAGGGACTAATGGCGTTGAGGAGTGAGTCCATTCTCACTGCGCGCCCCCCAACTCGTACGTGACCAGCTCCGTTGTGGCCCACCTCGTATGCCCTCACGCTTTCCTCTTGAGCAAGCGGATCAGTGCTTATCTGCTCAAGCATGGTATTCCATCGGAAGTCGACATCGTCGTCACTCTCCCTGTGTGTGATTTACTCATACTCTACGACCCTTCATATTCGTTTGTGTGTCCATTGGTGAACCGTTTCACCTGTCGCTACACACATTTCTCACAAACGTAAATTAGTAGCGCTGTCCTCAATAATCACAATTTGGTTTATAAATCTGTTGCTTCATTAAGCATCTATAATTTACTTAATCATTACTCTTTCGTCTAATCACATAATCAATTACACAGCTAGTCGTTAAGCATCATTCATATGTACAGTTTTCATATCAAAGTTAATCGTTAAACAACATGAAATTGTCCATTCACAATAACTACCCAAATGCACATATATCAATCAATCGTAATCATGAATATACTCAAAATAAAATCATAGGGTTATTTTATTAATGTTTCAAACAGTCAGGTGACTCAGCAGGTGCCCTCAATGTCTATAGTAGTCTAGGGGCACTACACTCCTACACCCAGGAGAGAGCCAAACCCCCCTCGTCAGCCACCCAGGTTTGGTAGCGGTCTAGATGAGATTCATGACTCCGTCAGACGTGCCACACATGACTTGCTTAGACATACCAAATTTGTGGCCATCTCTTCCCAGAGCTAGGAGGACATCGATGAGACACAGACAGCTGCATAGTCTATGGGTGGTGGCCGAGACATGCCGGGTACAGGTGGAACCCAGGCGGGGCCTTCTAGTTCTGCTGGAACAACGGCACATCGTTGTTCTCACTGTGGTCATTCTTTCCATGGTGATATGTAGCAGCATGCCACAGGGAGCTTCATGGATCATGTTTGCTATTGTTTTATTTAATGTTAAAGTATTTGTTGTATTTTATTTGATATTGTATTGTTTAATATATTTAACTTTGAATTACACATTGTTTACTTTATTTGTTTTAATGTTTAGTTATTGGGTGTCGGGTCTCCACCCCCCAAGTGGGAGGACGTCAGTGCCTTTGACCTCGATGGAGCCATGGCGGCAGCAGAGGAGATTGCGGCACCATACACACAGGTAACTTCTTTACTTTGAATAATTAGATCCAGCTACGAGTAATTTGTGTTTAGTAATTACAAATTAATTAGCATTGAGTAATTACCATATTATCATCATATTTTACAGTTGTGTTTATAATATTGTCTAATTTATTTGAGAGATATAAATTCGTATAATCCCACCCAAAAAAAAATGAAACCTTATCAAACATGAAAACCTAACAAAACAATAAACATTTGTGTTAGACACAATGCTCACTGAGAGGGGGGGGGGGTGAGTCAGTGAGCCTATACTTTATTTAATTTCAGCTTCAATCACCAACTCTTATATCATCATTTCACATTCACATCATATTCATCAATGAACTAACTATCAACTAATGAAACACATCAACACATAATACGAGACTAGATATAGTTTTTGTAATCTTTTGTATTTGGTTCAACGGCTACAACCGTGAGGCAATTCAACACCAACTGATACAATGAGCACCAACTCATCATCTAGGACCCAGCCTAATTTTTCTTAGATCCTACTAAGAAAATGGATACAAGACCCTGCTTGTATTTACGATTACATAGTTGCCACATATCATACATATCACAGTCATGTCATTATTCACATCATCTCATTCATCAATCTGTTTCCAGCACCTTGTCTTCAATCATCATTCTGTCCCTGTTTCATCATGTCCAGCATCTTCTCAAACATATCGATATTCTATCTACATTCACATCTTTAACCTGTCATCAAACTGTCATTAACCATAGGAAAATTATCATTCTACTGTCAAGATATCAAACATATCCACATTTATATCACTTTCTGCTCATCATCACTCTGTCATAATTTTAACCAGGATATACACAAATACATCATTCTCTCCTTTCACCAAACTGCTGCCCAAAATATTAGTCACTTCATACTGTCTAGATCGTCATGTCTTTCTGTTGTACATGCACATCATATCACATGATATTCAATTGACCTATCTATGTAATTTTCATTTTATTTTTATTTTTAATTGCTGAGCCGACTTTGTCCTTTGAATGGACACATAATAGTTCACATACAATGTTTTATTTGCATGCATGTTTTGGTTTTACTTCACACAACCACATCAAAGGCCATGTTAGAAACTTAGGGCTTCCTCATTTTTTTTGTGGGCTTCTACATCATCATGTTTAAATACTTCAGCATCAAAGGTTTCGTCAAGCAATTATAAGGGCAAGGGCTCCATCACACCCACAACAATAGACCACAAACAATTCCAAGAACCCCAAGGCAACAATACATTATGTCTTCATCACCATACATCAAGGATTCCACATATGGACATCTTCAAGGTTCAAGGGCTTCAACATCCATCGTAAGTGCCATTAGATAAGGGTTGATTCAATTTGTATGTGGGTTTCAATGTGGTTTCCACCATCAAGAGTCAATCATTTAGTATTTAATCAACATGCTTTCAATGGACATCAAGCCCATCATCAAATGGTAGCATGGACCATCACCAAGGGTTCCACTGCCCCATAAAACCACAAATGACCATAGAATGGGTCATTTGGCTCATTAGGTGTTCCAATGGCTCCAATGCCCACCTCCATGGTTCTTCATGCCATGTGTGTTCTTCAAGCCATCCACATCATCATCTTCTTTGCCATTCCTCAAGCCTTTGTCATTAATGTTGTCATCGCCATCACCGTCAACGTCTTCATAGTGGCCAAAAGAGAATCATAGTGGCCAAGCTTCTAGAAATTCAAGAACCTGATGTTTCTCATGTCCTTATTACCCTAGTTTATTATCACGGTATTTCCAATTTATTCTAATACTTGAGACTGAAAGTAATCATACTACTACTCCTAAAACATGCTATTAGGAAAGACATATAAACAACGTAAAACAACTTATTACATGTATTGTCACTAAAGTTTTTGAAAATGATGTAAGGCCCATAAGGAAGAGCGATAATCTTACAAATATGGTCTATGGGGCCTTGCTATTATCTTGATTCAAATTCAACTCGATAAAAGATTTGGCATCAAGAATACTCATCTAACTCATTTCACTCAATATTTCTTTGATTTCAATCAAGTGATATCATTTTGACAACATAGCTATTCAATCAAGAACACATAATTACTCATTCAATGCAAAATAACATGGCACATTCAATCTTGTAAGTAAGTTAACCATGAAAAATATTTCTCTTTCTTCCTTTTTCTAACGATCAACACTCTAAAGTGTATTAAATAACATGCACACTAACTTAACTTCTATTTAGCACCTCTTTGCAAATTTAAACAATGAGATGCCATTTTATTTGATGATGTAAATGTTATGGAAATAAAGGGACTCAAGATCCTCACTCTAGGGATGCAAATACTTTTCCACTGGGTGAATCAAGCTTCTAGGAAACTACAAATCTAGAAGAAGACATCAAAACCTAGGAACTCTTCACCAAGACCCCAAACACATTACATAGGTTTCCAATTCAAATTTGTAAATGGACATGAATTCCATTTGCTTATGAGACACTGCACATCTCTCTAGGGCCAAAGGAAAAGCTCACCTACTCATGGGGATGACTCTAGAAAAGGAAAAGCTCACCTACTCATGGAGATGACTCTAGAAAAGGAAAAGCTCACTATGTCACCTTCTATGCCCTCTCACCTTATTTAATTTTAATTTCATGCCATGCCACCTTCTATCCTTTCAGAATATTGGATATCATCTAACTTGAATATAAATTTATTGCAGTCATGTTTTCTAAGTACCATCGTTGTCATTCTCATTTTCATTGTGTTTAATATTGTTTTTATAAATTCAGTCTAAAAATTGTAGTGTTCGCACAGGTGTCCGCGGGCTCCAGCGACAAGCCACCACCACCGGGGACCAACAGTTCTCCCCGTGCACAGGTATTGTGTGTATTAAAGCATAAATTTAATTTCAAATATGATGACTTGTCTGTGTATATTTATATTTTTGTATATTAAACCATGAAGTTATAAATGTGTATGCAGGTGCGAGCACCTCGGCTTGCCAGTGCTGTTATTCCTCCCTCCCCAAACTTTCAGCCACCCTATATGCTAGTTGTATCCCCTGGAATACATGCCCCATTCCCCAACCCCTTCCATCCAGCCCCCCCTCCTATATATCACCACAATTCCATCTAGCTCCCCCTTACGCATCATATCCAGCTCCACCTCCGTATCAGTTTCCCATGTTCCCACCCTCCCCCATCCAACCACGGCACACCACCCATCCACAGTCACCCATCCCTCTACCGCAACACAGACCTCGCCCCCCCCACATTCCCCCACCACAATTGCTTCCCCTTCCAGGGTGCGCCCATCCATACTACAGCCAGTTGGGGTTTATAGCCCTAGACATACATCTCCACTTCCCCCACCCCAGTCCATGCCTCCTCTTGCCACGCCCCCTTCTTCCACTGTTACCCCCAGTGGTGTAGCCACCGTTGATGTGGCTACATCCTCCCCTTTACCGTCCACCCTAGCATCGGAGCAGGCTATCCAGCCGACTACTCCATCCGTAAGCCCTGAATACCAGTCGATTTTGTTCACGGTGAGATTAACTAGTTTATCATTTAACTCTCGTTCAATTTTAACGGAAATTACTATATGCATCTAGTTTCAGCATTGATCTGATTGTTCTAAATGTTGTAGGGTGGCATTGCCGAGAGACTTGGATCACGGAGGAGGGAGACCCCCTCACGACTTACAGTCTCGCATGCGGTGAGTTATCCAAGATTTGAAAACTATTTTTAGTTTGAAATTATGTTTTATACTTGTATAATTGCCAGGAAAAGTTGACATATTATTGTTGTCGTTTCAGGGCTCAGGGGCACGTGCTTAAAGACGCCAGAAGGACCCAGCTTCCTCTAGCACAAAGAAGAGGAAGATTGATTTTGGAGATGCACCTGGGAGCTCCGAGGGTGGGCAGGAGGATTGAGAGACCCTCCTATGTATAGTAGCCACGATGTGGCATTTTTGACACGAGTTGCCATGTTTTGTACAGGGCACCATGGGCCATATTTTGTATAGGGCACGAGTTGCCTTTTTTTGTACGGGGCATGAGTTGCCATTATATAGACGCTAGGAATGATGTTCCATTTTTCCAAAAATTGTACATGATTGGATCATTTTTGCATATTAATAGATGGATTTGCACTTGTGTATATGAGTTTGTCCTTGATTACATTTTTGCATACATGATTTTGTCTTCGATTCAGAACTCTCATCTGTGGATCATAGTGTTAATTTCATGTTATTTGAATGGTTATTATTTCACAAATTTGTCTTAAGCAATTACACACAACATATCCTAAATTTTTATGGTTTATTGAATGAATGTTTACAATCATCTAATCATTTACATTCTAGAAGTTACCAAACCCGCGCAAGTGGTTTTAGTGTCATGTTCTCTGCCTTGCTTGGGAACGATGGGAGGGGACGTGACATAATGGAAATGACTGCAATTGGTAATTGATTAAATTCTTAACTATTCTTTTGAGATGAGTTTAAATAATATAAATAAAAATAGCAATTCAAAAGGTAGTATATAGTGCCCTTAGTTATGAATCCATGTGCAAATGACAAATGATAATCCATTTATGTGATTAGACACTTAGGAATTATGAGTCCAACTTCTATCCCTTAAGTGATTTAATTAATAATCGTGGTTGATGAGATGTAAAATTACAAGAACGTCAACTTACAATTCTTGGAAAATTTAAAGTTTCCCTCAAGCTAAGCTACTGACAAAACATACAATTAAGTCTAACTAAAAATTCACGACTTGTTACAAAGATAACTATGCAAGTTACACAAGTAAATAGTTACACTTCCTATGAAATGAATTTGCATGCATATTACATTGGCCACTATGGAACACTAATGAAAATTAGGGATTCTAACATTGAACTCTTCTGAGAAAAAGACAAAAAATGTGCAAGTCACCAAGATCATGCAAAATAAAATTCCAAAAACCTTGATTCCTTACAAGGGTTGCTAAGTGAGTTTGCATGATAGTTAATGACTTTGCATGTCACTAGAGGATAGAAAACAACTAAAAACAACCTAGTAAGTAAGATTAATTGATCAAGATTCTAAACCCAAAATGGAGTAGTCAATCTATTTTAGGGATTTTGTTGCAATGATGAGCAAAATTTGTTAATATATCCAAGTTGTGAGCGAGACAATATACAATGGTTATTTATTTGACAAGTATGAGAGTACTATAATAGAAAATAAATAACTAAGAAGCATGCAATCAATCATATCATAATATTAAAGACAAGAATGTAATTCAAATACACTAAATGGATGGAAAAAACAAAACTCATATATTCTTCAAATGGAAAAGCATACAAATGTGTAACATCATTTGAGAAAAAATGATTTGAGGCAATTTAGCTCCAACACTCTCCTTGGGATGGGTCATTTTCCTTATTAAAATCTCTCTCTAGCTATAGTGACTGAAGAACACTTACATCCTTAATGAAATAACTCAAGTAAGAATGAATACAATGAATGGTAAAGATGAGAGAATGAGGTGTTTGATCTCCAAGCTCTTTCTTCCCACATGACCTTACAATTATTCTCTTCTTCAACTCTACCCCATGGCTTTGATTTATAGGAAAATTATGAGATTCAATGAAGAACTATTTCCAAACCATCTTCCCAAACCCTAGCACATACCCTCAACCAAACCCTAGCACTAAACCATCTTCTTCATCCTCACCATCACCATCACCATCACCGTGAACGTCTTCATAATCACCACCATCTTCATCATCATCATTAACTCTAACTCTAACCCTAATTCAATTTCCTTCTATAACTCTAGCCCTAACCCTCACCCAAACCCTAGCACCAAGCCATCTTATTTATCCTCAGCATAACCATCACCGTCACTGTCACCGTCACCATCACCATCATCATCAACGTCTTCATCATCACCACCATATCCATCATCATCATTAACTCTAACTCTAACCCTAACTCTAACTCTAACTCGAACTCTAACTCTAGGTTCCTCATCAACATCTCCATCATCATCATCTTCTCCATCGTCATCATCTTCATCACCATCACCATAACCATCACCATCACCGTCACCATCACCATCATCATCACCATCATCATCATCATAAGAGTCCGACGGACAATTTTGCAGAGTTGACCCCCATGTACAAAAATTGCACACTCCCTCACTAAGCAAAACCCTAGTTTCAAAGATGGATGTACAAGATGGCACTAGAGCCATGGGACCAGAGGAGAGGGCGCCCTTGGCACTATCCCGACGTCCTGAATCCAACGGAGTAGACGATTCATCGATCAGAGCCATGGTCGTCATTCTATGGCTTGTTCCATCTCGCATCCAAAAGGCCTTCAGGGACACGTGCTGGATACCTGCCGGGGGCATAGAAGTCCAACCATGCAGTAAAACTGGGCTCCGGGGAGTCCTGCAGGTGTGTCTAGGCAGGTTCCTTTTAGGAACGCTGGCTTTAACTGCCTGAGCGGACGATTTTGCAAAGTTGACACCCATGTGCAAAAATTGCACACTCCCTCACTGAGCAAAACCCTAGTTTCCAAGATGGATGTTCAAGATGGCACCGAGGCCACAGGACCAGAGGAGAGGGGTGCCCCTAGCACTATCCCGACGTCCTGAATCCAATGAAGTCAATGGTTCATCGATCGGAACCATGGTCGTCATTCTATGGCTTGTTCCGTCTCGCATCCAAAAGGCCTTTAGGGACACCTGTTGGATACCTACCGGGGGCATAGAAGTCCAACCGTGCAGCAAAATTGGGCTCCGGGGAGTCCTACAGGTGTGTCTAGGTAGGTTCCATCTGGGAATGATGGTTGTAAGTGCCCGGTGGACGATATTGTACAGTCGACCCCCGTGTGCAAAAATTGCACACTCCCTCACTAAGCAAAACCCTAGTTTACAATATGGACGTTCAAGATGGTATTGGGGCCACGGGACCGAAGGCGAGGGGTGCTTCTGGCACTATCTCGACATCCTGAATCCAACGGAGTCGATGATTCATCGATCGGAGCCACGGTCGTCATTCTATGGCTCGTTCCATCTCGCATCCAAAAGGCCTTCAGGGACACCTGTTGGATACCTTCCAGGGGCATAGAAGTCCAACCGTGAAGCAAAAATAGGCTCCAGGGAGTCTTGCAGGTGTTTCTAATTAGGTTTCATCTAGGAATGCTGGCCGTATGTGCCTGACAGACGATTTTGCAGAGTTGACCCCCGTGTGCAAAAATTGCACACTCCCTCACTGAGCAAAACCCTAGTTTCCAATATGGACGTTCAAGATGGCACCGGGGCCACGGGACCAAAGGTGAGGGGTGCTCCTGGCACTATCCCGACATCCTGAATCCAATGGAGTCAACGATTTGTCGATCGGAGCCACGGTCATCATTCTATGGCTCATTCCGTCTCGCATCCAAAAGGCCTTCAGGGACACCTACTGGATACCTGTCGGGGGCATAGAAGTCCAACCGTGTAGCAAAACCAGGTTCTGGGGAGTCGTGTAGGTGTGTCTAGGTAGGTTTCGGTTGGGAATGCTAGCCATAAGTACCCGCTGGACGATTTTCCAAAGTTGACCCCAATGTGAGGGCCATCCAAATTTGCTCAAGGGGGCCATTTCTTGTCTGGAGGCCCCCGGGCATGCGTGGCCAATGTGGACAGGTCCATTGTGGCCATGTCGACCTGTGGGGGCCGATGGAATCCAAGTCCGCTCATCGGTTTGGGTTCCGTGGCCCCGGGGCAAATCCTCCAAGTGTCCTTGAACGGCCCCGGGGTGCCCGACTAGAATGCCCATGGCGCTCGGACTGTGGCTCGGTTCATGAATCCGTCGACTCTGGCGGGTTTGGGACGGCAACTTTCAACTAGGGGACCCCCTACAGCATCCCCCAAAGACCCAAAAGCAGTGCCAACAAGCCATCTCTGGAGCTAGGGTTTTGCTCAGTGATGGCCATTCCAAATTTGCTTAAGGGGGCCATTTCCTGTCCGGATGCCCCCGGGCATGCGTGGCCACCGTGGACAGGTCCACAATGGCCACATGGACCTATGGGAGGTGATGGAATCCAAGTCCTCTCGCCAGGTTGGGTTCCATGGCCCTAGGGAAAATCCTCCAGGTGTCCCTGAAGGGCCCCGGGGTGCCCGACTAGAATGCCCGTGGCACCCAAACTGTGGCTCGGTTCATGAATCCGTTGACTCTGGAGGGTCTAAGATGGCCGGTTTTAGCTAGGGGACACCCCACAGCGTCCCCTGAAGACCCAAAAGCGGGTACCAACGATCCATCTCCGGAGCTAGGGTTTTTCTCAGTGATGGCCATTCTGGATTCGCTCAAGGGGGCCATTTTTTGTTCGAATTCCCTCGGGCGTACGTGGCCACCATGAATAGGTCCACAATGGCCACATGGACCTGTGGGGGCCAACGGAATCCAATTCCGCTCACCGGTTTGGGTTATGTGGCCCCGGGGAAAATCCTCCAGGTGTCCCTGAACGACCCCGCGGTGCCTGACTAGAATGCCCATGGAATCCAGACCGTGGCTCTATTTGTAAATCCATCAACTCTGATAGCTCCAAGATGGCGGGTTTCAGCTAGGGGACCCCCCACAGCGTCCCCTGAAGAGCCGGAAGCGGTGCCAACGAGCCATCTCCGGAGCTAGGGTTTTGCTCAGTGATGGCCATTCCAGATTTGCTCAAGGGGGCCATTTCTTGTTTGGAGGCCCCCGGGTGTGCATGGCCATGTGGACCTATGGGGGCCGACAAAATCCAAGTCTTCTCACCGGTTTGGGTTCCGTGGCCCTGGGAAAAATCCTCCAGGTGTCCCTGAACGGCCCCGGGGTGCCCCACTAGAATGCCTGTGGCACCCAGACCGTGGATCGGTTCGCGAATCTTTCAACTCCGGCAGGTCCGGGACGGTGAGTTTCAGCTAGGGGAGCCCCCACAGTGTCCTTCGAAGACCCAGAAGCGGTACCAACGAGCCATCTCCGGAGCTAGGGTTTTACTTAGTGATGGCCATTCCAGATTCGCTCAAGGGGGCCATTGCTCGTCCGGATGCCCCCGGGTGTGCATGGCCACCGTGGATAGGTCCACAATGGCCACATGGACCTATGGGGGCCGACGGAATCCAAGTACGCTCACCGGTTTGGGTTCCGTGGCCCCGGGGAAAATCCTCCAGGTGTCCTTGAATGGCCTCGGGGTGCCCGACTAGAATGCCCGTGCCACCCAGATCATGGCTTGGTTCGTGAGTCCGTAGACTTCGGTCGGTCCGGGATCGCGGAGCAAATTCCCAAAGTGTCCCTAAACGGCCCCGGGGTTCCCGAATAGAATTCCCATAGCACCCGAAGGCCATTCCAGATTTGCTCAAGGGGGCCATTTCTCGTCCGGAGGCAGAAGAAGATCAATTTTTGACAAAACAATGTAGTTAGAAGAAGAAGATTAATTTTCGACAAAACAATGTAGTTATTACATGTGGAGGCAGCGGTTTCCCGTGGAAAACTAGTGTAGGGTTGAGCAGAGGAAAGATGTTGGGAAATGGGCTATTACATTAGCTTTTTCGATGGGCGGCTGTAGGTATCTATGCTTTGATGGCTATAGGTATATATGCTTTTCTTTCGAGGGAAATCCTATTTTCGTCGGAAGAAAAGCATAGATACCTACAGCCGCCATATTTCCTTCTGTAAACCGCTTTCCCATCGGAAAAGCTAATGTAATAGCCCATTTCCCAACATCTTTCCTCTGCTCAACCGCACACTCGTTTTCCATGGGAAACCGCTGCCTCCACATGTAATAACTACATTGTTTTGTCGAAAATTATCTTCTTTTGCTAACTACATTGTTTTGTCAAAAATTGATCTTCTTCAGCCTCTGGACGAGAAATGGCCCCCTTGAGCAAATCTGGAATGGCCTTCACTAAGCAAAACCCTAGCTCTGGGGATGGCCCATTGGCACCGCTTCCGGGTCTTCGGAGCACGCTATGGGGGTTCCCCTAGCTGAAACCCGCCGTCCTGGACCCACTGGAGTCAACGGATTCACTAACCGAGCCACGGTCCGGGTAATACGGGAATTCTAGTCGGGCACCCCAGGGCCGTTCAGGGACACCTAGAGGATTTTCCTCGGGGCCACGGAACCCAAACCGGCGAGCGAACTTGGATTCCGTCGGCCCCCATAGGTCCACGTGGCCACAGTGGACCTGTCCATGGTGGCCACGCATGCCCGGGGGCCTCCGGACGAGAAATGGCCCCCTTGAGCGAATATGGAACGACCATCACTGAGCAAAACCCTAGCTCCGGAGATGGCTCGTTGGCATCGCTTCTGGGTCTTCAGGGGATGCTGTGGGGGGTCCCCTAGCTGAAACCCACCATCCCAGACCAACTGGAGTCGACGGATTCGTGAACCAAGCCACGGTCTGGGTGCCACGGGAATTCTAGTCGGGCACCTCGAGGTCGTTTAGGGACACCTGGAGGATTTTCCCTAGGGCCATGGAACCCAAACCGGCAAGTGGAATTGGATTCCGTCGACCCCCACAGGTCCACATGGCCACATTGGACCTGTCCACAGTGGCCACACACGCCCGGGGGCCTCCGGACAAGAAATGCCCCCCTTGAGCAAATTTGGATGGCCCTCACATTGGGGTCAACTTTGGAAAATCATCCAGTAGGTACTTATGGCTAGTGTTCCCAACCGAAACCTGCCTGGACACACCTACACGACTCCTAGGAACCCAGTTTTGCTGCACGGTTAAACTTCTATGCCCCCGGTAGGTATCCAGCAGGTGTCCCCGAAGGCCTTTTGGATGCGAGATGGAACGAGCCATAGAATGATGACCGTGGCTCCGATCGATGAATCATCGACTCCATTGGATTTAGGACACCAGGATAGTGCCAGGGGCACCCCTCTCCTCAGGTCCCATTGCCCCGGTGCCATCTTGAACTTCCATCTTGGAAACTAGGGTTTTGCTCGGTGAGGGAGTGTTCAATTTTTGCACATGGGGGTCAACTCTGCATAATAGTCCGCTGGGCACTTACGGCCAGCGTTCCTAGTCGGAACCTACCTAGACACACCTGCAAGACTCCCCGGAGCCTGGTTTTGCTGCGCGGTTGGACTTTTATGCCCCCGACAGGTATCCAATAGGTGTCCCTGAATTCCTTTTGGATGTGAGACAGAACGAGCCATAGAATGACGATCATGGCTTTGATCGATGAACCGTCAACTCGATTGGATTCAGGACATCGAGATAGTGCCAAGGGCACCCCTCTCCTCTGGTCCTGTGGCCCCGGTGCTGTCTTGAATGTCCATCTTGGAAACTAGGGTTTTGCTTAGTGAGGGAGTGTGCAATTTTTTCACACGGGGGTCAACTCTGCAATATCGTCTGTCGGGCACTTACAGCTAGCATCCCCAGATGGAACCTACCTAGACACACCTACAGGACTCCCCGGAGCCTAGTTTTGCTGCACGGTTGGACTTCTATGCCCCCGGCAGGTATCCAGCAGGTGTCCCTGAAGGCCTTTTGGATGCGAGATGGAATGAGCCATAGAATGATGACCGTGGCTCCGATCGATGAACCGTCGAATCCGTTGGATTCAAGACTCCTGGATAGTTCCAGGAGAACCCCTCTCCTTTGGTCCTGTGGCCTTGGTGCCATCTTGTACGTCCATCTTGGAAACTAGGGTTTTGCTCAGTGAGGGAGTGTGCAATTTTTACACACGGGGGCCAACTATGCAATGGTGATGGTGATGGTGATGGTGATGGTGATAATGAAGAAGATGGATTAGTTCTAGGGTTTGGGTGAGGGTTGGGGCTAGAGTTATAGAAGGAAATTGAATTAGGGTTAGAGTTAGAGTTAATGATGATGATGAAGATGGTGGTGATGATGAAGACATTGACAATGGTGGCGATGATGAAGATGTTGAAGATGGTGGTGATGGTGATGGTGATGGTGATGATGAAAAAGATGATGATGATGGATATGTTGATGAGGAGCCTAGAGATGATGTTGGTGATGATGATGACAAGTCCCTCTAAGTGGTTATCTATGATGATGACAAGTCCCTCTCAAGTATAGATCTCAAAAATACCACCCTTGAAACCTTATGATAACTCCCTACCCCAAGTGGAAGACCCTTCTATCCATACATGGATTCCTAGAAGGTTTTATCTACCAAGTTAAATTTTCAAGACCATTGTAATAGACTATGTACTTCAAAAAATTTCCTAAAACCTAGGTAATTCTAATCTTGAGAACCTATCAAAACCAATATCTTCAAATGCTACAAACATAACTAGATATATTTAAGAAAATACTAACTCAATTTACTCAAATTTGATCCAAATAACATCACCATTTTATTCAACATAAAAGAGAGGCATGGAACAGTTTAATACATATAGGAAAAATAAAAACATAGGAAAAGACATGCATGTATGTATGTATCAACAAAAAATGCATGTACCAACGAAATAACATAAAACTACACATAACTCAATGTAGAACATAACATTCTTTGATGCAATTCTTTCTCTTATGTAAAGTTGATTGGCCTCATTCAATAAATCCATCTGGATCCTCTCTGTTGCTAATTGTCTCCATCAATATTTTGTGCTCTAAATGAGGCAGGTAGTAGCATACCTTGGTTGAGCTCTTGCTTGACATTGTCTGAAGATGGATGTTTGTGCCAATGATCAAGTTTGTGAAGTGATACACCACTGAACCTGGTCTGTAATCCATGAATACATGCTCGCTAGTCTTTCTTGACTTTCCATCTAGTGTAAGATATTCCCCCTTAACCACCATCGAGCCAGTAGGAAATTCAATTCCTTCATTGTCGATTAATGATCTGTAGAGGGTTTGCTTACCTTGGATGCACCGTGCCAACCAATAATCCACGCCCCATTCATTGTATTTCGGTGCAACAACTGCGTATATGTGTCCTGGTTGTACAAGATTTGAGATATGCTCGTAGTCTGTAGAAATCGCTGACTGGCCCTCCTCTAACTGGGTTGTTTCAACAACTGCACGTTGGTCTACTACAAGTGACACACGATCCCATTCATCAACCCAGTCCATGCATTCGCATTCATCCCATTCACCACTGTTGCAAGGGTTGCAAAAGCATGCAATTTCGTGTCCATATTTCAAATATGTGGTTGTTTGAGCTTCGAACTAAATGAAATCCACGTGTTCCTTGTACTATGCTGCAACTATAGGAACGCGATCGATCTATGTCAACCACTAGCCAAAAATTTCTCACCACACGTCCTGCCACCGATGATGTTTGTTGATCTCTTGCTCATTCTGACATTGTTGCGGAGCACCATTGAACTATGGATTCTGCATCTTGGATATGAGGTTCCCTGTCAAACCTCATCTCTTCCCTTCGTAGTGCGGTCTTGATGCATGCACCGGACCCATAATGCTCGCCTTTGCCGTGCCCGGTCTCAAAATAGTTCCAGATATGCGACACATTGCAAGTCTTATGCAAAGTACTCATACATTGGAATACTCGGGCATTTTTGAACTGGCCCGCACAACCATCCGACCATATCCAATGCTGATCCATCTGTATATCTCTCTCCTTCAACTGATCATAGAAAATTCGAAAACAATGTTGCACATAATGCAGATCATGGGTTCTATCACCACTTATGTAAAATATTTTGTCTCCTTCAGTATTATCCTCTTGTCATTGCTGCTCTCTGGCCCATGCCTATACATAATATGTACCATGATGTTGACTTGGTCTGAATGGTAGTATTGACTCTAGATTTCATTTTGTGGCTGAAGGGTGTAATTTTCTGCAAAATCCACAATTGACACTATGGTTCCAACGGGAAATGTGTCCCTGCATTTTATGTACTGCTCATCTTGCCATCGCGCTACATACACATGTTGAACATACTGCTCAGTTTTCTCGTAGAATTCCGTCAAGAAGTCACATATCGGTACTTGTTACCATGGAAACAAGGGAAATATTACAATGTGGCCTTTGGAAAAATGTATATGCCATAAATTGAACGTGTAATATGAAAAATATGCAATATTCATTTGTACCTGTGACTTTACCAATGCAATCTGTTTACATTCTCTGACACTGTCTAATTGATAGGTCACATACTTGAAGCTATGCATCTCCACACCCATCATGCCAAATTCTGTGTCCTTGCTTTCATGAATGCAACGATTCAAAAGAGAAAACCCACTGCACATAGAACATGTCCCATATAGACATGATTCCGATCAATGCAGATACGAACGTACCATGGTTTGCATTTCTCAAAGGACCTTTGGCCAAGGTTCAATTGTGTGTGCTCGTTCCTGAATCTCTCATAGAGTTCAGTCTGTGTGGTGTCAAGGAAGTGTTTAACATGGGGCTCACGTTCAGCAGAACCTTTTCTCAGTTTTAGCACGTCTCTTTGGTTTGATGAAGGTCTAGTATGATCATGCCAAAAATTTTGTACTAACTCCTTAACAGCATCAATTAGCTTCCTATCTGCACAAGGAAACCTACCAACAAAAGCCCAACAATCGTTTCCACCCGGAGTGTCCATATTTTCTCTTATAACATAGTACTTTTTAATAGTTTTTCTATTTAATTTGAGTATGTGAGAAGTGTGTGATAGAAGGCGACGTTGCCTTGTGGACTTTCTTACAACTGATTCCACTAAAACACGATGAGCCACATAAAGATCTTTTGTACGAGACTTCTTCCCAATCGCATTAAATGCAGATTGGATATTTCTAACAATATGACTGTTGGCCTCTAAACTTTTAACCATCTTTATTCCCAAAATTCTCCTAACAATAGCTAAAGAACGTGACTTTAACAAACATAGCAATAATTGACATTTATCTGCATCACCTTTGGATTCAAAATATTCTTTCACAATTTTGTTGCATTGCCATTCGATAGTGCGTTTTGGCAACTTGCCTTCAAGCCCCAACATAGCACTCTCATCCACATGAATACGTCTAGGAGTTCTTCTTCTTGCACTGGACAGTCAAGGTAGGGAGGGTGGACATGAGACATGAATACCGGAGCTTGTTTGTTGTGGTGCTTCATTCATAGATTGGGCCATAATGGGAGTGTGGTCGACAGGGTTGTGGTCTTCTTGGGGAGATTGAAAATTAAGCAAGGCTTGTATGTCCATCTCTACACATGCAGCATCTCCCAAAATTCTTGTGTCGTGAGGAACTTTAGAATGACTCGTTGATGGATTATTCATTGGAGATTGTGTTGATGTTGGAATTTGAGTTGGGTCCATTGGATGCGACTGCTTTACCCATGGTTTTGAACAAGAGGTTGTCATGTCAACAACTGTGTTAGGATCAGTGGCAGGATCTGGGGCAATGATAGGACCATGTCTCAATCTTTCCATTCCCAACCTGGCCTTTTCTCTTAAGTCATTGACCTTTTCAATGGGTAGATTCCTTCTTCTTTTTTTTTTTGCGTTTCGTGAGTTTCCCATCTCCAAAAGTCTCTTTAACACAACTATCAGGCCTACCCCTGCAAAATAAACAACAAATAAGATATTAGTGCCATTATACAATGAACCTGACACATTCCAACATAGCTTACCACTTTACAAATTAACATATACAACTACAGACTATGTTGGTTTATTTTTGTTCGAATAAACATCATTATTCCTTACAATTCCAATCAATATAGATGATGTTTGGTCAAGTGTAGAGAGGAGAAACTAGTGTCTTGCCTGGCCATGAATTCATAAAAATTATGGTAGTAACACCCTAGAACAGAGATGGCTAGAGATGCCTTGGGAATAGTTTGATAGTTTTTCTACATCAAATAAGGTAACCTTAATTAATTGCATTTTTTGCTTTCTCCCTTAATGTTATCAATTCTTGGACTTTGCACCTAGTTTGATTGCTTTGTCTTCCTAGTGGAATGGTATATCCTTCCATTTGAGGCAATGTCCTTTACCATCGTAGATTACTAGGTTATATAACACATTAAGGAGTTGAAGAAAAAACAACAAACTATTTCCTTAGATCTATAAACCTTGAGATGATAGAATGTGGTTTTGAGTTTAAAATACCCATGGTTGAATTCAACAATGCATCACAATAGAATGAATGTATACCTTGTTTTGTGCAAAACCTTTAAGAGGATGCAAAGGTTTCTAACAAAGATCATGGTCTCGAGAAGGGTGATTAGGAGAAATATAGTTTGACCTTTCAATGTGCAATATCTAGGGTGGGGAGGTGTTGGAGAGTGGGGAACTAGGGACTATACCAACAATCATCATGTTGAATAGAGCATGAAGTGGGGAAGTCTTGGTTTTTGGAAAAAAAATCATTGTTAGAGGTGAGGGAATATTGTAAGGATGGTAAATATGGATGAAAATTATCATATTTGGATTCATAGAGAAAGGAAAGGTGCATATACTTACAGATATCCTCATTCCATACAATGGTATTGAATAAGAGATGAGAGAGTTGAGGTTTTGTGGATGAGTTGAAGTGATATTTTTAGTTATGTTTAGTGAGTGTGTGGTTTTTTTTGCTAGCATAATATGAGGTGAAAAGAACAAAATTAACTTGGGAACTAATTACACAATGAGGAGGTTGCATACTTCATCTTGTCTAGTGTTCATATGAGTTTTTTTAGATGTGAACTTGGGAAATCTTCTTGTCAAATTCATTGTTGTCTATGCATGGATATTGTTGTGGGAATATGACAAAAAAAAAAGGCATGGGCTCATCTCAAATCTTGTGAATGAAAAGAATCATTTACAATTCACCATACCTCTATAGAAATGATCTCCACTTGCAATGGAAACTGGTAGCTTGAATGAATCCACTAGATTCCAAGAACACTGAAGATGTTTGATAGATTCCAAGGGTGATTTTGTGTCCAATAGATCAAAGAGTGTCCAAAATATCAATGAGTGTGAGCCAATGAGCAACTTGTGAGAGATTGAAAGAAGCGGAAGAAGTGAAACCCATGATTTTGGTAGAATTCTTGGGAAACAGAGAGCTCTATTTTTTTTACACTAGTAACAGGGCCGCGCACGTATGTTAAAACACGTGCACGCGTGTTTTTCGCACGTACACGTGAGGAGCGTGCATGCACCCTTGTACAACATATAAACCATCTATTCCCCAATGTTTACACCATTTAATGCCAAACCTTCCCCCCACTTCAAAAATATTTGCATAAATTGGACTCGGTGATTAAGTTTGAAGGGTGGGTCTTAATTTTTATTGGAAAGGCTTACTCTTTGACACATTTGATAATTTATGGTTGTCTATGCGCCTGGACCCAATTGACATTGTAAGGTGAGGATGTGCATGCATAATAATCCTTATTTATTACTATGCGATGAGGATTTTAAAGGAAGAGGATGTAAAGACGTGCTATTTTTATACGTATTTTGATGGTGAGTGTTGAAGAGAAACGTGGTGATAAACCACAATTCCTGAGCCAAAACTTGTTTTTTTAAATTTGATTAATAAGCATTGTGGTACTTCGGTCCAAATGTTTTTTCTAACTCATTGTTTCTCCATATTGTCTGCCTACTACCACCTCTCTATATCAATGCATAAAATCAACCTCTGCTTGGTTTGTAGTTATAGTTGCATGCCATTGAGTGTTGTTTAGAGTTTCTATGAGTCTATGACATTCATGCAATAAATGAAGTCTTGTAGAGGAGGATTCATCAAAGAGGAAAATTGAATTTCATTTTGACAAAACACATCTTTTGTAAAGATCGAATTCCATGAATGCATCCTCAGCCTACCATGCAAGACCATGGATATGTTGAAAAGCATTGAACATCATCTAAGAATGAAAACCGGTTCCTCGAGATCTCATTGAAACATATTGAGCTCAATTGAATTCCACCTGGGCCTTAATTGAAAATTCTAGACCTCACGCATCATCAATAACACATAGAATCCATGACACTATCCATCTACAAGGAGCCTCCTCCTCCTCCTCATCATCATCATAATCATTTTCATCATCGTCAGCATCATCATCATCATCATCATCATCATCATCGTCATCATCCTCGTCGTCATCATCATCATCATCATCATTATCACCCACTTCCTCATCATCATCCTCATCCTCCTCCTCCTCCTTGACATCATCTTGGTCATCATCTTCATCATCATCTTCATCATCAACATCGTCATCATCGGCATCATCATCATCCATCATCTTCTTCATCATCTTCATCATCATCATCATCTTTGTCATCATCATCATTATCAATGATGATGATGATGAAGATGATGGATGATGATGCAGATGAGTACGAAGATGAAGATGATGATGTTGATGATGACGAATATGATCACCATCATTATCTTCATCATCCTCCTCCTTATCATCATCATCATAATCATCTTCATCATCATCATCCTCATCGTCATCATCCACGTCATCATCATTGTTTCCATAGTCATCATCATCGTTATCCCCCACTTCCTCGTCATCATCCCCATCCTCATCATCATCACCATCATCATCTTGGCCATCATCTTCATCATCATCATCATCATCATCATCAACGTCATCATCATCATCTTCATCATCATCCATCATCTTCTTCATCATGATCATCATCATCTTCGTCATCATCATCACTATCAATGATGACATCATCACCATCATCTTCGTCATCATCATCATTAATGATGGATGATGGTGCAGATGAGTACAAAGATGAAGATGATGATGTTGATGATGATGAATATGATCACCATCATCATCCTCACCATCCTCCTCCTCTTCCTCATCATCATCATAATCATCTTCGTCATCATCATCCTCATCATCATCATCCTCGTCATCGTCAGCATCATCGTTTCCATAGTCATCATCATCGTTATCCCCCACTTCCTCGTCATTATCCCCATCCTCATCATCATCACCATCATCATCTTGTCCATCATCTTCATCATCATCATCATCATCAACGTCATCATCATCATCTTCATCATCATCCATCATCTTCATCATCATCATCATTATCACCATCTTCATCATCATCATCATTATCAATGATGATGATGATGAAGATGATGGATGATGATGCAGATGAGTACGAAGATGAAGATGATGATGTTGATGATGACGAATATGATCACCATCATCATCCTCATCATCCTCCTCCTCCTCATCATCATCATAATCATCTTTGTCATCATCAACCTCATCATCATCATCCTCATCATCATCACCATCCATGTCATCGTCATCATTTCCATAGTCATCATCATCGTTATCCCCCACTTCCTTGTCATCATCCCCATCCTCATCATCATCACCACCATCATCTTGGCCATCATCATCATCATCGTCATCATCAATGTCATCATCATCATCTTCATCATCATCCATCATCTTCATCATCATCATCATTATCATCTTAGTCATCATCATCATTATCAATGATGACATCATCATCATCATCTTCGTCATCATCATCATTATCAATGATGATGATGATGAAGATGATGGATAGTGATGCAGATGAGTACGAAGATCAAGATGATGATTTTGATGATGACGAATATGATCATCATCATCATCATCACCCACTTGCTCATCATCGTCATCATCCTCATCCTCATCCCCATTATCATCATCGCCATGATCATCATCATTACCATCTTGGTCATCGTCTTCATCATCAACATCGTCATCATCATCATCATCATCATCATCACCCACTTGCTCATCATCATCCTCATCCTCATCCCCGTCAGCATCATCATCATCAGCTTGGTCATCATCTTCATCATTAACATCATCATCATCTTCATCATCAACATCATCATCATCAACATCATCATCGTCATCATCATCATCATCATCCTCATCCTCATCCCCGTCATCATCATCATCATCATCTTGGTCATCGTCTTCATCATTAACATCATCATCGTCTTCATCATTAACATCATCATCATATTCATCGTCAACATCATCATCATCGCCATGATCATCATCATCACCATCTTGGTCATCGTCTTCATCATCAACATCATCATCATCGTCATCATCATCATCATCACCCACTTTCTCATCCTCATCCTCATCCTCATCCTCATCCTCATCCCCATCATCATCATCATCGTCATCTTGATCATCGTCATCATCACCCCGTTCCTCATCATCATCAACATCATCATCATTGTCATCATCATCATCATCATCATCATCTTCTTCGTCATCATCATCATTATCAATCGTCATCATCATCGTCAACATCATCATCTTCAATCGTCATCATCATCGTCAACATCATCATCTTCTTCTTCATCATCATCATCGATAATGATGATGATGACGAAGATGATGATGATGATGAGGATGATGATGAAGATGAGTACGAAGATGAAGATGATGATGTTGCTGATGATGAATATGATCATCATCATCATCGTCATCATCATCATCCTTGTCCTTGTCATCATCCACGTCATCATCATCATCTCCATCGTCATCGTCATCATCAGCATCATCATCCTCATTCTCGTCATCAACATCATCGTCATCACCCCCATCATCCTCATCATCATCATCAACATCATTGTCATCATCCCCATCATCCTCATCATCATCATCCCCATCATCATCATCAACATCATCGTCATCATCCCCATCCTCCTCCTCCTCATCATCATATAAATTTAATTTAATTTAATTTAAAACATTATTAATTATTAAAAATATATATATTTTATAAAATTATTTAATCAATATGGAAAATTTCAAACTTTAGTAAAAACAACGCGCATGCGCCATTTTACGCGTGCGCACATTTGGACGCGTACGCGTTCTTGGACGCGTGCGCACCATTTTGTGCGTACGTGCTTTTTAAATACATGTGCACGCGCAAGTTTAGTTTTTAAATTTTGGCGGGTAATTCGTTTCCCACGAACGTGGTGGATGACTTGGCTGCTATGGTTTTAGGTTCGGGTTGCCAAAATACATATAATAATATAAAAAAATACATCTTATAACAAAATGCATCTTATTCTATAACTTCTTCTGTTTTGAGCATGATTTTGCGTATGCTACACTTGTCCACTGCAAATGAAATTGCACACACTTGTAGAACTATGTGTGCAGATTCCGAATATGTAATTTTTTATTAAAACTATTATTTGTTCCTATTTTTTAGTTAATTTCAATTGCTTTAACATCAATCTTACACAAAGAGTAGGTTATTTCTTCCATCTATAACTTTTTATTGGCTCACCTATTTTGAAAACGGAAAGGAACCCACACAAGTACACACAAAAACATACATCCTAAAAAAAATTGTTGATTGATTAGGTTAAGACCATGATATCGAGGGCTAACGTTGGGCCTCATCATTTTAGGGATGGGCTGACTTCCTTAATTAAAAAAAAAAATTTAAATTAACATAAATAAATATGGAAAAATAACGCCGCACTAGAACAGCCTGTTATCTATGACTGTATATAATTTTTTTAACAAAAATCCACCATTTGAATACCGAACCAGAGGGCTAACGCAAACATATTCATTATATTTTCTTAAAAAAATAACATGCCAACCTTAGGAGAACCCCATTTTTTGGGAGTTATACTTAATTTCCATAAATAATATTTATATATTCTGGAAGGTAATCCAATTTTCTACGTTTGATCTTCTTGCACCATATTCCAAAAAGTTGTGTAGGTAGCTCTAATATTGCTTTTTGACGTTCATATTTCTGTTTTTCTAGAAGTCCATTGTGACTAACATGTCATGAGTGGCCAGCATTAGCTTGCACCAGCCCTAGAATAAGCACCAATACAAATATCACAAAGATCAAACCCAAGAGATAGATGACTACAACAGCTACTCCCCCTCCACTAGTGCCCACTCCTCCTCTCTCTCACTAATGTGAAGTGAGTGAATGAGAGAATGTGTAAAATGAGAGAGACACACTCTCTATTTATACACTACTTCACTTGTCTTTTAACTCTAACTAAGTCGGCCCTAACTTAACCACTTAACATAATCTTGACTGGGCCAACCCCCACTAGGGTGTTATAATAATCCTTTAACCCACATGACTCATACAGGGTCGACCCCATCAAGGTGGTCTAATAACCCATCAAGTATAAGTTACAACACTTACAATATAACTTGCGACAATTTCAAGTACAACTGACGACACTTCCAATCGGAGGAATAATAAATCTTCGTTGGGGATACAATAAAGTACAAATAAGTGAATATCTTCCGAAGTTACAAATACATCAACACTCCCTCTTAATTAGGAGTGTATTCTCTTGACACAAGTCATCAATACATATAGGCACAAGTCTTCAATTCTGGAGCTGGATCATCGTCACTGGATCACATAGCATCATTGTCACTACTATTGTACTCGTCATCTCGATCACTAGTTCTATCTCTCAATTCTTCTTATCATAGGAAGTTCTACAGAGCCAGCATTTTTTCATGCTGGATGTAGGCCTAGCCTCCTGTAGGTCTTCATCATCTCTGGCCATACTATGGATCCCAGGACTAATTACATGTGTCAACAAAACCTCGAAAGAGTATCCCAGGATGCTTCATGTTCCTAAGCATGACCGGCAAGATCTCCCAGAGAGCTATTACATGTGACCACCACAAAACCTCGAAAGAACATCCCAGGACTGATTACGAGCACACAACTCAACCTATTGGATCTCCCAGGGTGCTATTACATGTGGTTAGGAAAAACCTCGAAAGAGCATCCCAGGACTGATTACGAGCACATAGCTCAACCTATCGGATCTCCCAGGGCATTATTACATGCCATAGGACAAAATATCGAAAGGCCGTTTGTCGGATCTCCCAGGGAGCTATTATATGCCATAGGAAAAACCTAGCAAGAGTATCTGCAAATCTCCCAGGGCGCTATTATATGTCCTCCCAAGTAAAACCTCAAAAGAGCATTTGTCAGATGTCCTAGGGAGCTATTATATGCCATAAGAAAAACCTAGAAAGAGTATCTGCAAATCTCCCAGGGTGCTATTATATGCTTATCTTCACAACCTATCCACGACCATGGAGTATCATCCTGATACTCATGATCATACTAATCATATCATCTCATCGTCCACGGAGCATAGCCCAGATGCACATCATACAACACTTACACCACTGACATGGGAGAACACATATACCACCATACGGGGAAGGCTCCAGCCCTTACTTTTTCACCATGGGACAACACATCTACACCGTGTGAAAAATGGATTCAACCCTTACATCTACACCATGGGAGAAAACATCTACACCATGTGAGAATGGCTCCAACCCTTACATCTACACCATGGGAGAACACATATGCACCATGTGAGAATGGCTCAATAATTACATCACGACCATGGGAGAACACATCTACACCGTGTCGGAAAAGCTTCAGCAATTACATCACAACCATGGGATAACACATCTACACTATGTTGGAAAATCTCGACAATTACATCACGACCATGGCAGAACACATCTACATTGTGTCGAAAAATACCACGTGCATCTGCATCTTCCGGACTCATCACACATGATCCAACTGATCATGGAATGCATCTACTCGATGCATATCATCACATATGATCATCCTGATCATCGTCATAGAATCCACCTGATGCATATCATCACATATGATCATCTTGATCATCGTTATAGCATCCACCTGATGCATATCATCTAGAGCATCTTCCTAATGCTCATCACACATCGCTTACATCCACAACCATGGGAAGGATCCTCATACCACCATGCTTGGAATGGCTCCTGCAAATGTGTCCCATCACTTCTTCCTCGAAGTATCTTTTATCTGAAGAACACCAAGCCTCTCTCTGAAGTAATCAAACTTCACTCTGGCTATTGGTTTAGTCAACACATCTACAATCTGCTCATCCATCGCAACATACAGGAGCTTCACTGCTCCTCTCTGCACCATATCCCTGATATAGTGATATTTGATCTCAATGTGCTTCGACCTATCATGGAACACCGGGTTCTCAGAAAACTTCACACAACTCTGGTTGTCATATAAGATACAGGTAGCATCCAATGGGAGATCAAATAACTCAGATAGTACCTTCCTCAACCATACTACCTCAAAACTAGTCAAACAAGCTATGACATACTCTGCTTCGGCTGTACTCAGTGCTACGTAGGATTGCTTCCTGCTAAACCAAGAGATCACACCTGATCCAATACTGAAGCAACACCCTGAGGTGATCTTCCTATCTGTAGCACTGCCTGCCCAATCTGAATCAACATAACCCTCCAGCTTAAACTTTTGATTTGCATCATACTTGAGCCCATAGTCAATTGTACCCTTCAGGTACCTCAGAATATGCTTTACTGCAATTAGGTGAACATGTCTAGGATTTGTCAGAAACTGGCTCAAGGTGTTCACCGCAAAACAAATATCTGGTCTCGTGTTCGTCAAGTAAATCAAGGACCCAATCATCTAACGATACACCGTGACATCAACCATCTCAGACGAAGCATCACTCAGTAGCTTCAGGTTCGATGCCATAGGTGTGGCCATGGCCTTGCAGTCCATCATCCTGAACTACTTCAGGATCTCTACTGCATACTTCCCTTGTCCAAGGAAGATTCCATCTACATTCTACCACACTTCCATACCTAGAAAGTAATGCATCATGCCTGAGTCCTTCATCTTGAACTCGGCAGCAAGCTTCCTCTTCGTGTCGGCAATCAATCTATCCTCACCTGTCACAAACAGGTCATCCACATACAATAGGACTATCACTGGATTGCCTTCCTCAACCTTGTAGTAAAGGTTGGAATCCACTTTACTCTTGGTAAAGCCTAAATTGGACAGGAAGCTGTCTATCCTACCGTACCATGTCCTAGGAGCTTGCTTCAAGCCATATAAGGATTTCTTCAATCTGCACACATATGACTCCCTGTCATGTGTCTCAAAACCAAGTGGCTGCTCCACATACACTTCCTCTTCGACTACACCATATCCATCTGGTGTATCTTCCACTTCATCACTGCAGCCAGAGCAAGTATTGTTTTGATGGAAGTGTATATGGATATAGGAGCAAAAGTCTCTTCATAATATATCCCCTCTTTCTGGAAGAAGCCATGAGCCACAAACCTTGCTTTGTATTTCTCTATGCTGCCATCTGTAGCATGCTTGATCTTTATATATCCACTTGGAAGTCACAGCAGACTTCCCTTCTGATCTCAGGACCACATCCTAGACATCATTCTTTATGATCGACTGGTATTCCTTGATCATGGCATTCTTCCATTACTGCATCCCAGATCCTGGGAACTTCAGATTCTTCAATTCCTTCACTAGATGGTTTTCTTTGAACTTCATTTGCTGGAACAAATGTTGTAGTCCTTCTTTTGTAGGTGATTGTACATGATCTTTCTTACAATTCAAATTCAATTGCATGATTAGAAAATTCTCATAGATTTAAGAAGAAATTCTTACACATAAAGATATATGTCATACAGCCATGCAATTATCTTAGCCAATGCTTCAATACAACATTTATCCATATCCTGTAAATTTCTAGATGCCTTCCTTCTCTACCAGAACATTGTTAAGAGTGTGCACAACTCCAAACATGTCAGCAGAGAGGTTTCATTATAGATAAGTAGCAATGGAATGTTGTACAGTACCATAGGCCACTTACACATTACTCTACTAGTATCTTGTTCATTAATGCAACTTTTCTAAAATGCATAATATACATCCTAAATCTAGGAACATGTACATGACTAAACAACATCATTTAAGTAATAAGAAATGACAATTCAAATACTTATCTTTGTTTGCTTGTTGGGTGGACTCCCTCTCAATATTTGCTTCCTTGCAGGAACTACTAGAGTGAGCTCCCTCTCGATCTTTGCTTCTTGGATTATCTGTCTTTGAACTTATATCCATCCTGGACCAATATGCATGCTTAAGTGTGCACTAGTGTCATCCTCAAGATCTCATACATAATCATACATGTATTAGTATAATCTCAATACTATCAAAACATTATGATTCTAAATAATCTTAAACATGTATGGTTATGGTCATTTCATACACAGGTAATTTATCACAAGCATTAGTATTCTTTGACTCATGCATATTCTTATATGACGATAGGACTCTTCATTAAGAAGCATAATATGCATAAACCCATGATTACTCAAACTTATAACTTCATGGATAATCATTATCAATCATACAAAAATATACTTATCTAAGATTCTAACACAAGGTAGGATTCTAACTTCATATAGGAAAACATACCTGGATTATCATGCTTGTCTAACATACCCAAACAATGTCTTCTTTGTTCTCTTAGAGACCTTGTGCTAGCAACCTGCATATCTCATAAGTTAATAATTGTAGAACCAAGTTATACATACCTCATAAGTAGAGCTTCTATGTGATCCATGACTATGGATGAGTCTTTGTCTTCATGTCACCATGGTCTTATGTTCTTGATCTAGAACTTCATTTGTCTTTCTTGATGTACCCTTCATGTTAGTGGACACCATCATCCTCATATAACACCACAGTGTATTAGTACAATCACAAGTGTCATACCCATAATCAATGAATGTCTTCTATCATTCACATGCATTCATACTTTTACTAGGGTGATCAGACAAGTCTAAAATTAGTCAAGATTGTACTAACCTCAATAATATGAAGACAAACATATCATAAAATTAATCATGAACAGATTTCCGAACATACCTATATCTCCTCAAGTCATACCTGTCGAGATTGCTTGAAGACTTCTTATGTAAGGCCTTAGCCTAATCTACCTATGGAACTGGAATCTCTTCACTTATGTAGGTTTCCAATTCATCCTCTTCTAAGATTAACCCAATCCACTTTGATTTGCTGAAACTGGATCTAGAGCTGGATTAGGGTTTGTCAGAGGAATCCTAAAAATTCAAACTTTGAATTTCAAACTTCTGATTGGATGAAAAGATGTGCCTTGCTGAGATGATCAAGCTGGTATACTTCAATTTTGAAATCTCCAAAATTTTACCCCTCAAAATTGCCTTTTAAACTTTCGGATCTTCTGGTCAAAATCCCGAACTAGGGTTTGATAATGCCCAGGGTTCTGCGTAGACAAAAGGTTCGATCTTGTGCTCTAAACTTTGATTTTTCTGAGGAGCATCCAACCATGGTCTCATATTTCAAAAATTCCAACTTTCTATGAAACCCTAATTTCCCACAGCAATGACGATCCCAAAATGAAGGTGCTCAAAATCCAATTCTGTTTGGACATAAATATATTCCAGATTGTTTCTAATATATCTATGAAATTTTGGATCCTCAGGGTCTGAAACTTCATCTTGTGCTAGATTGATCTGTCATCTTTCCAACACCACAGATCTGACCTCAAATGGATTCTCTGAGAGAGAGATATGCAAGGTGTCGCAACGTGACCTGTTTATGGGATGAAACAATATAGCAAAGTTGTACGGCATGCCTTGTGTCACTGTTTCATCTTCGGCCTCTAAAACCCAGACCTGTGAAAGTACAGTCCATGCCCTAACTGTCACTTTTTACGGAATTCCATTTGGAGATTCCTATCCCGAGATATGACCGTTTTTCCTAGGTTACCTGTTTAGGACGACATTCTGGAAGAGGAAGAAACCCTAACTTGTACGGATCATATCTCACAAAGTACAACGAATATGAGGCTGTCCTTTGGAAACAAGGTACACAGACATTTCATCTTCGACCTGTAGAAGTTTTAGATTCTAATCCTTCACATAAATTGAGTTATAGAGAAAGTGTCACGATGACTGGCTTTTGCTATACCAAGCCCTAGCTTGCAAGTGCAACAAGTGTCATAAATACCATAGCATGCCTTCCTTCAGGCTAGCTTTGATTCCATGTTATTTTTTCATCATTTAATTCAATATATCTAGGATCTTAACTGAAAGAACAACATGTACAACATATCAAGCATAAGAGACAAGAGACAAGAGACAAAACATTTCACCGAGGAAAACCAAGAAGGTGAAAAACCCCGCAACTTGCTCAGAGATAGAATAAGCACCAATACAAAGATCACAAAGATCAAACCCAAGAGATAGATGACTGCAGCAGCTACTCCTCCTCCACTAGTGCACACTCCTCCTCTCTCTCACTAATGTGAAGTGAGTGAATGAGAGAATGTGTAAAATGAGAGAGACACACTCTCTATTTATACACTACTTCACTTGTCTTTTAACTCTAACTAGGTCAGCCCCAACTTAACCACTTAACATAATGTTGAATGGGACGACCCCCACTAGGGTGGTCTAATAACCCTTTAGCCCACATGACTCATACACGGCCGACCCCATCAAGGTGGTCTAATAACCCATCAAGTATATGTTACGACACTTACAATATAACTTGCGACACTTGCAAGTACAATTGACGACACTTCCAATCGGAGGAATACTACATCTTCATTGGGGATACAATAAACTACAAATAAGTGAATATATTCTGAATTTACAAATACATCAATAGTTGGGAATGCGGAAGCGTTCAAAACTCATCTCTATAAATGAATCTCCCGCAACCCGCAATCCGCAATGCGGAAGCGGTTAAATTTCATCTGTATAACTAAGGGTTCCGCTACCCGCAATCCACATTTCTTAAATATTAACACAAAATTTGTGTTTTGGACTATGTAGAAGTTATATGTTAGTAATCTAAAGTTAGTTCATGCAATGTTTTATAGGTTTTAAACCCTCATCATGCTAAGTGAGCCAGGTTAAGTACTTGTAATGATGCTTATAACCCTAAGCTATTATGCCCATGAAAGAAGAAAGGATTAGAGCCTATACCCTAGCATAAAAATATAAATAATTTATTTAGGACTGAGTACTAGACCTTGGATGTTATCCAAGAATAGAACCTTGACATGATGATAACCTTGGTTTAGAATCCAATATGTAAATCAAGTAAAGTAATTTGATTCAATAATGTTAGAAGTACAAAAGTATACATGCATTTATCCTATTAATTTTTTATTTTAATATAGGTATTTTGAGGAGTGTGACAATCAACTAGATGTTAGGTGAGTAAAAATCCTATAAATAAAGATAAAATAAATTGTGAGAGTTAAAATAAACTAAATTAACTAAAGATAAAAACATAACCGTGAGTGTGTCTAACAACTAAATTGAGTGATTTAAACCTAATTTCCTAGAAGCCTTTCCTCATAAAATATTATAAGTAGAAGAGAGAGAACACTGCAAGGGGAAAGTGTTTCCAAGTTCACTGGAGGGTTCAGCCATGGGTCATCAGCACCCAGAGCACCATATTGTATGATATTTGGTGTGTCCTAGAAAGAGGACCGTGGGAATAGTAGGAGAAATTATTTTATAAGATCCACAAAAAGGGTTGGTAAATGGACCTTGTGACTACTCTGTTGTTAGTAAAAGAAGATAGTGAATTTACCGTAAACCTTCTAGTTCTTGTCATGCTCAGTTTGGCTCAGGGGTGACCCGTTGAAAAAACCAGGAATGATTTCAGGTCTATGGTTGGGTGGAACGTGGCTGTTACCAAGTCATTCGAATAGCCATACTGATAAGTATCTTCATGTTCTATTATTATTTTCTAAGAAATTATATTTTATAGATCTAAACTATTTCCTGTTGTTATATATTGTTCATGCAATATTCTGGTGGTAAAAGTAGATATGTTAATTATGTTTTGAAGTCCTTCAGTAGATTAATTCCATTAAATATTGCTAGAATAATGCTTTCCAAATTAATTTCCATGCAGATTTAAATTACAGGATTTTATGGTTAATTTTAGGATGTACACAGAATCATTGGCAAAAGTAATTATCCATGATCAAGGGGTTACTTTTAAATTCCCAAACTAGTAATTAAATATCTCATAAACATATATGTTCAACCTAACTCAAGAGAAAACTCCAATTATCGCTCGCGCGGAGAGAGAATCCCAGAAACAAGATTCTGGGACTAAGTCCCTAAAATTTGATAGGTTTATTAATATATATTTACAAATTATATATATTAAAAACAAAGCATTAAACTTTAAAACCAAATTCCATCCAAAACTCATTCATCATATATAAAAATCAAATCTAAACGAAATAAGAAACCAAATAAATCTTACCATCATTCCTTTCATTTTTTATGTATTAATTAGAATTCCCAACATTTTGTCCCCGTGCATAATACAGAATGACATCGAAACTTCCATAAGACAAACCCGATTACGTTCTAAAAGCAAGGTCATGCTTCAACATTGATCAGGGATCAAATCCCATCATTCTCACTCCACACACAGTCAAAGGGTAATGCTCCAGCGTAGACCAAGGATCGAATCCCGTAAGGATCAATGCCCAACACACACACACACAGTCAAAAGGTAACCCTCCATCATAGAAAATGGATCGATTCTTGCAAGGGTCAATGCCCAGCACACACACACACAGTAGGGTCACACTATAAGCGAATGACCAGGGGTCAAATCCCGTGAATAATTAAAAACCCCTGACTTAAAGTACGGTCACGATATAAGCGAATGACCGTGGATCGAATCCCTTGAAGTAGGAAGGAACTAAAACTCAAGCTTAAAATAGGGTCACGCTCATACGCTGACCAGAAAACTAAAAACAAACCTTAACATTCAGACATGTAAATCACAGTCAACATTCCATAGATTTATACATTATGAAAAATAATCACGAAACCCTTAGTAGTAACCATAGATAGTCCCATCAAACAAAATATAGATGCCAGAATGTAGATTCCTAAAATCATTGATCATTATATTCAATCAAACATAAATTTTACATTACAAAGGAAGTCCAAACACTAAGAGGTAAAATTGACTTACAATACACATAATGTCAATTAAATATAGACCTGAATTCCCTAAGAATTCATTTCTAAAATCACCATATGGAACCATTACAAAAATCCTAGAAGTATTATACATTGAAATACAACCCTCAGATTTAAATTGTGGGTACAAAATCGCTACATCTTGAAGCACAAACGAAAACCCCAAATAGGGAAACGATTACAGACATGAAAATAGAGTATTCCCAGCTAAGAAAACTAAAGAGCTTGCTAAACATCTCCTTGTCTCTCCTAGAGCGCAGACAACTAGCGCCTCTCTACAAACATAAAACCATAACAAAAAAAAATACACCTCCATAGGTATCACCGTGGAAGGAAGCGGTCCATAATGGTCCATGGGATTACCTGAAACCTTGCACAGTAGACCCATTTCTCCACCGAGCAACCTCTAGGTAGTGGAAACTATGGACATTGACCTAGCACATGAAAACAATCACAGGTCAGTTACTATGAGGAGGAAAATATTACACATAGATTTTATACAGTAAATATCAAACATGAATAGAGCCATACTTGGATTTAAATGGTCACAACGTAATCTCCCTTCTCCAAAGCGTTGTGCACATACCAAGAGCGTAGCTTTGGTCATGTTCAAGTCGTTTCCAGAAACGATGCATAGAGGAAGCCTTTGCTTCCCCTCTCCTACATCAAGTCACATAAACCCAACAATACATCCAAAAATTGTGATCACCATGGTAAAACCCTACCCTTACCAAAATTGAATGCATATTCCAGTGTGGAAGCCTTCACGCATGGCCATCACATGGGCCTTAGTAAATGCCAACCACCTCTACTACATTTCAAATTGTAAATTCGCTTGGCTCTATAGTGAGACCCAAGGGTTCAAGGTAGTGCGCTTAGGTATTTTTATATCAACAATAAGCTACACTAGGCATGACCATGGAATGGTCTTGCCTTAGGGACCTTGTTCCCCCTTTTTACTTTTTACTTTTTACAAGTTTAAACCTTAGGAATTTTGGACAGAATTAGCATGAGCCTTCTCAAATCCAACTACAGAAAAATATAGATACAGGTGTTATCTTGTAAATAAGATAAGTAAAACCAGACAACTATGGATCTAGGATCCATCCACAGAGACATTAAGAACATCTATCCACTTATGTTAAAGTAAGGCAAAACAATTATTGAACCTGGCGTCTGAAGTTAGGAAAGAAGGCACTGAGCTAAATGCAGGGAGGAGAACCGCTCAAAAGGAATAAGAAGATGGGGATTAAAAGAGAAGAAGGGCCTGAGAGACGATGAGATCCTCGTCTAGAAGAAAAGGGAGGTTCACTACAAGTAAGGGGTAACGGAGTTTGTCGAGAGATGCAAAGAGAGATAGAGGAAGGAAAAGAAAATCACTTTCATCAAGAATACAAATTTAATCTCTTGTTGTGAGTATTTTTGGTATTGTAATGTTAGTATGAGACATAACCCAATGAGATCATAGGGAAATTAGTTGATGAAAATGAAATTTTTTAATTTTCAATGATTTCGTCATTTTTGGATAGTATTTTTTAAAATTATAATATTTAAATTTCTATAATTTAAATGAACTAGAGTATTTGAAGAGACTTAATCCATTTATATATGAACTAGAGTATTTTAAGGAAATTAATTCATTTATACATTCAGAAACATGATTTATTTTAAACAATACAATACAATGATACATATCTATATAACTATGTAACTAATCATTGTTCAAATATATTATTGCAAACGTAAAAAAGGATAAGGATACATTATAGATTAACCGATGAAATTCAAATACAAACAATACAGGAATGCAACCATTTTGGTAAGCAATATGCACCCTGTAGCAGAGTAATAAAGTCTGCTTTAGGGGCTCTCACGTACTTTCAAGCTTCATTCACAGCAAGAAATTTCCGGTCAGACAAGAGATATTGGCGATCCACTGGACAAATCTCCACATGTAAGACCCCAACCAGGGTCCTATGTTTGTTTTACAACTCTCAAATAAAATCTGTCTTAAACTGTTTACGTTTCGTTTTAAATTTACGTTTTCTAATTTCTGCTGTTCCTATTGGCTGTAAAAACAGTATTTACAGGTTCAAAATATATATATATATATTTTCTAGTTATTGTTCTAACATAAATTACTGGTTTTCATTCTCAACAGCAAACATAATTTACCAATTTTGTTTGTGCAGGGAAGCAGATTATAAGTCCAGCATATAACCATTTTTATTTAACTTACAACTGAATTTGACAAGGTAGAAATAATCAACATACCTGCTGGAAAATACCTGTAGGTAGCTTGCAGATCCCTTTTTTTTGTTGTTGTCCTCGTTGCTGCTTCTCCTTGCTTTTCCTTGCAGTCACAAGCCTTCCCCACAGTTCTGAAACTCAACCAACCGAACCAGTTTTGCCACCCTACCAACTGGCGAGGTCTCGCCGACCACCCAGCTCCAAAGGTACCCCTTTGGACCCCCGAGCCCAAACCGAGTACAAGCCTAGATGCTGTATCCCTTTAGAAAAAAAAACAAACTCCAACAAATCCCCTCTTTGCAGCTCTCCTCTCCCAATTTCTCCAAAATCCTAAGGTAAAAAGGATCCCCTTCTCCTTCCCCCTTTCACCATCTTATACCAAGTTTGCCGACTCTTCTTCCCATTAATACCCCTATCCCTAAATTAAATTTCATCCAACCCATTCATCTACCATGTAAGTCCTCGAGCCCTCAACTTGGACTTGGACTTTTTAAATATTAAATTAATATTAAAAGTGTTGGTTGGAGTCACTTCTCAACCGTAACTTCAATTCAATTAAATTTAATTCTTTTACTTAATATAATAATTTAAACATATCCTAACTCATATTTCCATTTTTGACCATCTAATTAATAAATAATAAATGTTACATAAATATTATATAGTTTAAATTTACGGTTGGTTCACCAATTTAATTTAATTAACAATAATGGTCAATTGATTAACTACTATTAACCTAATCATTTACTTAATGGTTTCTAATATTTATAATATGTTAATTCCCTCCAATTATAAATTTAACTAATTCAATTTATCAATTATGAACCATAATCCCATCAATTTAATTCATAACATTATCAACGGGTAATTATACTAATTAAATAAAATTAACTAAGATTTAATCGACTTTACCTGGTTCCATTTTAATTACATCTTAGTTGTAATTAAACTACTTAACAATTAATCAAGCATCCTAATCAATTGCATTAGTCACTATCTCGGTTAACCTTAGCTTTGCTTATTAATCAACAACAATTAATTATTAATGGACAATAGTTAATCATTAATCAACATTATTAACTCTAATCGAATTTATTAATCTTAATCCACAAAATTTAATAGTTAATCTACATTATTAACATTAATCATCATTATTAACTTTAATCGACACTGTTAACATTGATCTCCAATAGTTAATTACTAAACGACAGTAATTAATCATTAAGCAACACTACTTAACATTATTACTCAACAATATTTCATGTAATTTATACTATGTAGGCGAGTTATATAAGCGTAGCTACTGCTTACATTCCTCACGTAAGTACACTAAAAGTAATAATTCACATACATCAATCATAATCAAGGAACTTATTATTTACCGACACACGTTTTAACATAGTTTACAAGGTACAATCCATTAGCTTACTGAAATCCAAGTTACGACAATTCATACATCACTGATTTTGACACATACTAATCAAAGGTTTTACACACCTACAGTTAGATCCTGTTTTCACCCCTACACGCTACACCTATCTACCTACATCATCACTAACTTCCACATCCTATCCTGTCCTCTGCTGGACTACCCTGGAATGTCAAGTCATGACCGGTTCCAGCTAGAACCCGTAAGCGGAAGTGTCGACTACATCGACCAAGCTTCCCTAGCAGGCAACCACCAGTCATCATCACACACCTTGGGGAGCGCGCCGTAGCACAGCCCTCCCATGACTCTGGGTTTCGGGGATAAACGATGGGTAAAGCCTCCACCCCCCTAATGGAACAAGGGACTATGTCCACCCGACATAACAACATCGTTGCACTTGTACTCAGTCTGTTATCGTATAACCGATCTGGGCAGTTGAGTTTCCTGAAACCCTACCCCACCCATGTCATAACATACATCATAATAAACAGCATAATAACCATACGAAAGTAAACAATGCATCACTCGCATACCATTTTATCTTTTGAAGTCTGTGTCCCCGAGGCCCTCCCACCTCGTAGGATCCAGCTATCACTTAGCCGTTTCAACCTGTAAGTCAGTCCTCGACATACAATATAGAATATCGTGCATAAATCCTCGAGATGTACACACATATATTTCATCATAACATAACAACAATAAACTCATTCATTCGCCATGCACCTGGCATAATATTCATTATTTCAACATATAACTGTAACGGTATCCACGTACCCATCATTCAGTAAATTCCATATATTTGACATAATTAACACATGATACATATCTAAACATGACTACCGATCATAATACTATCATCACACACACACACATATATATATATCGGCAAAATAATAGAACCATATGTCCATAGTGTCGTCAACCGACGAGGTCTCACAGTCAAACAAATATAACATATAATAGTAGTTCAGGTAGAAATGTCAAAACGGGGTGTTACATACACCCACCCTTCAGGAAACTTTGTCCCGAAGTTATGATCAAAATAGTGTGGGATAATCACGACGCATAGTCTCTGCATCTTCCCAGGTAGCAGACCCTGGGCTATATCGGTCCCACTGGACCTTAACTTGGTCCACCAAATGGTGCCTCAACTATTTAACCCTGCGGTCCAATATAAGTAATGGTTCGAACCTGATGGTTCCCTCGTCCGAAACCTGCAGTTCCTTCCAATTTATTTTATGTGACTCATCAGCTAAATAATGTCGTAAAACAGATACATGAAAAACATTATGAGTTTTGTGCAAATGGGGGTGGCAGCGCAAGACGATACGCGACGGGTCCAACCTTTTCTAGAATTTCAAAGGGTCCTATGAATCGTGGTGACAACTTTGTCCCTTTCCCAAACCTGATGGTACTTTTGCTAGGCCTGATGCGGACGAACACTGCATCACCAACCTTATAGCTTCGGTCAACCCTATGCGCATCGGCATAACTCTTCTGCCTATCCTGTGCTTCCTTTAACCGCTGTCTAATCTGAACAACCTGTTCTTCCATCTCCTGAATCAACTCAGGTCCTATAATTACTCGATCCTCTAACCTTTCCCAACTCAATGGTGTCCTACATGGCCTTCCATATAAAGCTTCATATGGAGGCATCCCAATTGAGCTATGGTAACTGTTGTTGTAAGCAAACTCTACCAAAGGTAAGTTCTTTTCCCAATGAGTTTGTTGATCCATGACATACATTCTAAGCATGTCCTCCATCACCTGATTCACTCTTTCTGTTTGCCCATCTGTCTCTGGATGGTAAGCAGTGCTTAGGTTCAACTGAGTACCCAACGTTGACTGCAAACTTGTCCAAAACCTGGATGTAAACCTGGAATCTCTATCCGATATAATCTTCTTGGGAAACCCATGGAGACAAACTACTTCATTTATGAATACACGTGTTACATCCGTGACATCATAGGTCTCCTTAACTGGAATGAAGTGAGTAGTCTTGGTTAGTTTGTCAACGATGACCATAATGGCATCATGCCTATGAGAGGTAAGAGGCAATCCCACCACGAAGTCCATGGAGATAACCTCCCACTTCGACATAGGAATGTCATGTGGCTGCAACAGACCTGCCGGGTGGTGATGATCAGCTTTTACCTGCTGACACTCAAGGCACCTAGCGACGAATTTGACCACGTCGCTTTTCATCCCTGCCCAAAAGAAGAGTTGCTTCATATCTGCATACATCTTCTTTACACCCGGGTGTGCACAATACACTGCTCTATGGGCTTCCTTAAGGATAGTCTCTCTAATATCTCCCTCCTCAGGAATATACATCCTCCCTTGATACCGTAACAAACCATCGGCTTCCAACTCATAGCCTTCGAACTTTGGTCCCACCGGTTTCCCATTCTGGAGTGCTGCTGTGACCTTTAGGTACCAACTATCCCCGAGTAGCTGCCCTAAAATTCTTTCCCTCAAATCCACCTTCAAAGGTATAAGAGAGAAAAGTCTTGGTTTTCTGCTTAAGGCATCCGCTACCACATTCTCCTTCCCTTTGATGTAGGAAATCCCAAAATCGTACTCGCTCATGAACTCACTCCATCGCCTTTGCCTAGCATTTAGGTCTCTCTGAGTGAAGATGTACCTTAAGCTTTGGTGATCAGACTTGAGTTCAAAGCTTCGTCCAACAAGGTAATGTCTCCAAAGCTTCAAAGCTAACATCACTGCAGCTAACTCTAGGTCATGAGTAGGGTAGTTCTCTTCATGTGTTTTTAGCTTTCTCGACGCATAAGCTATTACCCCACCTTCCTGCATCAACACTGCACCCAAACCTGGTCTTGAAGCGTCAGTACAAACTGTGAATTCCTTCTCCATATCTGGAACTCGTAGAATTGGTGCACTCGTCAATAGTCTTTTCAGCTCGACGAATGCGGCATCGCATTCCTATGTCCATTCGTACCTAGTGCCCTTACGCTGTAGGGTAGTTATGGGTTTTGCGATTTTTGAGAAACCTTCAACAAACCTTCTATAATACCCGGCTAACCCCATGAAGCTCCTTACTTCATGCGCATTCATTGGCACGGGCCAATCCATTATGGCCTTCACCTTTTCAGGGTCAACAGAAATTCCCTCACCGGAAATTATATGCCCTAGGTAATGGATCTCCTTCTGATAGAATGAACATTTGGACAACTTACCATACAACTGATGCTCCCTTAAGCATGACATCACTATTCACAAGTGTTCCTCGTGCTCCTGCTCATTCTTGGAGTAGATGAGGATGTCGTCCAAGAAGACTTGCACAAATTGATCTAAGTATTTTCGGAACACACTATTCATGAGACTCATGAATATGGCTAGGGCGTTGGTCAAACCGAAGGGTACCACCACAAACTCATAGTGCCCAAACCTGGTTCGAAAAGCAATCTTAGGTATATCACCTTCCTTAATCCATAGTTGGTGGTAACCTGATCGTAAGTCGATCTTTGAGAAGACTGTTGCCCCTTTCATTTGATCAAAGAGATCATCAATTCGAGGTATCGGGTACCTATTCTTCACGGTGGCTCTATTCAAATCTCGGTAATCAATGCAAAGACGCAAGGAACCATCCTTCTTCTTCACAAAGATTACTGGCGCACCCCACGGTGAAATACTTGGTCTGATGAACCCTAGATCTAACAGTTCCTTCAACTGCATTTGCAAATCACAAAGTTCTGGGGCCGTCATCCTGTAAGGTGTCTTTGATGTTGGCTCTGAAACGGGTTTTAACTCAATGGTAAAATCAAGTTCCCTCTTAGGAGGTAACCCAGGTAATTCCTTTGGGAATACATCACTGAACTCAGCTAACACTGGATAGTCATCAAGGGAGGGTCCCTTCTCACTGTTTACCGCTTCAACAATGTACAACTGGCATCCTTGTCGCATACATCGCTTTACGTTCATCGTTGATATGAAACGTAGGGACACCTTCCGTTTGATACCCTGGATCTTGATGGCCTCTACGTTGTCATTAATGCAAAGAACTTTCTTCCCATAACAGTCCAAGAAAGCTCGATGTTCCTCAAGCCAAGTCATACCTATGATGAGATCATAAGTTCTGAGGGTGGTGACGTACACTTTAACTTGTGTAACACACACCCCGAGATCCACCACACACTTATCGACACTAGGTCCTACTGCTTGCTTTACCCCTGAAGCCATTTCGACTAAGCTGAAATCGTCATGCTCGTAGGCTGCCAACCCACATTTGTCTAATGCATATGGAGAAACGAAACTATCAGTAGCACCACGATCAAACAATATTCTAAGCTTGACATTATTGACCGTACCTGATGATTCCACCACAGTGGATTGGTGCTCTGCCTGATGGTTGTTTACTGTAGCTGAGATCTGATGCCTACTACCCCCACTCCCCATTGGATCTTTTCCTTCTCGCTGCACTGTACCGGATCATAATTCAGGATAGTCACGCTGGTAATGTGGACCTCCACATCCCCAAAAAGCAACCTGTAATGGAGTGGGCGAGATGACCTGTTCAGACCTCAGAGAGGGGTTCCTCCCCCTAGGGCCCCTTCCTCTACCGGCTGATCCTCTGAAATTCCTCATGCCCTGGTGAGTTCCTGTGGTTGACTAGGGCACCGCCCTAGTTGCCACTGATCTGTCTACCGCTGCGACTCTTGGTGTGCTCCTGTTCCCATAGGGAGGTGGCCTCGCATATCCTCCCCGAGGGTAGCTTCGAGGGGCCTTCCCCACAAACCCTGACTATTGAGAGTTGAAGGACCTGATGGGATTTTCACCCAACATCTCCTCAGTGTAATGAGCACAATCTACTGCTTCGGCAACCGAAGTTGGTTTCCACATCCGTACCTGAGCCCTGATCTTGGCATTGAGCCCATACACGAAGCGCTCAACCTGGCGTTCATCATTGTCCAAGTAAGGGACATACTTCACTAACTCCATGAACCTCTCTTCATACTCCTCCACTGATAGATGCCTTTGTACCAAGGCATGAAGAGCCCCTGCTTGTTCTTCCTGGTAGGATGCGGGTAGGTACTTCCCCTTGAATTTTTCCACAAACAGTTCCCATGGAACTGTGTCTGGTGTAAGGTGTAGCTTCCTTTCTTGGTTTCCCCACCAGTTCAAAGCGGCTCCCTTTAGTAGAAATATGGCCAGTTTGGACTTGGACGTGGAGGTGTACTCCTACAAGGTCAAGCACCTAGACATCTCTTCCAACCACGACTCTGCTCGTATCCCTGATCGACCCCCCGAAAATTCTGGAAGCCTTATCTTCTGAAGCTCCCTTTTGATATCCTGATGCAGAGTTCTTGGTACCGTATTCACTTCTACCACAGGAACTTCCTCCCTCAGTGGAGGGGCCTCCACCTCTACCTCTGAGGCAACACTACCTCTCTATGCTAGTCCCCTGAGTGTTTCGTTTATAGCTTCCAGCGAGCGCAGTATAAGAATGGTCTCTGGCGATGGTGCCGGCACATTCGGCTCAGGTAATGCCGTCGCCTAACCTCGCCCCCGACCTGCTCGCGTTCTTACCATGTTTATTCCTGCTCATGGAATAATATGATAGTTAGCACACAATGACATCATGACTAATTTACTATTAAACTCCATAATTAATTCAAAAGCGCACCAAGACTAATTTACGAGCGGTTTTACTCTAAGAGCTATAGTTCAGGACGTTTCGATCAGGCCATCTTGAGGCCACCCGGTACTAGACATACTGCAATAGTTCTACATAGTTTTGGGTACTGGATTCCACACAATCCTCATTATGTCACTACCAACTTTTCCAGATATTAAATTAAGGTTTATTGTCTCGTTTTTCCTTAATAATTTTATAATTTTAATAGTAGAATAACCTAAGTTTTAAGTCTAGAGTCGTGTTTATCTACCACCCGGTCATGGGGTAGAATCAGTGTCCTCGCAATTAGCTCATCACGCTGTTCAACATGGTGTCTTGTTTTCGAAATTCAGGGTCCGTCTTACTCTTTCGACATTACGTCGAAGTCTCGACAAGGGTTATATTTTTTTTTTTTTAGAAAAAACTAATTAATGTTAATTTAGTTTATAACCTATATTTACACGTTTCATTACAAAATTTAATACAAAATTAATTGATATTAATTAATATATAATTTAATATTAATTAATAATTCTTAAATTACATTAACCCTGTAACCCTAACAAGATTAATCCCTTAAATTAGATTCTCAACAAAATTAATATTAATTAATCTTATTTAAGATTTAGTTAATAAGATTAATTAATGTTAATATAATAGAATTTTTTTTTGTTTAATGGTAATAATAATTTATATATATATATATATATATATATATATATATTTTTTTTTTTAAAATTATTATCACTAAGTAATAATCAATCAACAATTAATTTTAATTAATTAACTTGAATTAAACTTTAAATTGAATTTTATTATATATATATATAAATTAATTTATAACATATTTAAAATTAATTTAAATTTATAACATATATAACACATATATATAAAAATTAATTTATAACATATATATATAAATTAAATAATACTAAATTTACTAATGAATTAATAAATGAAATAAAATAAATACATAAAAATCCAACATATTCCAACCCTAAACCCATTAGGGTTGCTCGACCTAGCATGTGGGCCACGCGGCTTGCATGCAATCTAACTCAATAAAATAATCGACCGACCCATAAAAGGGCAGAACCCCAGCTCGGCGTCATTCCTCATTCGATTTTTCAAGAGCGACTGCCAGTGAGCTCTGCAACTCCACCGCCATCACCAGCTAGCTCAGCTCTCGGCCATGGTGAGCAAGCTCTGCCCTTGCAACGGTCGGAGGTATAGCTCTGCAATCTTATTATTTTTCCTTTATACTGATTTTTTTTTTTGTACTTATGTTTTCTGTTCATTTGTTTTTCCCAAGACGTGACCTCTCGAGCTGTAAGCCGGGCTGCCATGGCCGCGCTGAGTAAATTTCTGTACGTTTTAACCTTTCACTGTAATTTTTTTTTATATCGCTGTGTTTTTTTTTTGTTCGTTTTGCCCTGGAGGCCACTGAGCCGCCACTGGCCGGGCCGCCCAGGCCGCAGCTTGCTGCTGGCCGGGCCGTGCCCTGGCCGCGCGCCCTATGGGTTGTAGGCCTGGCCGCCCAGGCCGTAGCTCGCTGCCGGCCGGGCCGTGCCCTGGCCGCGCGCCTGTGGGCCGCGCCCATGTGGGCTGCGACCCTGTGGGCCACGCCCCTATGGGCCGCGCCCCTGTGGGCCGCGCCCCTGTGGGCCGCGCCCTGGGCTGCGCCCTTGTGGGCCGCGCCCTGGGCTGCGCCCGTGGGCCGAGCCCATGTGGGCTGCGCCCCTATGGGTTGCGCCCTGGGCTGCGCCCTTGTGGGCCGCGCCCATGGGCCGAGCCATGGGCTGCGCGCCCTGCGTGGCTGCGCCCGGGGCTGCATGCCCGGGGCTGCATGCCCGCCAACAACAACAAAAAAAAATATATTATTTTATTATTTTATTTTATTTTATTATTTATTTATTTATTTATTTATTTTTGTTTATTATACATATATGTGTTATATTTTTTTATTTTTTTTAAAATTTTTTTTTATTTAAATTTGTGTTATATGTGCATATATTTTTTTTGAGTTATATATTATATGTTAACGTCCTTTCTTTTTTGTAAACAATAATTTTTTTTTTTTTTTTTATAGTATTTTCTATACTGAATTTTTTTTTTGAATTCACTATTTTTTGTTTCAACAAAAAAAAAATTTCGATTCAGTTTTAAAAAAAAATTATATATAAATATATTTTTTTTTCATATATATATATAATTATATATATTTTTAAAGCTTACGTATATATAGAAATCTTTTCCTTTTTTTTTTTTTCCTTTTCTTTTGTGGGTATATAATTGTTCTGCACATAGGTATATATATAAAAAGAAAACAAATAGATTTAGAAGTAAAAACTATTTTGTTTCTCCCTTTTATTTTTGTTTACATGTATATATATATAATAATAAAAAATAGATATATGTCCCTTCTAATCGTAAATAAAAAAATTTACTTAGTAGACTTTTCGTCATTTTTGGATAGTATTTTTTAAAATTATACCTCAAGAGGCCATGTGTAGTTGGTGGAGGTAACCTTCTTAGACCTATATGGATATAAGATTCATTTAAGGATCGAGTCTTAGGTATCCTCCCTTGACCATGTCCAATGCCCTAAGTCCCCAAGACTTGGATACATCTAGCTCAATGGATACCCTTGTAAAGTCTTGTTTGGTGCTTTTTCACATTGTTCATGGCCTTGGATGTCTAAATGGTTTCTTTATGGCCAAAAGCATGATATTCTTCCATAAAACATCATTCCAAAAGCCTTGATTAGGCATGGTTCATACATATTCCTCAAAACCACTTCATGGTATTGACATCCTTAATCATAGGCCAATGATACCATTAAGAGTTCATGTGTGGTTAGTGGAGGAAATCATCATAGCTCTTTCTGGATAGAATATTTTTTTAGGGCCCAAGGTTCAGGTCTCTCTCTCTCTGACTATCTCTCTAAACTACTTATGGGTTATAGGTTTTAAGGGTTGGGTGTTGATGGTAGAGTTTAGGGTTGATGAGAATTAGAGGTTATAAGGGTTAGGGGTTAATTTTTATTTGACTAGACACTTTAGATGTTAGGATTTGTGGCTAGGGTTATAGGGGTTAAGGGATATATATTATTGTGTGTTAGTAATTAGGAGTTTTAGGGGCTATACTAGTTTAGGATTATAGTGGGCCAAGATTTATGATGGTTAGTTGTACTATGGACTAGGGATCGTAGTGGCTAGGGCGTAATGGTCAAGGGTTTGGGGATTGAGATATGGGGGTCATGGATTTATGGTTACAACAAGGAATATTTATATGTACATGAGGATAATGTGAGTTAGTGATTTTGTGTAATAATATATCTCCTAACCCTTGTGGTGAAGGAGAGAAGAGAGGGGTGAGTGAAGGAGGAGGGATTGGGTAGAGTGCAATAGATGGGGGGGATTGGGTGGATAGGAAGGGAGGAGGGGTGGGGTTATAGAGGTGGGGGGGGGTTAGGGAGAGATAGATAAAAAAATTAAGGTGTAAAACAACAACGCGTGCGTGCACGCGTGTCTGAATTCAAATTGTTTTTGGTGCCCTTGCAGGCTTGGAATTAGCTTTGGATTGCACCTTGAGACTCGGTCTGATTTATGGCAGAACACATCAAATGCTGTAACTTCATGTTTTTCACAACTAGTTCTGCATATGCTCCACGAGTGCACTGCAGATGAAATTGCACACACTTGTCGAGCTCTGTGTGCAAATTCTAAATATATAATTTTTGAATAGATCTGTTGTTTTCTATTTTTAATTCATGTTTAACTGCACTCATGTCAAATTTGTAAAAAACATAGGTCGTTTATTTAGCCTATAACTTTTGATTGGCTTACATATTTCGAAAATGGAAAAGAACCCGCACAAGAGTGCGAAAATACCTACAACCTAAAAAAAAAAGTTAATTGATTATTTTTAGACCATGATATGGTGGCTCAACACTTGACCATGTCATTTGAGGGCTTCACTGACTTCGGTAATTTAAAAAAAATATAAAATTAACTTTTAAAATTTTGAAAAAATAGCCCCGCACAAGATTTGTCTGTTGCCTACACCTCCACATATTTTTTTTCTAATAAATTGAAAATTTACATAGAAAACATGTGCATTATGTTTTAGAAAAAAAATAACATACCAATCTTCAAATAATGACATTTTGGGGTGGTTATACCACTTTTCCGGAAGGTTATCCGTTTTTCTACGTTTCATATTTTGACACCTAATCTGAAAAACTTTTGTAGGTACCCCTAATAATTCATTTTAATGATAACATTTCTGTTTTTCCAGAGTGTCATTGCAACTAACGTGTCATAATTGGGTATCATTACCTTGCACTAGCCCATTGTTTATGCAATAGTGAAACCAGCTAAAACCTCTATCAAAATACGATATTCGTTGAATGTTTCAAACTATAAGATCGATGAATTTTTCACAGAATTTTGTGCAGGAGTCATGCACGATATTAAGCGCAAGAGTGTAAGTTTCTATATTTTTATATCTTTCTGAATTTCTTATACTTTGAATTATATGACCATGTAATAGATTTAATACAATAATGTTTTTATTTCGTAGGATTTTGCTAGCCACTTTCCCATACTCTTAATGGAATTTATTCTACAGAAGAAAATACGATGGATGACATTAATGCCCCTCTTCATAAGGGAGAGGTACCAAAGAAGGGAGAAACACCAAAGCAAAAATGAGTGTAAAATGTTCCTGAAGAAGTACAAGCATATAAATGAAAAGGCATCCAACAATAAGATGAAGTACAAAGGAAGGTTACATTCAAAAGGATATCTCGTGCAACAGAAGATGATCGATGAATTGTTGGTGATGACGATGTTACTTCTACTGGTAAGAGCAAGAGACACTCTTCTAAAATACCTATGGATGAGGATGTTTCCATTCCTGGTCAACAAGTTGTTCTTTTAGATACAACTACTTCAAGACATAAAAGAACGATTGAAGATGTTCAATCCAATTTTGAAAATCATAGTGAGAACTCGAGGGAGATTTTGGAAATCATTAGTCCAGGTGGTGATCTAGATAATGTGTTGTTAAGAAAACACAAAATGCTATTCGAGATCGATTGAAGAGGGATACATTGGTTCACAATGGGCATACATTTGATTTAAATTTAAAGCAACTTTATAGACACACAGAAGGCCAAGAGAAGTATCAAATTAGAAAACCGCGTCACTTGCATGTTCATAACTTGAAAGCATTAATGAGGCACAATCCCTATGCACATGTGGTTGACTACCTAGTTCTTGTTGACCCAAAAGATGTTCATGTGAGAGATGCATTTAAAGAATAAAAATGTTTTGATTACAACTACTATTTTTTGGGGGGAAATCATTCTGCAGAGGCTAGAAGAGAATTGATGCAAGAGTTTTCCAAAAACCCTATTTTTCAAACAAACCACTTATACTATGAAACAATAACTTTATACTATGAACGAGAACTCTAGCCATAAAAACAATGATTTTTGTGGAAAAAACACCAAAAACACCACCCGAATAGAAAAGTGTTGATACTAGCATAAACGTTTTTTTTCAGGGTAAAAAATAGAGCCATGGCCTAAACATCCCATACTATGTTTACAAAAACTGTAAAATCAACCCCTAAATTGGAAAAAAAAAATTCTTCAAGAGATAAATTACAACTCTTTTGAAACTTGCATATTAAAAAAAACAAAAAATTCATAAATAATTTCACCACTCTAACCATATAAAAACAAACAAATTATGAGGCAATTCATAATGAAATAATATATCAGACCATAGAAGAACAAATGATTCATAGAAATATTCAAAAATTCCTTTAGAGTTTCAATTACAAACACCATACTAATAAAAAACATATAAAATGCTTCATGTGAAATTATTCAAATTCATCCATGGATTTTGACACCCCATCAGAATCTACATTTTCTGTAGAGGAAGGACTGGATGAAGATGTAGATGACCCATATTAGATTCTCTATTATAAATGGTTGCACCATCTGAGTCTATATCGATTCCCATCATTTCATATGTAATATTCCTTCAAGATCTATGGCTTGGTTTAATAGACTCGCATCTTACGAAATTAAAAAAAAAAAATTAAAATCTAAAATCCCCCCTAAACTATATAATAAACAAATTAAAAACTAAACCCCCCCTAAACTATATAATAAACAAATTAAAAAAAAAAAAAACTAAATCCCCCACCAAACTATATAATAAACAAATTTAAAAAAAAAAAAAAATCTAAACCCCCTCCTAAACTATACAATAAACAAAATTTTAAAAAAATTTAAAAATAAAATAATTTTTTTTAACCCCCCCCCCCTCCCTCCTCGCACCCCCTTCCCTCGCCGCCCCCTTCCCCCTCCTCTCTCCTCCCCGCACCCCCTCCCTTGCCACTCCTCCTTCCACGCGCCCCCTTCCCCCATCGCCCCTTTCCCCCTCCTCCCGAAACCTCCTTCCCCCTCCTCCTTCCTCCCTATGCCCCAACATTTCCGCTTCCTCCTCGCACCCCCTCCATTCCCCCGACTCCCTCCTCACACCCCCCTCCCCCTCCTCTCAGCGCCCCTCCTCCCGCCACCTCCTTCCCTCTCCTCACAGCACCCCTCCTCCTGCCACCCACTTCACCCTCCTCCCTCCTCCTTGCGCTTCCCCATCCTCCCCGCGCTTCCCCCTCCTTCGCTCGCCCTCCCTTCCACCTCTTCCATCCGCCCACTTCCCCCTTCTCCCTCCGCGGCCCTTTGGCCGTAGCAGCCAAAGGGCCACGGAGAGAGAGCGAAGGAGGAGGAGGGGGACGAGGGGGAAGTGGGTGGAGGGAGGAGGTGGAAGGGAGGGTGGGGGGATGATGGGGAAGTGTGGGGAGGAGGGAGGAGGGGCACGGGGAGGATGGGGAGGGGTCAGAAGGAGGCTTAGGCATGAGCAGGCCGCTAACGTGGGCGCCGAAGGGCCACCCATGAGGGTAACCCTTTGGCACCCAATCGAGTGGCCCACTCATGCCCAATCATCCTTCTTCCCCCTTACCCTTATCCCTGTGCCCCTCCTCCCGCCACCCCCTTACCTCTCCTCCCCATTCCCCCTCCGTTGCCCCTCCTCCCTCTTCGCTCCCCCTTCCCCCTCCTCTCATCACCCCCTTCCCCCTCCTCCCTCCCCCCCCCCACACTTCCCCCTCCTCCCCCCATCCTCCCTTCCACCTCCTCCCTCTGCCCACTTCCCCCTCCTCCCCCTCCTCCTCCTCCCTTCTCCCTCTTCCCTTCTCCCTCCGCGAAGCGACCAAAGGGTCATAGATGGAGAAGGGAGGAGGAGGCGGGGGAGGAGGGGGAAGTGGGTGAAGGGAAGAGGTGGAATGGAGAGCAGAGCGAGGAGGGGGAAGCACGGGGAGGAGCGAGGAGGGTGGAGGGGGTGGCGCGAGGAGGGGAAAGGGGGCGCGAGGAGGGAGGAGGGGGAAGGGAGGCGACGTGAGGAGGAGGGGGGAAGGTGGGGGCGTAGGGAGGAGGGAGGAGAGGCAAGGTGGTGGCGGGAGGAGGGGAGCAGGGAGGAGGGGGAAGGGGGCGGTGGGGGAAAAGGGTGCAAGGAGGGATGAGGGGAAAGGGAGGGGGTGCGGGGAGGAGGGAGGAGGGGGAAGGGATGTGGCACGAGGAGGAGGGGGGAAGATGGGGGCTCATGGAGGAGGGAGGAGAGGCAAGGTGGTGGCGGGTGGAGGGGCGCGGGGAGGAGGGGGAAGGGGGTGGTGGGGGAAGAGGGCGTAAGGAGGGAGGAGGAGAAAGGGAGGGGGTGCGAGGAGGAGGGAGAAGGGGAAAAGCAGGGGTGCGAGGAGGGAGGAGGGAGAAGGCGGCGGCGGGGGGCAGGGTGTGAGGAGGGAGGAGGGGGAAGGGGGCACGAGGAGGGAGGAGGGTGCGGTTAAGAAAATTTTAATATTTAAAAAAAAAAATTATTATATAGTTTAGGGGGGTTAGATTTTTTTTTTTTTTTTTATAAATTGCTTATTATATAGTTTAGGGGGGTTTTAGATTTTAATTTATTTTTTAAAACTTTTTGTTAAATTTTTGTTATTATATAGTTTAGGGGGGGTTTTAGATTTTAATTTTGTATTATATAGTTTATGGGGGGTCAGGTTTTAAGTTTTTTTAAAATTTTTTATTATATAGTTTAGGTGGGGGGCCTTTAGAGTTTAGTGAAACACTTGTGGCAAAGATGTCAAAAGAGCCTCAACACCCATGAGGAGGGGTGTTTGTAAAGGAGCACTTTGGGCATCTTGAAGACATAGAAGACCTAATGGAAGAGGACATTGATGTCCCTAAGGAAATCCAAACTCCTGAAAATTCCAATTTCGATGAAGAATTTGACCTACATGCTATTCTTGATTAGTTTCATGTCTTGAAGAAAATGTTAAATTTGACAATTTTTTTATAAGATATATTAGTAATGTTTTGACTTTCATACTTTATTTTAGAAATAAAATTTCTATATATAATGTTTTTAATATGTTTTTTACAAATTATATATGGTATAGTTTTTCTTCAATTTATGTGAATCGTCACTTTTTTGAAAATAATATGAAATAGTATCATTTTTATACAAAAAGTCTCTGAAAATTAATTGAAAATGGTTTTAAATGTTTTTATTTTCTGGAATTTTTTACAATTTTTTCAATAAAAATGTCTTATTTTGTCCATAAAAATGTCTTATTTTAGAGTGAAATCACGAACCTGGGAAATACTTTTGTGACAAACAGAGTGAAAAAAATGGAGCACGGTTGGATGATCACTAAAAAAAAAGTCAAACTAAAACTCTAGGCCGAGAGTTTTAACCAATCGACGCACTGTATTTTAAAAAAAAATCTCGGATGAAAATTTGAACTAAACTCTGGGCTGAGAGTTTGGAAGACATTTTCTTGCCCGAGAGTTTCTGGTCAACAATTCCAGCACCATTTCTGTAGAATTCAAAAATGTGTCACTTTAACAAGGTCGGATCACTGTAAAACATGAGAATTACATGTCGGAGTTTATACCAGTAGATTGATCATTCAATCTACTTTCTAGTAATATAAGTTTTTTTCAATTTCATTTAGGATTACTATTTTTTTCTATTTTTTTACTAAACTTTATCATTAAAAAATTAAGTGACTGAAAAATCAGTCACAATGAAAATTCAATATCATCACAATGACGAAGCCAATTTTTTTTTAAAAAATACAAGGATGTTCCTTAAAGTGTCCTCTTCAATTAGTTTGTTTTAGTTTGTTTGATAAGAGTAACATTTGAAAGAAAATGTGAGGACAAAAACATGTGTCGATAATGCACCATTTTCTGAACATACTTTGTTTCGATAAATAATAAAAAATAGTTCCCAAGTCTTAAAAAACTCGAAATATAGTCCAGGATCAAGTTTAGTGCGTGTATATTATTATCATACAATGTTTTTCCTTAAAATGAATAACCATCTATCAAAAAAACCGTCGTCAACACAGGTCACTCGTTATCCATACCTAAACTTTTCAAGTATATGTCGTTGGTTGACAACACATTTGTCCCACGATATGTCCATAAAAAAAATTAAAAAAATACGAGTAGAAAGCTAATTTGATTCTGTAAAACCTTTGTGTTTACTCCAAGTTGAAATTCCTAAGGGAGATATGGGTTTGAAGAGGTTGAAGTTGAAAAACATAAAAATTAGCAGTTTTTTTTGTCAAAAACAAGCCAAAATTGTTTCCCAACTTCATGTTTTCACCCTTTATAGAAAACAATTGCAAAATGAATATATGTTTTTCATTTTAAATTGCTTATAAATGTATGTTATTTTGTTAAATTTCTAAAAACACACTTGAAAATAGAAATTAAAAATATTTTATGACAAAGATAATTCAAAGGCCCGAAAAAATGCCTCAAAATGAAAATGTGTGATACTGGTATCAACCCTTTTTTAAACATAGGTAAAAATAGCTACAAAAATTAGGAGAGAGAAAAACGAGAACTGTGTCGAGTTCTCATTTCATAGTATAAGTTGGTTCACAATGGGCATACACTTGATTTAAATTTAAATCAACTTTATAAACACATAGATGGCCAAGAGAAGTATCAAATTAGGAAACCATGTTGCTTGCATGTTCATAACTTGAAAGCATTAATGAGGCATAATCCCTACGCACATGTGGTTGACTACCTAGTTCTTGTTGACCCAAAATATGTTCATGTTAGAGATGCATTTGAAGAATCAAAATGTTTTGATTACAACTACTATTTTTTGGGGGGGGGACATTCTGTGGAGGCTAGAAGAGAATTGATGCAAGAGTTTCCCAAAAACCCTATTTTTCAAATAGTGAAATGCATCATTTACACTGGTTTAATAGATGTGGAAGCAAAAACATTGGCATGGGATCACAACACAGATAATCGCTATAGGATTTCCATGACATCCTTTCAAAGGGTTAGATTTATCCACAATGAATTTGAACAAATATGTGGTGGGGATAGATTGAAAGTTGATGCAGATTTTCAGAAACATTGTTTTATGGAAATAGGTATCCCTATTAAAGAGGATAATGTGAAACATAAATGTTTGAAAGGACGTGATGCATTCAGAGATGTAGATAACTATTTTCCGTTGGAATTTAGAATGGGCCCCATATTGGATTTGATTAGCATGTGGGAGAATATTGGCGTAAAAAATCATAAGGTAAAAAACAATAAAGAAGTTGCATGGAGCAGTAGTCAAGGAGGCCCTGATGTAAGGAATTTTCCAGAAGATATGACTATAACATATTGGATATCATTGCAAGGTGTGAAGGATGAAACACTTATATCTACAATATTGTCACATGCAAAGTCAGGTGAATTATCCATGGAGGAAATGTGCAATGATTTTGAAAAGTAAGTTTATAGGTTGTTTTTATTTTTTTGAGTTTAAGATTTTTTATTAAATAAGCGTTATGTTATTATTAGATGTCATTGTTAACATCATTTATTTTTACATCATGTAGCCATAAGGTTTACATGAAAACACAAGATTCTATGGTTATAATGTTGGGTGAGAAGATTTAGGATGATTTCAAATGAAACTATCCAGATTCAAGCTCCATCGAAAACTCGAAAGATTTTTTTGTTGCATACAAAAAGGTATGATGATTTATGATATTTTCTATTTTATTTATTTCTAAGTGAATTCATTTCTATTTTATTACTTATAGATATAATTTTTTTTCAAAGATGTCAAAGAAGAATACAGTACCGGAGTCTTTCAAAATTCATATTCAAAGAGCCAAAATAGAATGACAAAGAAGACAACGTCTTGGAAACAGTGAACTTGATGGCACCATTGATCATCACGTTTGAAATGGGCTCGATATTGTGCAATATAAAGTGATTTTGGGTGATTGTGCAAACATTGCAAATCTTGTTCTAAAAAAGGAGTACTCCCTAGTTATTGCAGATATCCCTCATGGATGCAATATCAAAAACATTACTTATGATTGTGAGCCTCATACATACCAGTCATTCAATTAAGTGGTTTTGGTATTTCTAGACATCACAACATCACCCCTATGGATATTTCTTGTTTTCCATTCAGATGTACAAGGAGGAGCAGTGCTAACAACCTTCAAGGATAAAACAAACTCAAGGAAACAACTGTATTGGTAAGATATTTGTAGTATATTATTAAACATTTGAATTTAGAAACCAAAATTATGTTTCTATAAGTTAATTAGATTGTTATATATTTCTGTTACAGGCATAATCCTAACATTCGTAGCTCCAGCACTGATCCATTTATGATTGATACTCGAAACATACATCTTGCATGTTGGACAAAAGAAGAGACCTATGAAACTCTTTTAATCAACTAAAAGAGTGAAGGCAAAAATAGTCAAATATTGTCTTATAATGCTGTGGTTAACCAGTTGACATATGAAGAAAGAGATTCGAAAGGAGAGACTATAAACATCTACCCCAAGATACAAGCATTGATTAATTATCTCATAGATACTTTTTCAAGAGAAGGATATTGGGTTTTAGATTTGTTCTCGAGATTGGATAATATTTCTGATATTACATATGAAACTAGTGCCATAATCTAAATTAAATAATATATATTTTTTAAATTTATGTTTCATTATGTTATTTAACTTCTTTTGTTCATTACAAAAAGGAAGAAATTGCATATCCATTGAGAATGATCTACTACAGTGCAATTATATCAATCAAAGAATTAATGGTATGAAAGTTCTTCTAGATGAAATGCAGGAAGTTGGTTCAAAGAAAGGAGAATTTAGTGAGTCACTTGTGGAAAAGATTTCAAAAGAGCCCTAGCTTCCTTTAAAAGGGATGTTCATAAAAGATCACTTTGGACATTTTGCAGAAGTAGAGGACCCAATTTAAGAACACATTGATGTCTAGGAAGAGAACCAACCAGTAGAAAATGTCAATTTCGATGAAGATTTCGAGATGCATGATATTGTTGATTAGTTTCATATCGTTGAGGAAAATGTCAAAGTTGACAAATTTTTTATGAAATATTTTTGTAATGTTTTGAATTAAATATTTTATTTTGAGAATAACTGTTATGTTTTTAATATGCTATTTAGAAATATATGGTATACATTTTGTTGAGTTTATGTGAATCATCACTTTATGGAAAATAATGATGAAGAGTATCATTTTTATACAACAAATAGCAGAAAATACATGAAAAATGGTTTGAAATGTCTTTTTTTCTCATTTTGTTTAGAAATTTTCCCAAAAATGTCTTCTATAAGATAAAAGTTTAATGAAAAAACTTTGAAAATGCATATATGTTTTGTTCTAACTAGCTTCTAAATTTTACAAAAATTCAAAAATGTGTGCATTTTTTTACTCTAACTAGCTATTAAATGTAGATTTTTTTGTAAAGTTTGGAAAATGGCCCTTGTAAATAAAAGTTATAGTTTTCTTATGTCCAAGAAGTTTCAAAATGACGAAAAAAATGGCTCAAAATGAAAAATGGTGCTACCAGTAAACACACTTTTTGAAACAGAGGTAAAAATAGCTACTAAAATTGACCCCCGAAAAAATGAGAACAATTTTGGGTTCTCATCAAGTTGTATAACTTGTTTTTTCTTAACAAAATGTTTCTTAGCTAAACCAAACTTGGATATAACACATATTATGAATTTTATTTCTTTGTACAAATACATAATATAGCCTGCATGTTCATGCATATGCTAACAAAACCCTTGAATTATAATGTAATAACCCAAATCCATATATATTTCCCGAGAATAAAAAGAGCTTCATATTTGTGTAGTAAAGTTTGCTCCGATTTAAAAAGTATAAAGTTAAATACTCAAAAGCATTTTATATTAATTTATGTATCATTTAACACTTCAAAGAACTTAGTTCTCTTAAAAAAAATGGATCCTTCTTATTACCTTTTCATCTACTTGATGAAAGTGTTAAACATTTATAGATTCTTATTACCTTTTCATCTACTTGATGAAAGTGTTAAACATTTATAGAGTGAATATTGGAATCAATGGAAATCACATAATTTCATAGTATGGAAAGTATGAAGAAATCAATTTCTAAGGTTCCAATTTATCTTTAATGAAAAAAATGATAACGCTGCACGTTATTAGGTATCCACTTGAAATTTATGACATCATATCAATATACTATAGATTTTAAGGTATTAATTTTTTTGGTTTTTTTGTTATCAAGTGAATTTATGGCTTTTCTTATCCATAACGCAAAATTCATATGAGGTTGCAAATTAAACTCGTCCTGATTAAAATAAACATATCAAACATTGGTTTAATTAAAATAAATATTAGCTTAATTAAAACATGCAAAATAATACCAATCAATCATAATCAGTGATTGAGAATGCATCTAAAGTTATTGCAGTTTTCTATAGCTTGGGATACCAAAGGATACAAACTTTTAATATTAATGTTACTTTCTCAAATCCTTTAAATAAGTGATAATTGTTGAAACTCTTATAAGTACATGTATTTAATTAATAATACTTTTATAATTGATATTATAAAAATATTAGCTAATACTTTTATAATTGATATTATAAAAATATTAGCGAAATTGTTAGTTGAATTTGAAAGGCGTTGGTGGGAACATTTTTAATGTGTTCAATCCATTCTCTATTTCAATTTTTTAAAAATTCAATAGCTAAATTACTTATTTATTTTGTATTTATTCATAATTTGTAGTTATTTGTTTTATTGTTTTTCCACTAATACCATATAAATGGATTTTAATATTAATATTATATATAAACTAAACAATAATTTTATGTAATAATAAATTAAGCTACAATATTTGTTAAATATTTGGTATTTGTTATATCTTTATTCACTTTTTTTTAGAAATGATGTAACCTCAAAATTCATATTTATTTAAGACCAATGTAGACATCTTAATTCAAGTTATGAGAAGGATCAAATACCTACTAAGTAAATGTTTGCAACTCAAAGGATTCGATCATTCTCAGTACTTTATAGAGTAAGAGCTAATATGGATCTATGTTGGTTGGAATGGCTTGGAAAAACAAAAACTACCACATTGAAATCATCTCATCTAAAAAAATTTAAAAATATTTACACCATAAAAATGGTGGATTGTAATAAAGTAATAATTATGTTTAGTTATAATACATGTGAGAGAATGCAGTTAAAGTCAAAATAGGGAAATTGGCTATAAAGTTGGTAAAATACTTGCAATTTACCCAATTATTCATTAATTTGCAATTATCACAAAAATAATATAACAATACATAATCATATATATTTCCCATCACCATCATCCACTTGCCAACTATTCCAATTTGGAATCCCTCAAATTGACAAAAAAATGCATTTATTCATTGATTATGAAGTAAAATAGTTATTCTTAATCCGTAATTATGTTTTCAATGAAAGACTGAAAAACTTATTGGGATAAGAGGCACTTTCTACAACCCAAAGTAGATGAGATGTGTCATGTATGTCACATGTCGGCTCCAAAAACTATATATATATATAAACATTTAGTAAAACAAACACATGTCGACTCCAAATTTATATTGGCTAGATTGTAAAATACATTTATTTGTATTTACTTCCTCAATTCCATAGTTTTTTTAAATATGCATCAAATCTAATTTAATTTCTCACATAAAGAGAAAATGTTTAAAAACATTTACCATCAACTTTTCCAATAAAAATTCCAAGATCTTTACAAATTACATTTACAATTCCAACCAAACCCTCTAAGTAAAATTCTTCCCAAAGCTTAAACTCCCCAAACCCAAAATTCATATATCTAACTCATGTCATTTATAATCACAATAATTCAATATTGTTTAAATTGATTTTAGTGTATAAATTTCCAATTTATAATATTTAATTTTTTTTTGTTAATAATTTATATTTCAACTTCAAATTTTAACTTATCCAATATGATGATGATAATTAACTTCACAAAATATTTAATAAAATAATTAATTTTATTTTAATATATAGTTAAATTTGTTTTGTGTGTGAAAATATTTGATAATCAATTTACTTCTTTTTTTAATGGTTTTTGGTGGGAATCCATTAATTTTTTTTGGTAAAATGCAAATTTGGAAGTATTTAAATTGTGTTTTTTAATGTATAAAAAGATTTAGCACCTTCAAATACCCCATAATTCACCCAAATTATACAATTTCCATACAAATAAAACAAGACGAAAAATATAAAACATAAAATAAATATACTACAACTTAGTATTATATATAAATTAAATAATAACTTTATATAATAACAATTTAACCTACATTATTTGTTAAAATATTTATATTTATAATTTAATATAAATTTAATAATTAAATATATCAAAATTAATTTTAATAGATAATAATTATAATATAATAAATTTAAATTAAATCATTTTTTGAAATAAACATATACAAATTTGACACCTTAATATTATAGGTAAATTAAACAATAACTCTATATAATAACAAGTTAACGTACATTATTTGTTAAAATATTTATATTTATAATTTAATATAAATTTAATAATTGGATATATCAAAATTAATTTTAATAGATAATAATTATAATATAATAAATCTAAATTAAATTGGTTTTTGAAATAAACATATGCAAATTTAATTTTATGCATAATATTTAATATATTGTTTTTATAAATAAATATAAATGAGATTAAAGTTAATTGGATATGGTAAGTTTGATTAAGGTTCTTCTTCGACAATGAAAAATACCCGCGCTTAATTATATCCTTATAAAATATAATATATAGATTATATTAAATAGAAATTCATGCACAAAGATTTACTTAATCCTGTTATAGAAATTGAAATAATTTCTATTAATGCACAAAGATTTACTTAACTCAAATTATTTATCAAAAAATTTATTTAAAATTTATTGAAATAGAAATTCTATGGAGAATCCCTTCATTATTCATATTACATGAAGATATCAATATGATGTATAGAATTCAATGGAAATTTCTTGCAACATTTGGGCAAGTCGAGTAGGGCAAGAGAAGAACGGACTGTGATCACACTCCAATTTGTAGACTCTATCAGGGGGATTATCGGCTATCATCATCCTCTGCAGATCCTCCATTATTGCCTTATCCTGCTTCGCCACTATGAACGCTCGCGAGACACTGCCATAATTCTCACTGTTGTATACTATTTTTTCATACAACGCAGGAAAACTTCGTAGAAGACTCTGAGCTAGCATTATATCATGTCATAGATCATTCTCAACGCTTTAAATTAGCACCATTTGATCAGAAAAACCAAATAGAAATGCCCCAATATATATCTTTTATCTTTTATTAGCAGGGGATGATTAGCTACCTCAGAGGAGCAGTTCTGGTAAAGACACTCTCGCACGAAGTTGCTCCCAAATGTAAAGGATGTCGGTCTACTCGCGGGTTTTCCGTCAAGTCCATACTTGATCTCTGTGTCTCCCCATGTTTTCTTGCTCTGGTAAACCCGAAAAACAAGAAAAAAAGCATGATTTATGCTTTATACTATTTAGCTGAGTCACAAGGGTTCTCATCCTATCTATATCTCTCTTATATTACTGAATAAGAAGAAGTGTCAAAAATTTTAACAATGATGTTTTCCAATGAAACAAAATAAATATAGTATTCATATAATGGCAATACCTCGTCTGTAAGCGGACCAGGGGTTCTGCCGGAGGAGGGCATCACAATTTTGTGTGGAAATTGGTCCATCATACAAGTCAAAATCACACCCCCCATACTGTGACCAACTAATATTACTTTCTTATCCTTCTCTGCTTCATCTCCACCATCTCCATGTGGAAGAGCTTTCATAAATTCGGTGAGTGGTTCATTGTACTCTATCTAGCTTCGAATTGCATCGCCGTCCTTTGGGTTGATTCCAGCTCCCCCTAAATCGACGGCTGTAACGAGATGGCCGGCCTTTTTAGTAGATCTAAGAGCTTGTACCAACACCAGGCTCCATGACAAGCCCCGTGAATTAGAACAAAATGGGAGATTCCTTCTTTTCCTCTCTTCGCCGATTCCAGCTCCATTGAACGCACACCCGCAACAACGCACACCCGCCATAGTTCGATATTGAATCTGGATGCGCGTGCGAGCTTCCTTAGTTGCGTGCACGTCCTTCTTTTTTTTCACTAGTGCAACCCCATTGCAATGGTTTTTGGGAGGAACTTTGTTCGCCCACCCATTTGTTTTATCATTTTCCACTTTTTCTAGTAATGATGTATCTCCAAACTCTATTGAGGTGCAAACCCCTGTAAGGGTCCTTAACTTGAGGAAATGTTTGCAACTCAAATGATTTGATCCTTATGTGTACTTTATAGAGAAAGAGCTAAGATGAATCTATGTTGGTTCCAATCAAAGTGGAAAAACAAAAATTACCACATTGAAATAATTTCATCCAAAAGTTTTAAAAAATATTGACACCATAAAAATGGTGAATTGTACTAAGTAATAATTGTGTTTACTTATAATACATGTGAGAGAATGCACTCAAAGTTAAAATAGAGAAATAGGCTAAATTTGGTAAAATACTTTCAATTTACCCAATTATTCATTAATTTGCAATTATATATATATAAAAAAAGATTTAACTTATTGTTCTATTATTAACTTAACAATACATAATCATATATATTTTCCATTATGGCCATCCACTTGCCAACTATTCCAATTTGGAATCCTTCCAAATTGGAAAAAAATGCATTTATTCATTGATGATGAAGTAAAATAGTTATTCTTAATCCGTAATAATTATGTTTTCAAGGAAAGGCTAACTAATACACAAAGATTTACTTTCTTGTAACTATCTATCAAAATATTTGTTTAAAATGTGAGGATGCATTAATAGAAATTGAAATTGTAATTCGATGTATATTTATATAAATGTTATAAGAAAATTATTGAGATGAGAGGCATTTTCTACATCCCAAAGTAGACGAGATCATGTCTATCACATGTCGGCTCCAAAAAGTAAATATATAATTTTTATAAAAATAAGCATCTGTGAACTCCAAATTTAAATTGGTTAGATTGTAAAATAATTTATTTGTGTTTGCTTCCTCAATTCCATGAAATTTGTTAAAGATAGAAATCTAATTTGATTTCCCACACAGATATAAAATGTTCAAGAACATTTACCATCAAGTTCTTCAATCAAAGTTCCAAGCTCTTAACAAATTACATTTACAATTCCAACCAAACCCTCTAACTCTCTAAATAAAATTCCACCCAATGCTATGAAAAAAGCTTAAATTCCCCAAACCCAAAATTCATATATCTAACTCATGTCATCTATAATCACAATAAGTCAATATGAACAATTAAATTCATACATCTAACTCATGTCATTTATAATCACAATAATTCAATATGAACAATTTGATTTTAGAGTATAAACTTCCAATTTATAAATTTATAATATTTAAAAAATTTACTAATAACTTATATTCCAATTTCAAATTTTAATATTAACAATTTGATTTTAGAGTATAAACTTTCAATTTATAAATTTATAATATTTAAAAATTTTACTAATAACTTATATTCCAATTTCAAATTTTAATATTTATCAAATATGATGATGATTGATAATTAACTTTTAATGAGACCAACTTTGGTTTAGGATATTCCTTGGTTTGTTTTAAAATTTTGTTCTTATCCTCAAAAGGCTTAGGGAGAAGGTTTATGAACTCAATATAATTTTGGCAAGTTAGGAGGTTAGAAAATTTTGTATTGTAGCAAAGACTATGAAACTTGGATCTAATGCGGGTGTCATCCTCAACACTCATAAACTCACAAAATATTTAATAAATTAATTAAGTTTATTTTAATACATAGTTAAATTTGTTTTGTGTATGAAAATATCTTATAATCAATTTTCTGAACTCAATATAGTTTTGGCAAGTTAGGAGGTTAGAAAAGTTTGTATTGTAGAAAAGACTATGAAAATCCGATCTCTAATGTAGGTGTCATCCTCAACACTTATAAACTCTATACATGGTTAAATTTGTTTGTGTATGAAAATATATGACAATCAATTTACTTCTCACATGGAGTAAATTGTTTTTGGTAAAATGCAAATTTGGAAGCATTTAAATTGTGTTTTTGAATACATAAATGGATTTAGCACCCTCAAATAGCCATATGGCATTCAAATTACACAATTTCCATGCAAATAAAACAAGACTGAAAAATATACTCGATAAAAGTTGAAAACATAGAATAAATAAACTACACTTTAACTTTAATATTATATATAAATTAAATAAAATTTTATATAGTAACAAGTTAACCTATAATATTTGGTTAAATATTTTTATTTATAATTTAATATAAATTTACTAATTACATATATCAAAATTAATTTTAATAGATAGTAATTATGATATAGTAAATTTAATTTACTTTTTATTCTTAAACTTAATGAAATAATTGTTTTTTGAAATACAAATATACAAATATAGTTTTATGCATAGTATTTAATATATTGTTTTTATAAATAAATATAAATGAAATAAAGGTTAATTGAATATAGTTCAATTTATCTATTTTTTTCATTTAAATTTAAGTATTAATCTAACAAATTTGTTCTCTTCTTAAACAATGAAAAATACCTTTCTAAAAATAGAGGATGAAGTGCTTAATTATATCCTTAAAAAAATATAATATACACAATATATTAGATTATTTTAATTTATACATATACTATTCTATATACCATAATCAACTTATTAAAACAATAAAATTAAATATTATTGAAAAATACCTCTATAAAACTAGAGAATGAACTATCTATATATATATATCAACTAATTTTTTTATTTTTTAAATAAATATAATTTAAAAAAAAAAGAATAATAGGATTTAGTTAAATATATTCTAGCTAACAAAATAATATAGCATACAATACTAGCAATGAAATCAAATGAGAATATGTTATTGCATAGAAAAAGGGATAAAGTTTACAAGTGATAAAACTTAAGTAAATAAAGATTTAAATCATAAAAATAAGAGGAACTACATATTAATTATCTTGTTTTTGTACATTAAGTATTTAGTTTTCTCACATGTTATTTATATTATTTTTTTGTAGGTTATGAATATAATTATAGCCATGTTCTTAATGTTTATGAAGAGGATAAGAAAAGAATAAGATAAAGGGTATTTCATTTAATTTTGGAATTATGTGATATAAACTATTTTTGTATTTATTATATCTTTTTTCATTTTTTTCTAAAAATAATGCAATCATCATAAATCCATCTTAACTCTGATTTTATGAAAGATTTCAGAAGGATCAAATCTACTGAGGAAAATCCCTTCATTATTCATATCACACAAAGATATCAATATGATATATAGGAAATTTCTTGCAACATTTCTGCAAGTCGAGCAGGGCAAGAGAAGAAGGGACTGTGATCAGACTCCAATTCATATACTCTATCAGGGGGATTATCGGCTATCATCTTCCTCTGCAGTTCCTCCCGTATTGCCTTATCCTGCTTCGCCACTATGTACACTCGTGGGACACTGCCATAATTCTCAGTGCTGTATACTATTTCTTCATACAACATAGGCATACTTCGTAGAAGACTCTGAGCTAGTGTTATATCCTGTCATAGATCATTCTCAACGCTTTAAATTAGCACCATTTGATCAGAACAATAAAGAAGAAAAAACAAATAGAAATATCCCAATATATCTTTTATTAGCAGGGGATGATTAGCTACCTCAGAGGAGCAGTTCTGGTAAAGACACTCTCGCACGAAGCTGCTCCCAAATTTAAAGGATGTCGGTCTACTCACGGGTTGTCCATCAAGTCCATACTTGATCTCTGTGTCTCCCCACGTTTTCATTCTCTGGTAAACCCGGAAAACAAAAAAAGAAGCATGGTTTATGCTTTATAGTATTTAGCTGAGTGACAAGGGTTCTCATCCTATTTATATCTCTCTTATATTTAGTACCACAAACTGAATAAGAAGAAGTGTCGAAAATTTTAACAGTGATGTTTTCCAATGAAACAAAATAAATATACTGTATATAGTATTCATATAATGGCAATACCTGCTCTAAAAGCTGACTAGGGGTTGTGCCGGAGGCGGTCATGAAAGCAGCCACAAATACAGCCGCAGCAATTTTGTGTGGAAATTGGTCCATCATACAAGTCAAATTCACGCCCCCCATACTGTGACCAACTAATATTACTTTCTTATCCTTCTTTGCTTCATCTCCATCTCCATGTGGAAGAGCTTTCATAAATTCGGTGAGTGGTTCGTTGTACTCTGTCCAGCTTCGAATTGCCTCGCCGTCCTTTGGGTTGACTCCAGCTCCCCCTAAATCGACGGCTGTAACTAGATGGCCGGCCTTTTTTAGTAGATCTGAGAGCTTGTACCAACACCAGGCTCCATGACAAGCCCCGTGAATTAGAACAAAATGGGAGTTTCCTTCTTTTCCTCTCTTCGCTGATTCCAGCTCCATTGAATCGATCTGAATTTCTAGATCCCTCCAAAACGACTTTTATATAAGAGTGCATAGTTTTAGAGAGATTGCATGGACAACGCAATTTTATAATGATTGAAATAAAAATTACTCACATAAGAAAATTATTTTATTATCATAAAACATATAATTTATAAGATACCACTCTAGGAATGTGTTTATAATTTATAATTTAATTATTTTCAAAAACTTAGAGGTAAAATATTTCTCAGAATAATAAAGTGTTTTAGAAAATAATATTTTTTATTATAAAATTAATTAATTTATCTTTTATTTTGATAAACAAAATTATGAGAGTAATTATTTCAATATTTTTTGAAAGCATTTTATATATATATATTTATATATATTATAATATGAAATTTGATTTTAAGTTATTTATAAATTTACATTAATTTATTATATGTAACAAAATAATTAAAAAAAATATTTAATTTATGACAAACATGGGAACAATAGAAAATTTAATAAAAATGATAACATTTAACAAAAGAGAAAACATATGTAATCTATGACACATGCAAAATTTAAAATAATATTAAACAAAAGAAAAAACATATATAACCCATGATAAAGATGTTAACAAGAGAAAATTTAATAAAAATGAGCATGCCTTGCAATTTAGCAAAACAAATAAAACAAAATAAATAAATTTAAATGAATATTAAAGAAAAGAGAAAACATATGTAATCCATGACACATGCAAAAATTAATAAAACAAAATAATTAAATTTAAAAGAATATTAAACAAAAGAGAAAACATATGTAATCCGTGACACATGCAAAATTTAAAACAATATTAAACAAAAGAGAAAACATATGTAATCTATGACAAACATGTTAACAAGAGAAAATTTAATAAAAATGAACCTGCCTTGCAATTTAGTAGAACAACAAAACAAAATAATTAAATTTAAAAGAATATTAAACAAAATAGATAACATATGTAATCCATGACAAACATGTTAACAAGAGAAAATTTAATAAAAATACCCATGTCTTGAAAAATTTAGCATAACAACAAAATAAAATAATTAAATTGAAAAGAATATTAAACAAAAGAGTAAACTTATGTAATCGATGACAAACATGTTAACAAGAGAAAATTTAATAAAAATGCGCATGCCATGCAAAATTTAGCAGAACAACAAAACAAAATAATTTAATTGAAAAGAATATTAAACAAATGAGAAAACATAGGTAATCCATGACAAACATGTTAACCAGAGAAAATTCAATAAAAATGTGCATGTCATGCAAAATTTAGCATAACAACAACAAGAAAAAAATAATGAAAATGACAAACATTTTAACAAGAGAAAATTTAATAAAAATGTGCATGTCATGCAAAATTTAACTCAACAACAAAGCAAAATAATTAAATTGAAAATAATGTTAAACTAAAGAGAACCAATATGTAATCCATGAAAAACATGTTAACAAGAGAAAATTTAATAAAAATGGGCATGCGATGCAAAATTTAGCAAAACAACAAAATAAAATAACTAAATTGAAAAGAATATTAAGCAAAAGAGAAAACATATGTAATCCATGACAAACATGTTAATTACGTTGATAGGCTTAGATTTTTGGAGATGAGGAACGAAGTATAGATTGTCTAGATTTCAGGAGTGTAAGACCCATATCATTTAGATGATCGCAATATTTTAGTTAACTGGAATGATCGGTTTACTGAATAGTTTAGTTAGAAATGGCATTAACTATCTGTAGTTAACGGAAGGTTTCAAAGTGGGAATGGTTATGCACAACGATATACAATTCACTTTTGCTAATTATGATTTCTAGGAATGCGGGTTGTGGGTTGTGGATATACAATTCGCTTTTGCTTATTATGATTTCTGATTTCCGCAATCCGCACTTGTCGGGTTGCGGGTTGCGGAAACGTAAATGTTATTACAAACGACTAAGTGCTTTCCACATTCTGAAATCTACAATTTGCGGGTTACGGATTGCGGAATCAAAAATTCTGTTTTATTTAACTAAGTGGCTTCCGCATTCTGAATTCCGCAATTTTTTGGGTTGTAGAAGCAAAATTTGATTTTATTGAAAAGGTTTCTCGACATCCGCAATCCAAATTTGCGGGTTGCGGATTCCAGAAAGGAGAAGTTTATTATCCAAAAATTTTAAACATCCACAATCCGCATTGCGGATTGCAGATTGAGGGTTGCGGAAATGGCATAATTTCAAGAAAAAGTAAGTTTTCCGCAATTTTTCAAAACGCATAAAACAAATGTTTTTTCAGCAACATTTATTAAATCCAAAGAATGGAGATAAAAGGGATAAGGAAAACAATAAAAAACACTACAAACATGGATAAAGAAACTCTAATTTACCTTCAAAAATGATAAAAAATGGGATCTATTGTGCCTACAACATACACCAAGGAACACAAATGATTATTGTTTTATAAGACCTTATGTTATTATTTGATTTGACATTATTGACCAAGTGAGGTCAAGACATTTGTAAATGAATTATTATTTTTAATTACTAAATAGTTGAGGCAATCAAAACATAAATAGCAGTTGAAGAGTGTTTGCTGACCCACAAGGAGAAATGATGAGTGGGAAAGAGGAAACCCATTATGGAAAGACAACCTAGTAAAGGTGCAAATGATGCAGGTGGAATCCTCCCTAAAAATCAGGTCGTGACTCCTGTTGGAGCAGTTACGAGCATGTGGCTCATAAATGACCCAAGTCCTAGGAAAATGCTATAAAGCATTGATTTCATCCAATGAGTAGGAGGATTATGATGGAAGGGGAGAATACGCCGAGTATTGATTTCATCCAATGAGCAGGAGGCTTATGATGAAGTGATATTGTGACCTAGCTTATGCAAGAGGAACTCTGTGACTAGTCTTTGTCCTTGTGGTTCGGCAAACAGGCCCGGGGGTTTCAGAACAAGTAGATTTGTTGTTCTGGAAGTTTGGTTGGGAGGACCGATGACCTTCAGTTTTGATTTGCCTATGTCGGTTCAGGTTCTATTTATTTATTTCTGAAATGTCTGTTTACTGTAAATGATATCTAATTTGTTAAGAATAATGATTGCATTGCTTTGTTTAAGTTCTATATTTATTTATTTCTGAAATGTATGTTACTGTAAATGATATATAGATTGTTAATAAGAACGATTACATTGCTTAGTTCATATTCTATTTATTTATTTCTGAATGTCTGTTTAGTGTAAATGTGTAACATCCCTCCTATTTGGTCCATATTATTTAATATTTTGGTAAATATGATTGTAAAGGTGTGAACGTCCCTGGTGAGGAGCTCAAGGCCAAGGCCCCGCCAGTGGATCTTGAAACTAATGTGTTGTTTAAAATTGTTATGTTAAGACTTAAGAGATGAATGACGGCGGCGCAACTAAAAAACAAACACTTAGAAAAGAGTAAAATAATTTATGGGATGACCTTAGAAATCATAAGTGGCAGCATCATAAAGAGAGAAGGGGGTTACTTGTTTCAACCTTCTAAATAAATTATAAGACATTATCTCTTAGTCTAAATATAACTATGAACCTAAGCCTAAAATAAATACTAGAAATAGTTATTTTGTCACGATAGGCCATGAGTTATCATACTTATTGCTATCGCCCACGAAGTAATAATAGAAATCTAACATTTCCCTAAAGTGGTTATACATTATCATATAGTCATATGTATAAAGGGAACTGAGTCTATTTATAGAATTATATTTTAAGAAAAAGGTGTATATAATAAAGACTTAGAGAACGATTACATTTGTTCTTAGGGGAAGGAATTTAAAAAACAATCTTAAATAAGTGGCGCATTATTGGAACATCAGAACCTCACAAATGTCTCCCATGTAGTTATACTAACTATAAATACTATAAAGTGAGTATTTAATTATTATATATATATATAAAAGTGTGTTATGTATATATATGATTCCATTCACAAAATAGTTATGAAAAGAATACATTGGAGAATATAATTATAGATTATGAAAGGACATGAACTTAAATAAGGCTTTCATCCAAAAATAAATATTATTTATTATAACTCAAACAAGAGTTCGCTCTACTAGTACAAGATAGTGGAAGGTAATACAAATAACTATTAAGGTTATGGATGAAAAGTGTGTAAGATCAGTTGTGGACACATTTTAATTAATGTCGTTTTTGGAACATAGAAAACTCGTGTAGTCAAGCTACCCATTAGGTGGAAGAGGACAATTAAGGGATTTCCTTTTTATATAAGTATATGTAACATACCCAATATCTCAGAGTTAGTAAAATGGGTGAATTTTTCAAAATTTTACTAAAACATTAAGTATCTTCTCATCGAAAATTTAGGTATGATAAGAATTGGTGTACTTGTGTTGGTAGAAGATAATAGAATAATGCAAAGAAACCATAGGTGTACTATTTAACTTCCTCAAGAGATAAACATTGAAGACACATATAAAAGAAAACCATAGGAGATCCATTATGACAAGAGACACATAGATGTAAAACATAATATAAATTTATACAACTAAGGGACTCATAAGAATTACATAATGATTAGTTATTTATAAGGCATAAATTCAACTAACATCATTCCTAAGATCAAAACATAATATTCCACCAAACCTACATTGCATTTACTAAGAGAAACCTCATACGTATCGCATGAACCATAACACATTGACGAAAGTACATAAACAACAAGTCAATTAAACAACCCATAAAAGAAAGACTATTTTCACGTGGTTCACCCACTCTTGGGCTACGTCCACCAAAGTTATTGCATCTTTTATTATTACTCCAAAACAAATTTTGGTTACATACCACAACACTCTTGTGGCTTTTCATTGTCCAAAGCCTCTCTCCTAGAGAGAGCATTTTCCAGACAAAACTATTTACAGCAATAATCTAGTCAAGATTCTACATCTTACCGAGATCTCTAGACATACCATTTGTCATGGATCAATGTATTAGAGCACTGTCGTTTGTGGAGTAAACTATGACATCACATATTTAACTAGTTCAAACAAACATAATCAACACGTTAGCATACATATCCGCGCAGTAAGAAATGTATGAACAATGCATTCGCCCAACAAAGGCGTTGTAAGAGGGCGATCCATTCAATATTGGCACATGTATTATATATATATATATATATATATATATATATTCAGGTTTGGGAAATAAATCTAAATCGAAGATCTAATTGTACATTCCACAATACATATCAAACACAATTAATACTAAACTCACCAAGAGTTTTCTTGTACTTAGAAATGTAAAGGATTTATAACAATCTTACAACAATCAAATATATACAGGTAAGCTAAAAGATAGTATTTCTTTGTCAACGGAATACCCTGCGCCCTCGTAAGACCCTTACCAGTACAATAATGTTGGAAATAAGATACCCAAGTGTCCGTCATTAGAAATGGACTTGGCTAGAATCCCAAGCATGAGATTTACTGAGTATTGAACCTAACAAGACACTGCACTAAGCAAAGTATGGAAGGATCGATTTCCTTATAAAGGTCGCCCAGCTCCCATAGCAACATATAAAATCTCAAGGAAACATACTATTATGCATCAATTGACATACGTCCTCGAAGCACATGAAATAATAGAGCAGAGGCTAATCAAAATCTTCCAATCGGTATACACGGATTATACCAAAAATAAATGGTAATGAGCAAAGGTCGAATACTATAATGCTATCACTACACAGCTAAAAAAAAGTAAGGTTATGAATACTGAAATCTTGTTAAGTAAATCCAGATCTCCACAAAGACATTGATCTGTTCTCAAGGAGCCACATATAACAAGTAAGATAGATCGCATACCTGAGTGTTAGCTCTATGAGATCTCATGCAGAGATGAAGTAACTTACAAACAATGAAATCCTAGAGTTACACGCAATCAAACAGTCTGGTATAGCATGCAGACAGGGGTTAACTCAATCTTCAGATTTGGGCATTTAGCATACAGTTACGGACTCCACGCATAAAACAAAAGAGATCATAGTAAACGAAATTTATGGAATCGGCGTTGCCCCTCCGAGCAGAATTTTATTTAAACAATTAATATAACACAGGTTGTTGTTGGTGGACAGGAAACGCGGATTAACACGTAGTCAATGGTTCGGTCCATTGTACTCTACAGGAATAAGGTACCAAATTTGTGTAATGGAATGGGCACGATCCCGCAGAAGGGAACACGCAGAAAGGGAAAACGACGACCTGCATAGCTGTGTAGATGGCGACCTACAGAATAGATAACATCGCAGGACTTTACAGAGTTTACACAAAACGTAGAACTCTAGATATCTCACACAATGGAAACATGCTTTGCTGTACAAGTCTAATTTAATGAAAGTTTATGTATTTCTAGTTCACGCGAGTTGGGAGGAGGCAAGAGCACAAGAGCGCTTATCTTTAAGCTTGTAGAATAGGGCGACTCGAAGCTCTGTGCCCGATCGGAAAACTCGATCTGAGATAGAGGATGTCTCTGCGGTGTTAAGGTTTTACTTGCAGAGGTATTATAAAACCTATTCCCATTCTGGATTTCTCCAGAGAGGTGGTAGATAGGCAAGCAAAAACCAGAATGCAACATGATTTCGACTATGAAGGTTATAAAAGCAACCAAGCCAGAATGCCAACCATTAAAACTTAGAGATGTGTTGTGGGTAAAAGAATAAAAACGTATACAAGATATGGCTTACCGATCCGTACTTACTAGGTTCATCTACCTAGATCTCCTTATCGTTACTACGAAGGTATTTTCCATTGCAGAGATCGCTGGAACGGATTCCTACTTCCAACGCTACAGGTTTGTCTCTTGACGCAGGGATCGCTGAATCGGGTTTCCATTTGATTGATGCAGCCATCCGATCAAAACCTCTCCTCATTTCGCTGATAATCGCATGATAAAATAATGTTGGAAAGGTCTTCCTAGCTTCCCATCTACCGGTCTCCGATACTAACCATTCATACTCTTGTTATCAACTGAAATCTGAAAACCATGATGTGATTTTTCCCCAAGGGGAGAGTAATCTTCTGCCCTTTTCTCCCCTATCGCTAACACCCCCTTATCATCCTCCTTGGTGTCATTAATGAAACTTTGGCGGTGGCCGTGATGGGGAGTTCCAGCTCCTCCGTTCAGAGACACATGGCGATGGAAAATAACTTTCTCATTAATGAACTTTGGCGGTGGCGGTGATGGGGAGTTCCAGCTCCTCCATTCAGAGACACATGGCGATGGAAAATAAATAAGCTGTTCTAATTAAGGAAGCAATTCTCCTAAAAGAAAATCCACGCCAATCCTTAATCCCTTCATTGCCTAAAATTGCGATTATTTAATAATCTTGATAACTATTGTTTTTTTTTAAGGGATAGATTATTTTCTCTTCAAGACAAGAAAGTTGTTACAATAGTCGTGTACATATATATATATATAGTTTTACTATTCCATCACTATATATCTTATATGATAAATGACACATAACTCTTATATATGTGAGTTTGATCCTATCAGATATATGTATCTCCTATTTCTAAAGGTGCCAATAATATTCCCATATGATTATAGTATTTTATACTTTATATAAAAACAAATATCCAATCATACCTTATATTTGATAACTACCAAGAAGATTTATTGGTATATATATTGCCTACCCTTTCTCATGAGCAGTATATATATGTATTTTGTATTCTTAGTATCCATTATCTTACTTGTTTTACAAATAATCCTTGCTGACTATGATAAGTATATATTAATGCCTCACTTAACCTCTCCTAGGATAATATTTATCCTTGCATTAGTAGATAGGTAGTAGGAGTTTACTATTCGATCGCGGTGAATAGTTAGTCTACCTAGGATTTGTCCCTTTTTGGAGAAACCCTAAAAGTATTTAGGCCATTGAGATCCTGACTAGTAACCACGTGTATAGCAATCTTTTTCCATTTTTAACATAATAGGTCATTAAGGAGGGATATCACATCCTCATCCCCTTTTAAAATAACACCGTCCTCGGTGTTCACTCTTCTCTTGAAGCAATCATTTGTACCACAAAATTGGAATTCAAAAGACAATGTTTAGTAACAACTTGTCATCAACTTCATAATCAAACTCAGAAACATAAATCATGAGTTCTTTACTGCACATATCACTTGCAATATATGGAATAGATCTAGCGCTCCATGATTGTATTCTGTTGACAAAATTAACAAACAACATTCACTTGATCCAGGAAATTCTTGCCTAACACCTTAGTGCTCACGCAGCAATCCTTTCTCTCATGTCTTGCCTAACACCTTAGTGCTCCCACAGCAAACATTTTTCTCATGTTTTTCCTAACACCTTAGTGCTCCCGCAGCAAACATTTCTTTCATGTCTTGCCTAACACCTTAGTGCTCACGCAGCAAACATTTCTTTTATGCATACTAAGCAGCGTCCTGCCTCCCACATATACATTTTCTTATAGCTTGCCTAGGTCTTACAGCCAGCCGATTCTCCGAGAATCCTAGTGGCTGTTCAATCCCTGATTGTAGGGAGTATTTCAAATGCCATTACGACACTCTTTACACAATTCCCCTCAAGCCTTCTCGCTTGAGTCCCAGAATTTATTTCGATAACCAATCATTTATTAATTCTTACAATTTTTGTAAATTACAATATGTCTTGTAATAATGGTAAGTAGTTTCCCTTATTTGCTTATCATTCATGATATGTAGCACACATCCATCACCAAATCAGGTTTTGTGCCATACTGTAATCCATGCTATAATAAAAGGTAATCACTTTCTCTTGATCGATTTTGTTCTGCTCAGCTTCACCAATGGACTTATAAGCCACGTTCCTTTTTGTTTATCACATTGGTCGTAATTATGATAACATCCTGAAAATGTTAGTAACTAAACAACATAATCCAATGTTAAGCCATGGTTATAAGTGTCTCGAAATATGACCAGTAAATAAGATGCATTAAGTGAATCATCACTTACTCTTGAGTGATTAACTCAGCTATTTATCCGCGTGAATACTCACTTCCATTTTGATTTGTTATATTCATAGCGAAATCCTGCATTGTTAGTTCATAACCACTATACAACATTTATTTATAGGAATTTTAATAGCACTGACACGTCTTTCACTTGTCTATTCCTTATCGACTCCTACTAAGAATAAAAATAAAATAAAATCATTCGAGTTTTACTCAAATGCTCATGAGTGATAAGCTAGTTATGTATGGACTCAAGTTGTGATTTCTACTTATAGTGTCATCAGTGAAATAATATAATTTAACCACCCAACATTTATAACTTGCGTCGAGGTCTTGTTGACAAGGCGACATATACCTGCATAATATATTACGCTCTTCCACAAGTTCAACCGAGTTTTTGACCATCTGTCATAATAACATAACCAAATATTGTAAGGAGGTTTTTCTTCTATGTATAAAAATAAGAAAGTCATCCTTCATACTACAATCTCCACATGTGGTTATCTAAAATAAACATTATTTCCATACTAAGCATAACCAACTCAATTAATAGGACTACATTCTTCTTTATTATGGGCATTACGATCACTTCACCTCAATCCTTTTCCTTCACTGTATTAAGTACCCATTTTTCTTGCATATGCCAACATCATGTGAGTAACAATAAATCGTCTACATATATACTTGCATATATTTTTCTAAGGATAATCACATACCTTTATGGGGGAGACTGCATATCGCTTTATTGTATGGCCCTCATATGCCAAGGTGTACTTTTAACTTGCATTAATACACATTAGTAATCCCCTCCATATCATAAAATCTATATATCAAAATGAAACAGATTATCAAGGTATCCATGCATATAACATAAAGCTTTGATCACATAAAGGTATAATCCTTCTGTCAACCACTCCCAGTATCCTAACCTTCCTAGTAAGGATCCCTGAAGATATAATATACAAAGATGAAATCATAACATTTCATCATATGCATCCTTTTAACTACTTAGAATACACATCTATACTTCAATATTCTATACAATCCTATACCGCAAAGAGACAAGGGGATTCTTAACAATTATTCTCTTTTAACCCTTGAAATCTTCGGATAAGGTTATAATGACGAAGGATACTCGTTTGTGGAAGTAGAGTTAAGTCGAAGGTTATGAAAATCATTCACAAGGATGGCAATTTCCTAGTCATAGAAAATTTCACACAGTAGAATGTCCATTTAAACCAATGAAGTTAATTCCTATCCTTTCAATCTTTTACCTTGAGGATGACCCTTTGTTAATCATGCATAAAAGTTTTACAACTCTTCTAACCATCTATGGTTTGGATAGTATATATATATGTATATATTTTATGTAACATTACTTGCATTAACCTTGAAGATCTATTATATATTTATTAGTTCAACTAATCATTCTTCTCTACCATGTCACATGTCCCATATAACAAATAAGTAAAAACTAATATTCTATATCGAAACCATCGCATGTAACATTCAATATAATGTACAACATCTTCTACACCTTTTCTCAATAACATTTAGCCAATAAGGAGAATTTCAGGAGTTACTCCTTAGTACCATTTATGCATTTTTCTAATATAATAAGGATTACCTCAATCCTACAATCTTATGTACATAATTAATACAATCATTTCAGCATAAGTGCGAGAAATCAATAACCAAGTAATTCATGGCAAATTTATAGTCCTTCATATAATGACCTAATTGCACCTTACTCATTTCATAATTCACATACTATATCAACTTTTCTAATCATCATAATACACAATTAGAGCAATCAAGTACTTATGATGAATGTCTATGACTTGCCTCATATAAGTACTAAAACCTTACTCGTGGCATCAATCGACCGGGTAGGAGTGTACATCTTTCATAGGGTGAATGATCTAATTATGCTTATACAGCCCTCACAAACTTATGAACATTCAAGGCTCCTATGTTACTATCGTTATGATCAATATACATGAAAATATTAACAAGATCACTAAGATAAAAATAGGAACATAGCCCAATTAATATAATCATTTTCAAAGAATACTTTCTGGTCATTCAATGGAATTGCATGAGGAGATATTCATCTTCTAGTATTTATCAATACAGGATCATTTAGATACGAAATTAAACATACAAACTGCTCACTCATCGACAATGCTTTTCCTTTAAAATGCTTCAACAAGTGGAGTATACTTACTTGCGATTTTAAAGACATCTTGTCGATTACCTCCTACTGATTCTTTAGAACATAAATCCTTTGTTTGCGTCTTATCGATGGAGTTCCCTTGACCAGCTTATATTATTTCTTCAGCTGGGCCCAACTAAGCCCGAGTGTTTGCAACCTGTGCTTTGGCGGGAGAAACTTGAAGTCGAGCTCGGAGATTCATCTTCCCCTCCTCCGATACAATCCATGCATCCAAAATGAAACGAAAACCCTTGATTAGTAAACTTAAAACCTTCATACTCACTTATCGCATATTGAGCTCATTAGGCCCTAGTGTTGTAACCTAATGCTTTGATACCATATGTAACATACCCAATATCTCAGAGTTAGTAAAATGGGTGAATTTTTCAAAATTTTACTAAAACATTAAGTATCTTCTCATTGAAAATTTAGGCATGATAAGAATTGGTGTACTTGTGTTGGTAGAAGATAATAGAATAATGCAAAGAAACCATAGGTGTACTATTTAACTTCCTCAAGAGATAAACATTGAAGACACATATAAAAGAAACCCATAGGAGATCCATTATGACAAGAGACACATAGATGTAAAACATAATATAAATTTATACAACTAAGGGACTCATAAGAATTACATAATGATTAGTTATTTATAAGGCATAAATTCAACTAACATCATTCCTAAGATCAAAACATAATATTCCACCAAACCTACATTGCATTTACTAAGAGAAACCTCATACGTATCGCATGAACCATAACACATTGACGAAAGTACATAAACAACAAGTCAATTAAACAACCCATAAAAGAAAGACTATTTTCACGTGGTTCACCCACTCTTGGGCTACGTCCACCAAAGTTATTGCATCTTTTATTATTACTCCAAAACAAATTTTGGTTACATACCACAACACTCTTGTGGCTTTTCATTGTCCAAAGCCTCTCTCCTAGAGAGAGCATTTTCCAGACAAAACTATTTACAGCAATAATCTAGTCAAGATTCTACATCTTACCGAGATCTCTAGACATACCATTTGTCATGGATCAATGTATTAGAGCACTGTCGTTTGTGGAGTAAACTATGACATCACATATTTAACTAGTTCAAACAAACATAATCAACACGTTAGCATACATATCCGCGCAGTAAGAAATGTATGAACAATGCATTCGCCCAACAAAGGCGTTGTAAGAGGGCGATCCATTCAATATTGGCACATGTATTATATATAAATATATATATATATATATATATTCAGGTTTGGGAAATAAATCTAAATCGAAGATCTAATTGTACATTCCACAATACATATCAAACACAATTAATACTAAACTCACCAAGAGTTTTCTTGTACTTAGAAATGTAAAGGATTTATAACAATCTTACAACAATCAAATATATACAGGTAAGCTAAAAGATAGTATTTCTTTGTCAACGGAATACCCTGCGCCCTCGTAAGACCCTTACCAGTACAATAGTGTTGGAAATAAGATACCCAAGTGTCCGTCATTAGAAATGGACTTGGCTAGAATCCCAAGCATGAGATTTCCTGAGTATTGAACCTAACAAGACACTGCACTAAGCAAAGTATGGAAGGATCGATTTCCTTATAAAGGTCGCCCAGCTCCCATAGCAACATATAAAATCTCAAGGAAACATACTATTATGCATCAATTGACATACGTCCTCGAAGCACATGAAATAATAGAGCAGAGGCTAATCAAAATCTTCCAATCGGTATACACGGATTATACCAAAAATAAATGGTAATGAGCAAAGGTCGAATACTATAATGCTATCACTACACAACTCAACAAAAGTAAGGTTATGAATACTGAAATCTTGTTAAGTAAATCCAGATCTCCACAAAGACATTGATCTGTCCTCAAGGAGCCACATATAACAAGTAAGATAGATCGCATACCTGAGTGTTAGCTCTATGAGATCTCATGCAGAGATGAAGTAACTTACAAACAATGAAATCCTAGAGTTACACACAATCAAACAGTCTGGTATAGCATGCAGACAGGGGTTAACTCAATCTTCAGATTTGGGCATTTAGCATACAGTTACGGACTCCACGCATAAAACAAAAGAGATCATAGTAAACGAAATTTATGGAATCGGCGTTGCCCCTCCGAGAAGAATTTTATTTAAACAATTAATATAACACAGGTTGTTGTTGGTGGACAGGAAACGCGGATTAACACGTAGTCAATGGTTTGGTCCATTGTACTCTACAGGAATAAGGTACCAAATTTGTGTAATGGAATGGGCACGATCCCGCAGAAGGGAACACGCAGAAAGGGAAAACGACGACCTGCATAGCTGTGTAGATGGCGATCTACAGAATAGATAACATCGCAGGACTTTACAGAGTTTACACAAAACGTAGAACTCTAGATATCTCACACAATGGAAACATGCTTTGCTGTACAAGTCTAATTTAATGAAAGTTTATGTATTTCTAGTTCACGCGAGTTGGGAGGAGGCAAGAGCACAAGAGCGCTTATCTTTAAGCTTGTAGAATAGGGCGACTCGAAGCTCTGTGCCCGATCGGAAAACTCGATCTAAGATAGAGGAGGTCTCTGCGGTGTTAAGGTTTTACTTGCAGAGGTATTATAAAACCTATTCCCATTCTGGCTTTCTCCAGAGAGGTGGTAGATAGGCAAGCAAAAACCAGAATGCAACATGATTTCGACTATGAAGGTTATAAAAGCAACCAAGCCAGAATGCCAACCATTAAAACTTAGAGATGTGTTGTGGGTAAAAGAATCAAAACGTATACAAGATATGGCTTACCGATCCGTACTTACTAGGTTCATCTACCTAGATCTCCTTACCGTTACTGCGAAGGTATTTTCCATTGCAGAGATCGCTGGAACGGATTCCTACTTCCAACGCTACAGGTTTGTCTCTTGACGCAGGGATCGCTGAATCGGGTTTCCATTTGATTGATGCAGCCATCCGATCAAAACCTCTCGTCATTTCGCTGATAATCGCATGATAAAATAATGTTGGAAAGGTCTTCCTAGCTTCCCATCTACCGGTCTTCGATACTAACCATTCATACTCTTGTTATCAACTGAAATCTGAAAACCATGATGTGCTTTTTCCCCAAGGGGAGAGTAATCTTCTTCCCTTTTCTCCCCTATCGCTAACGCCCCCTTATCATCCTCCTTGGTGTCATTAATGAAACTTTGGCGGTGGCCGTGATGGGGAGTTCCAGCTCCTCCGTTCAGAGACACATGGCGATGGAAAATAACTTTCTCATTAATGAACTTTGGCGGTGGTGGTGATGGGGAGTTCCAGCTCCTCCATTCAGAGACACATGGCGATGGAAAATAAATAAGCTTTTCTAATTAAGGAAGCAATTCTCCTAAAAGAAAATCCACGCCAATCCTTAATCCCTTCATTGCCTAAAATTGCGATTATTTAATAATCTTGATAACTATTGTTTTTTTTTTAAGGGATAGATTATTTTCTCTTCAAGACAAGAAAGTTGTTACAATAGTCGTGTACATATATATATATATAGTTTTACTATTCCATCACTATATATCTTATATGATAAATGACACATAACTCTTATATATGTGAGTTTGATCCTATCAGATATATGTATCTCCTATTTCTAAAGGTGCCAATAATATTCCCATATGATTATAGTATTTTATACTATATATAAAAACAAATATCCAATCATACCTTATATTTGATAACTACCAAGAAGATTTATTGGTATATATATTGCCTACCCTTTCTCATGAGCAGTATATATATGTATTTTGTATTCTTAGTATCCATTATCTTACTTGTTTTACAAATAATCCTTGCTGACTATGATAAGTATATATTAATGCCTCACTTAACCTCTCCTAGGATAATATTTATCCTTGCATTAGTAGATAGGTAGTAGGAGTTTACTATTCGATCGCGATGAATAGTTAGTCTACCTAGGATTTGTCCCTTTTTGGAGAAACCCTAAAAGTATTTAGGCCATTGAGCTCCTGACTAGTAACCACGTGTATAGCAATCTTTTTCCATTTTTAACATAATAGGTCATTAAGGAGGGATATCACAGTATATATGATGTATGTATATATTTAAGAAAGTTAACTAGTAAGACGGTGTATGATCGAGTGGTTGACAGGTTGTAATTAATTATTATTTCAATACTCATATACAAACTCTTCCACTATGCTTACTTTCGGGAGTACCTCTAATTGGGATTAGCTTGAAACAGGGAGTTGATTTCCTCTTTAGCTCGTCACGTGTTGCAAGTAACGTGTTTAAAGTTCATATCATTAGGTGGAATCACCATTTTCAAGTGGGATGGTTTAATAAATTCTTTGACTTATAACTAGTCGCGTGGATGATTGTTGCATAGAGATAGGTGCATTATAGAAAATTATTATTGCATGCTATTTTAAATCTAAGTTAGAAGCATACCAGAATGTTGATTCTATTTGGTCGTTGGATTTCATTGAATTGATAATTCTCATAAGGGAGGTTAAAAGAAACATTGCACTTATGATTGTTTTCTTTATTTAAAGAATGGAATATTTATATTAGTATATTAGCTAATGTGAAAGGAAGTATTGTATTTATGATTGACTTGTTTAAATGAAGAATGAAAGAAATCTCTTAATAAATTGACTATGGTTTTAAGAGTTATTTTTAATATATAATTTTTGTGGAAAAGAAGTATCTTATTTACAATTGATCTTTTTATTATTATTTAAAATTATATTCCTTTACATATTATATGTGAGAATTTTATGAGAGTATTGTTATTAAAATTCATTAGATTTATAAATGTTTAGAGAAAGAGTAGCATCTTTGACTATAACTTAAGATTATATTCTTTTACAATTACATAAAGATAAGAATATTATGACATAGGTACTAATAAAGTTATTACTGTATAATTTGATTTGGATAGAGTATTTTGGAAAAGTAGGAATTGACTTATGGCCATGACAACTCTAACAATTTGATATGTAGTCTTACCTCTTGAATTTGTGTGTAAGCTAAAGGTATATATTTGTTTTGTAGTTTATCTCTGCTACTTGCAACACCGTAGAATAGATGTAAACTATCTTCATGTAAATATATAGGCTGTTAGTTCGTAACAACTGCGTAGATTCCTTATAAAAAGAAATGAGAAGGGTTATTGAATATAGTATTGATATATGAGTCAAAATTGTGTTTCTTTTGTAAGCAACGCGAAAGAAACCCCTGTATTGCCCAAGATAGACTTTGGGGAAGTTTTGAATTATGCTCTCTCTATAAGAGAGACCCGAGCAAGTGGAAAGCCATTGTTATATGACGGATTGTACCCATTAAATTCGAAGAATAATAAGATATGACTCTCTTTGGTGGACGTAGCCCCCTCTAGGTGAACCACGTGGAATATCGTCTCTCTCTTGTATGATCATGATGGTTGGTTGTGTCAAGTGTTTCTTGGTAAAATGTTGGTTATGTTAATTTCCATGTAAATGTACTATTGTTATTGTTTTGTTCCTTGTATTATGTTTAACCTTGCACGAAGGTATCATGGTAAAGTAGTCGATTTGTAGTCTCATGTGTACAACTAATGAGGGTCTCCTTCATTGAGTAATTATGATAACTTGGTTGTTTATATGTTGCTCCTCATGTCCCTTACTGTTTATAAGAAAAGTATGTACATATTTTATTTATGTTATAGAGTATGTGTTTGATCTATTTTCGTTATATAAATTTAGTTAGAGTAATTCATAACAGATTGGAAAGATAAATTTATACATTCAAACCCTATATCTTGATTAATAAATTGTAATTATTTACAAGTTCAAACATTTTATAAGCTCTGGCTTACCTATTAAATTTTTTGTAAGCCATCGAATCCACCGAATCCGCAATCGAAAAATTGAAGCTCCCGCAACCTGCAATCCGCAATGTGGAATTCAAGAATGCAGAAGCGTTCAAAACTCATATTTATAATTGAATCTCCCACAACCCGCAATATGCAATGTGGAAGTCGGGAATGCAGAAGCGTTCAAAACTCATCTTTATAAATGAAGCTCCTGCAACTCATGATCCGCAATGCAGAAGTTGGGAATGCAGAAGTGTTCAAAACAAATATTTTTAAATGAAGCTACCGCAACCTGCAATCCACAATGCGGAATTCGGGAATTTGGAAGTGTTCAAAACTCATCTTTTTAAATGAATCTCCCGCAACCTGCAATCCGCAATGCAGAATTTGGTGTTAGTTTTTCATCATTTAATTCAATAGATCTAGGATCTTAACTGAAGGAACAACATGTACATCATATCAAGCATAAGAGACAAGAGACAAGAGACACAAAACATTTCACCGGGGAAAACCAAGAAGGTGAAAAACCCCGCAACTTCATCAAAGATAGAGGGTACCCGCACGAAGCTGGTACCCAAAATAACTGCAACAAGGGCGTGTGAGCGGAAAAAAAAGGACGCACATGCGCCTCCAAAGGCGCGCACGCGTCCCTGCTTCGGCAATGCCGAACGTCCACGTGGACAAAAGGGGAGCGTACGCGCCCTTGATGCATACGTACATATTGGCGTGCACGCGTTAGTGGTGCGTGCGTGCCTCTATTTTTTTATAAAAAAAACAGAGCTCATGGGTTTTGTCATTTTTGACAGACCCGTGAGCTAAATTACCAACCCGCGAGCGCACCTTCAACCCCGCGAACGCGTCCTCGTGCACCCTCATCGTCATCAACACCAAGAAGTCGCCCCTACACCACGGTGTTGTCCATTTCTCCAGGTAAGTGCTTCTCAAAGCACAAATTTGTCTTTTTTTTTGTTTTTTTTTTTGTTTTCCATTTGAATTTTAATTTTTTTAAAAAATTTACAATCCATTAAAAAACCAAGGAAATTTAATTGTAGGCCATCTACACACCTAACAAGATGTCAGAGACACCACCACCATCTGATGAAACTCGACCTCCAGAAGAGAATATGGGAACCTACAATGAACCCAATGAACCCAATGAAAATCGTGAAGATCAATTACACCAAGACTTAAATCAATTGAGGGCACTAAGTAATGAATTGAACAGTACGAGGGAACCCTCTCGGGTTTCCTTGGCTTCATCACTTCAAAACATTATTGAATCAATCAATATTACACACAGTGAGATAACAAACTTGAGCCAATACAGGGATCGAATGAGGGAACACTACTCCACTGGGTTGTCCAAAGAGCAAATAAAAGACCTCAACATCAACAAAGCCCCGTTGTATAGCAAGTTCATAGTTCCCTCAACCGAAAATCCTCCAGCTTTGACGAGGCCTCGAGTTTGCATGGACTGGTGCATTTACCAGCCATGGAGAGATAACTGGAGATAGAGGTGGTTCATGGTGTTTGACAGGCCCCCGTTGAACAATTTGGAGGTCCCACAGTATTTCCTTTGGAAATTGTGGGTTGAGTTTGAGCTAGGGTACCATGTCAACTATTTTGACATCACTGATTTTCAGGGTGTCGGTCTTGGCTCTGCCCAAGATCGACCTCAGGCGCACCGCAACCCACTTAGAGGACCTCCTACACCCAGGAGAGAGCCAAACCTCCCTCCTCAGCCACCTGGGTTTGGTAGCGGTCTAGATGAGATTCATGACTCCGTCAGACGTGCCACACATGACTTGCTTAGACATACCAAATTTGTGGCCATCTCTTCCCAGAGCTGGGAGGACATCGATGAGACACAGACAGCTGCATAGTCTATGGGTGGTGGCCGAGACATGCCGGGTACAGGTGGAACCCAGGCGGGGCCTTCTAGTTCTACTGGAACAATGGCACATCGTTGTTCTCACTGTGGTCATTCTTGCCATGGTGATACGTAGCAGCATGCCATAGGGAGCTTCATGGATTAGGTTTGCTATTGTTTTATTTAATGTTAAAGTATTTGTTGTATTTTATTTGATATCGTATTGTTTAATATATTTAACTTTGAATTACACATTGTTGACTTTATTTGTTTTAATGTTTAGTTATTGGGTGTCGGGTCTCCACCCCCCAGGTGGGAGGACGTCAGTCCCTTTGACCTCGATGGAGCCATGGCGGCAGCAGAGGAGATTGCGGCACCATACACACAGGTAACTTCTTTACTTTGAATAATTAGATCCAGCTACGAGTAATTTGTGTTTAGTAATTACAAATTAATTAGCATTGAGTAATTACCATATTATCATCATATTTTACAGTTGTGTTTATAATATTGTCTAATTTATTTGAGAGATATAAATTCGTATAATCCCACCAAAAAAAAATGAAACCTTATCAAACATGAAAACCTAACAAAACTATAAACATTTGTGTTAGACACAATGCTCACTGAGAGGGGGGCGGTGAGTCAGTGAGCCTATACTTTATTTAATTTCAGCTTCAATCACCAACTCTTATATCATCATTTCAAATTCACATCATATTCATCAATGAACTAACTATCAACTAATGAAACACATCAACACATAATACGAGACTAGATATAGTTTTTGTAATCTTTTGTATTTGGTTCAATGGCTACAACCGTGAGGCAATTCAACACCAACTGATACAATGAGCACCAACTCATCATCTAGGACCCAGCCTAATTTTTCTTAGATCCTACTAAGAAAATGGATACAAGACCCTGCTTGTATTTACGATTACATAGTTGTCACATATCATACATATCACAGTCATGTCATTATTCACATCATCTCATTCATCAATCTGTTTCCAGCACCTTGTGTTCAATCATCATTCTGTCCCTATTTCATCATGTCCAGCATCTTCTCAAACATATCGATATTCTATCTACATTCACATCTTTAACCTGTCATCAAACTGTCATTAACCATAGGCAAATTATCATTCTACTGTCAAGATATCAAACATATCCACATTTATATCACTTTCTGCTCATCATCACTCTGTCATAATTTTAACCAGGATATACACAAATACATCATTCTCTCCTTTCACCAAACTGCTGCCCAAAATATTAGTCACTTCATACTGTCTAGATCGTCATGTCTTTCTGTTGTACATGCACATCATATCACATGATATTCAATCGATCTATCTATGTAATTTTCATTTTATTTTTATTTTTAATTGCTGAGCCGACTTTGTCCTTTGAATGGACACATAATAGTTCACATACAATGTTTTATTTGCATGCATGTTTTGGTTTGACTTCACACAACCACATCAAAGGCCATGTTAGAGATTTGCTTACATTGTTATTTGAAAGAATTTTTTTGTATGATTTAAAATAGTTTTCTTATTTTTAATAGAAACTAGTTATATAAACTTTGTTTAATCACAATTTATATCATAATAATATATCTACTCATATCTAGTTAAAAATGATTAAGCAACTCACAAAATTTAAGAAAAATTTTGTGTATGCCAAAACAACTAAACATTTTATCAATATGGTCATGTGTATGCCCAACAAGAAGAAAACCAAATTTAACCTTCTGAAAAATTCTCAATTCAATAAGCATGTTCAGATAACCAAACACGATCTGATTTTTTCTTTTCTCATAGGGTGTTATCCCATTGCAGATATAGAACACAAGGAAGATTACCAGACCAATAAGTCAACACATGGTGAATTATGGCAATGGTCAGATTTGCATCATTGTGAATATTGGGAGCTGTAAAGTAAGCCTTTGGAGACATCTGACCATTAAAAACCATACAACCAACCAAGTGAAACTGAATAAAATTGTCCTCCTTGAAATTCTTTGGTACACAAACAAAATGTGGAAAAAGTTGTTTTTTCCTTTAAATTCTTGCAATGTTTGTACAACTTTTTTAGTTCAACTGATTGTTGATTGCGATGTGATTGAATTTCTTTAATAACATAATATACAAATAAAATAAAAACAAAACATTGTTGAGATTTCGTAATAGATATTTATTCCCAAAAAATAAATTTGTTAGAGACATACCAGTCTATATCCCTTCTTTTTTATTCATTCTTTGTTTAAGAGAAGCACATATATTGCAAATCCCCATCCTTGACCTCTTAGGAATATGGACATTGTTGAACTCTGTTTTCCATAGTCTTGTAAAATATGCATATATAATGAAATTGTTATTTCCTTATGCATCTTGAACAAATGCCTTGTACAAGTTGTAGATTTGCTTCCTTGAGAAATTATTTGGAATGTGTATGGTTTCTCTATCTGGTATACTCTCTCCATGCTTATAAAATAAGTCACGCATCCATGACATTGAAATGTTTGTTAACGGCCCACTAGCTCGTGCATGATGTTCTTTAAAATAAAATGTAGAATCCTTTCTAGCCTTGTATGGATTCTTGATAGTCTAAGATTACCAATTCAGTGGATTCTTTTGAATGCCCTTCTACAAAGCAAAATACTTCCAATGTGATAATCATAACCTGTCTTTGCAGAAATCATGCACCCTACCAAATATGATTTTTGCATATTTTTGTTCATTGATAGATATGCTCGTCTTTTCTCTAAAGCACAATTGTAGTGTATTTTTTTCATACAATTTTTTTGGTAATACTCACTTGAAATCAAATCAGTAATAGAACTGGGACTTCTGAGCAAATATTTCCTAAATCTTGTATAACTAGAATGATTTGGATTGATATAAATTGGCTTAGTCTTACTCTTAATCTTGCTCATTGATACAATTTTCCTTTGCGTTTCATGAACCATTAAATAATACTAATTAGAATGATTATCCTCATCAATGTGAGGAATATCATCCCTCTCATTGAGATTATCATCACCAAAATTATTAGGAGAATGAGTATCTGCATCTGTATCAATTTTGTCACTTGAGGTTAAATCAACATCATTGGCAGGTTCATCATCACCAAAATAATCATTTGTCCTATTAAAATCCTCGCTTGGAGGAAATCATCATCAATTCCATCAAAATCCCTGCTTGGAGGAAAATAACCTTCATCATTATTGGCCTTCATCCTCACCAAAATCGTCACCTCTCCCTTTAAAATCCTCTCTTGGAGGAAATTCATCATTAGTTCCATCAAAATCCTTGCTTGGAGGAAAATAATCATCGGTGCTATCAAAATTCTCACTCGGAGGAAATTCATCTTCACCATTATTGGTGCCCTCATCCTCACCAAATTCATCATCTATCCCATTAAAATCCTCTCTTGGAGGAATATCATCATTGTTGCCATTAAAATCCTTGATTGGATGAAAATCGTCATCCCTACCATCATAATCCTCACTTGGAGCAAAATCATCTTCACCATTATTGGTGCCTTCATCCTCACCAAAATCATCATTTGTCCCATTAAAATCCTCACCTAGAGGAAAATCATCACTAGAGACATCAAAATCCTAGCTAGGAGGAAAACCATCTTCAACATTGTTGTTTCCTTTATCCTCACCAAAATCATAATTTGTCCCACTAAAATCCTCGCTTGGAGGAAAATCATCATCTGTGCCATCAAAATACGTGCTTGGAGGAGAAACATTATCAGTCCCATTAAAATCCACGCTTGAAGGAAAATCATCATCAGTGCCATCAAAATCCTTGCTTGTAGGAGAAACATTATGTGTCCCATTAAAATCCTCGCTTGGAGGAAAATCACCGTCAGTGCCATCAAAATCCTTGCTTGGTGGAGGAACATTATCAATCCCATTAAAATCCTTTCTTGGAGGAAAATCATCATCGGTGCCATTAAAATCTTCGCTTGAAGGAAAATAATATACACCATCATTAGTGCCTTCATCCTCACCAAAAATATTATCTATCCCATCAAAATCCTCTCTTGGAGGAAAATCAAGTTTTCTATCTTGTAAATCCTCGCTTGGAGTAAAATCTTGGCTTGGAGGGAAATCATCGTTTGTTACTTGAAAATCCTTGCTTGGAGGAAAATCTTGGATTGAAGGAAAATCAATGTTAGTGCCTTGAAAATCATCGCTTGGAGGAAAATCATTGTTGATTCCTTGAGAAAAATCATCATTGGTGCCTTGAAAATCGTCACTTGGAGGAAAATTTTCATCATCTTCCTCAATGTATTTAAAATCTCCAGATGAAGGAAGCTCTTCATCATCAAAATTAATGCGTTTAAAATCCTCATCACTTGAAGGTAAATCATCATCGAACCCTTTGAAATCCCCACTTAAATGAAAATTTCCATCATCTTCATGTACATCTTCAGACATTGAGATTGATTCAGACGAGTTCATGGCTTTTCACTAAGAAGTATAAGAGAATGAAATTTTCTCACATTCCTCACCAAAAAGTCCAATGGTGCAACTATCAACCCCCAACAATCTTATAGCTAAAATAATGAAGTTTTCCCTCCAAAATTTTCCCTCCCAAGCATTCCCTCCAAAATTTCCTTGAAAAATAAATCACACATTTCAAACACAATCATAACACTATTAAAAGTAATTTAATTTATCATATAAAAATTGTAATAATACTAATAGAATGACATTTAAAAAATACTATCCAAAATTTTTAACACAATATTAGTTATTTACATTAATTTTTTAAACCAAAAGTCATAACGCTAGTCAAATTTCATTTAATGCCTTCTTCTCTAAATTTAGAAATAATGCATTAGCTAATTACATAGTTTTTAATCCCACATTCGTAAAATGAATAATATTAAACTTCATATGAGCCATATAAACTATTTTGATTTTCTATTCTTCATGCTTGAAATTTCAGGTAATTTAATAGTTCTTTGAAGGTTAGTTATATATATATATTTTAAATAAATCTTTCTATTTTATATTTCGGTTGGCAATGCTTGTTCTGTACTTTTGTCATTTCATTTTAATCCCACATTCATAAAACTGTAAAAAAACTTATTTTATGCTATACTAACGCAGTTTGGTTTTCTACAATCACCATTTGCAAACAACGATCCACAAGGCTTTGAACAACATTGAAGAGCGTTAAACATTGTCAAGGTTAGTTAAATTATTTTTCGAATGTAAATGTTTTTTTTAAATACTTTAAATTTTTAATTTTTTAATGCAATTTGTTTTCCTCTAAGCTTCAACATGCCCTCTGTAAAAAAACCTGGGTAATTTTATTTATTTTTTTGGGCGAGGGCATAGGCGCCCATTACATATCCCACTAGCATAGGCTATGCAATGGCCCATGGCCATTTTTCCATTACATAGCCCAC
>BSBM01000904.1:33760000-33805000 GCA_027924585.1 Larix kaempferi | reverse complement strand
GATGGTTAGTTGTACTATGGACTAGGGATCGCAGTGGCTAGGGCGTAATGGTCAAGGGTTTGGGGATTGAGATATGGGGGTCATGGATTTATGGTTACAATGAGGAAGATTTATATGTACATGAGGATAATGTGAGTTAGTGATTTTGTGTAATAATATATCTCCTAACCCTTGTGGTGAAGGAGAGAAGAGAGGGGTGAGAGAAGGAGGAGGGATTGGGTAGAGTGCAATAGATGGGGGGGATTGGGTGGATAGGAAGGGAGGAGGGGTGGGGTTAGGGAGAGGGGGGGGGGGGGTTAGGGAGAGATAGATAAAAAAATTAAGGTGTAAAACAACAACGCGTGCACGCACGCGTGTCTGGATTCAAATTGTTTTTGGTGCCCTTGCAAGCTTGGAATTAGCTTTGGATTGCACCTTGAGGCTCGGCCTGATTTATGGCAGAACACATCAAATGATGTAACTTCATGTTTTTCACAACTAGTTCTGCATATGCTCCATGAGTGCACTGCAGATGAAATTGCACACACTTGTCGAGCTCTGTGTGCAAATTCTAAATATATAATTTTTGAATAGATCTGTTGTTTTCTATTTTTAATTCATGTTTAATTGCACTCATGTCAAATTTGTAAAAAACATAGGTCGTTTATTTAGCCTATAAATTTTGATTGGCTTACATATTTCGAAAATGGAAAAGAACCCGCACAAGAGTACGAAAATACCTACAACCTAAAAAAAAAAGTTAATTGATTATTTTTAGACCATGATATGGTGGCTCAACACTTGACCATGTCGTTTGAGGGCTTCACTGACTTCGGTAATTTTAAAAAAATATAAAATTAACTTTTAAAATTTTGGAAAAATAGCCCCGCACAAGATTTGTCTGTTGCCTACGCCTCTACATATTTTTTTTCTAATAAATTGAAAATTTACATAGAAAACAGGTGGACCAACAAAAACATGTGTATTATGTTTTAGAAAAAAAATAACATACCAATCTTCAAATAATGACATTTTGGGGTGTTTATACCACTTTTCCATAAATAAAAGTTATATATTCCGGAAGGTCATCCGTTTTTCTACGTTTCATATTTTTACACCTAATCTGAAAAACTTTTGTAGGTACCCCTAATAATTCATTTTAATGATAACATTTCTGTTTTTCCAGAATGTCATTGCAACTAACATGTCATAATTGGGTATCATTACCTTGCACTAGCCCATTGTTTATGCAATAGTGAAACAAGCTAAAACCTCTATCAAAATACGATATTCGTTGAATGTTTCAAACTATAAGATCGATGAATTTTTCACAGAATTTTGTGCAGGAGTCGTGCACGATATTTAGTGCAAGAGTGTAAGTTTCTATATTTTTATATCTTTCTGAATTTCTTATACTTTGAATTATATGACCATGTAATAGATTTAATACAATAAAGTTTTTATTTCGTAGAATTTTGCTAGCCACTTTCCCATACTCTTAATGGAATTTATTCTATAGAAGAAAATATGATGGATGACATTAATGCCCCTCTTCATAAGGGAGAGGTACCAAAGAAGGGAGAAACACCAAAGCAAAAATGAGTGTAAAATGTTCCTGAAGAAGTACACGCATATAAATGAAAAGGCATCCAACAATAAGATGAAGTACAAAGGAAGGTTACATTCAAAAGGATATCTCGTGCAACAGAAGATGATCGATGAATTGTTGGTGATGACGATGTTACTTCTACTAGTAAGAGCAAGAGACACTCTTCTAAAATACCTATCGATGAGGATGTTTCCATTCCTGGTCAACAAGTTGTTCTTTTAGATACAACTACTTCAAGACATAAAATAATGATTGAAGATGTTCAATCCAATTTTGAAAATCATAGTGAGAACTCGAGGGAGATTTTGGAAATCATTAGTCCAGGTGGTGATCTAGATAATGTGTTGTTAAGAAAACACAAAATGCTATTCGAGATCGATTGAAGAGGGATACGTTGGTTCACAATGGGCATACATTTGATCTAAATTTAAAGCAACTTTATAGACACACAGAAGGCCAAGAGAAGTATCAAATTAGAAAACCGCATCACTTGCATGTTCATAACTTGAAAGCATTAATGAGGCACAATCCCTATGCACATGTGGTTGACTACCTAGTTATTGTTGACCCAAAAGATGTTCATATTAGAGATGCATTTAAAGAATAAAAATGTTTTGATTACAACTACTATTTTTTGGGGGGAAATCATTTTGCGGAGGCTAGAAGAGAATTGATGCAAGAGTTTTCCAAAAACCCTATTTTTCAAACAAACCACTTATACTATGAAACAATAACTTTATACTATGAACGAGAACTCTAGCCATAAAAACAATGATTTTTGTGGAAAAAACACCAAAAACACCACCCGAATAGAAAAGTGTTGATACTAGCATACACATTTTTTTTCAGGGTAAAAAATAGAGCCATGGCCTAAACATCCCATACTATGTTTACAAAAACTGTAAAATCAACCCCTAAATTGGAAAAAAAAAATTCTTCAAGAGATAAATTACAACTCTTTTGAAACTTGCATATTAAAAAAACAAAAAATTCATAAATAATTTCACCACTCTAACCATATAAAAACAAACAAATTATGAGGCAATTCATAATGAAATAATATATTAGACCATAGAAGAACAAATGATTCATATAAATATTCAAAAATTCCTTTAGAGTTTCAATTACAAACACCATACTAATAAAAAACATATAAAATGCTTCATGTGAAATTATTCAAATTCATCCATGGATTTTGACACCCCATCAGAATCTACATTTTCTGTAGAGGAAGGACTGGATGAAAATGTAGATGACCCATATTAGATTTTCTATTATAAATGGTTGCACCATCTGAGTCTATATCTATTCCCATCATTTCATATGTAATATTCCTTCGGGATCTATGGATTGGTTTAACAGACTCCCATCTTACAAAATTAAAAAAAAAAAATTAAAATCTAAAATCCCCCCTAAACTATATAATAAACAAATTAAAAACTAACCCCCCCCCTAAACTATATAATAAACAAATTAAAAAAAAAAAAAAACTAAATCCCCCACCAAACTATATAATAAACAAATTAAAAAAAAAAAAAATCTAAACCCCCCCGTAAACTATACAATAAACAAAATTTTAAAAAAATTTAAAAATAAAATAATTTTTTTTTAACCCCCCCTCCTCCCTCCTCGCACCCCCTTCCCTTGCCGCCCCCTTCCCCCTCCTCTCTCCTCCCCGCACCCCCTCCCTTGACACTCCTCCATCCACGCGCCCCCTTCCCCCATTGCCCCTTTCCCCCTCCTCCCGAAACCTCCTTCCCCCTCCTCCTTCCTCCCTATGCCCCAACATTTCCCTCCTCGCACCCCCTCCATTCCCCCGACTCCCTGCTCACACCCCCTTCCCCCTCCTCTCAGCGCCCCTCCTCCCGCCACCTCCTTCCCTCTCCTCACAACACCCCTCCTCCTGCCACCCACTTCACCCTCCTCCCTCCTCCTTGCACTTCCCCATCCTCCCTGTGCTTCCCCCTCCTTCCCTTGCCCTCCCTTCCACCTCTTCCATCCGCCCACTTCCCCCTTCTCCCTCTACGGCCCTTTGGCCGTAGTAGCCAAAGGGTCGCGGAGAGAGAGCGAAGGAGGAGGAGGGGGACGAGGGGGAAGTGGGTGGAGGGAGGAGGTGGAAGGGAGGGTGGGGGGATGATGGGGAACCATCGGGAGTAGGGAGGAGGGGTGCGGGGAGGATGGGGAGGGGTCAGAAGGAGGCTTAGGCGTGAGCAGGCCGCTAACTTGGGTGCCGAAGGGCCGCCCGTGAGGGGAACCCTTTGTCACCAAAGCGAGTGGCCCACTCGTGCCCAATCATCCTTCTTCCCCCTTACCCTTATCCCCGTGCCCCTCCTCCCGCCACCCCCTTACCCCTCCTCCTGCCACCCACTTACCCCTCCTCCCCATTCCCCCTCCATTGCCCCTCCTCCCTCTTCGATCCCCTTTCCCCCTCCTCTCATCACCCCCTTCCCCCTCCTCCATCCCCCCCCCCCCCACACTTCCCCCTCCTCCCCCCATCCTCCCTTCCACCTCCTCCCTCTGCCCACTTCCCCCTCCTCCCCCTCCTCCTCCTCCCTTCTCCCTCCGCGAAGCGACCAAAGGGTCGTATATGGAGAAGGGAGGAGGAGGCGGGGGAGGAGGGGGAAGTGGGCGAAGGGAGGAGGTGGAACGGAGAGCAGAGCGAGGAGGGGGAAGCGCAGGGAGGAGCGAGGAGGGTGGAGGGGGTGGCGCGAGGAGGGGAAGGGGGGCGCGAGGAGGGAGGAGGGGGAAGGGAGGCAGTGCGAGGAGGAGGGGGGAAGGTGGGGGCGTAGGGAGGAGGGAGGAGAGGAAAGGTGGTGGCGGGAGGAGGGGAGCGGGGAGGAGGGGGAAGGGGGCGGTGGGGGAAAAGTTCGCAAGGAGGGACGAGGGGAAAGGGATGGGGTGCGGGGAGGAGGGAGGAGGGGGAAGGGAGGTGGCACGAGGAGGAGGGGGGAAGATGGGGGCTCATGGAGGAGGGAGGAGAGGCAAGGTGGTGGCGGGTGGAGGGGCGCAGCGAGGAGGGGGAAGGGGGTGGTGGGGGAAGAGGGCGTAAGGAGGGAGGAGGAGAAAGGGAGGGGGTGCGAGGAGGAGAGAGAAGGGGAAAAGCAGGGGTGCGAGGAGGGAGGAGGGAGAAGGCGGTGGCGGGGGCAGGGTGCGAGGAGGGAGGAGGGGGAAGGGGGCAGGAGGAGGGAGGAGGGTGGGGTTAAGAAAATTTTAATATTTAAAAAAAAAAATTAATATATAGTTTAGGGGGGTTAGATTTTAATTTTTTTTTTTATAAATTGCTTATTATATAGTTTAGGGGGGTTTTAGATTTTAATTTATTTTTTAAAACTTTTTGTTAAATTTTTGTTATTATATAGTTTAGGGGGGGTTTTAGATTTTAATTTTGTATTATATAGTTTAGGGGGGGTTAGGTTTTAAGTTTTTTTAAAAATTTTTATTATATAGTTTAGGTGGGGGGCCTTTAGAGTTTAGTGAAACACTTGTGGCAAAGATGTCAAAAGAGCCTCAACACCCATGAGGAGGGGTGTTTGTAAAGGAGCACTTTGGGCATCTTGAAGACATAGAAGACCTAATGGAAGAGGACATTGATGTCCCTAAGGAAATCCAAACTCCTGAAAATTCCAATTTCGATGAAGAATTTGACCTACATGCTATTCTTGATTAGTTTCATGTCTTGAAGAAAATGTTAAATTTGACAACTTTTTTATAAGATATATTAGTAATGTTTTGACTTTCATACTTTATTTTAGAAATAAAATTTCTATATATAATGTTTTTAATATGTTTTTTACAAATTATATATGGTATAGTTTTTCTTGAATTTATGTGAATCGTCACTTTTTTGAAAATAATATGAAATAGTATCATTTTTATACAAAAAGTCTCTGAAAATTAATTGAAAATGGTTTTAAATGTTTTTATTTTCTGGAATTTTTTACAATTTTTTCAATAAAAATGTCTTATTTTGTCCATAAAAATGTCTTATTTTAGAGTGAAATCACAAACCTGGGAAATACTTTTGTGACAAACAGAGTGAAAAAAATGGAGCACGTTCGGATGATCACGAAAAAAAGAAGTCAAACTAAAACTCTAGGCCGAGAGTTTTGAGAGTTCAAACATTGGGCCGAGAGTTTTAACCAATCGACGCACTGTATTTTAAAAAAAAATCTCGGATGAGAATTTGAACTAAACTCTGGGCTGAGAGTTTGGAAGACATTTTCTCACCCGAGCGTTTCTGGTCAACAATTCCAGCACCATTTATGTAGAATTCAAAAATGTGTCACTTTAACAAGGTCGGATCACTGTAAAACATGAGAATTACATGTCGGAGTTTATACCAGTAGATTGATCATTCAATCTACTTTCTAGTAATATAAGTTTTTTTCAATTTCATTTAGGATTACTATTTTTTTCTATTTTTTTACTAAACTTTATCATTAAAAAATTAAGTGACTGAAAAATCAGTCACAATGAAAATTCAATATCATCACAATGACGAAGCCAAAAAAATTTAAAAAAATACAAGGATGTTCCTTAAAGTGTCCTCTTCAATGGGTTGGTTTTAGTTTGTTTGATAAGAGTAACATTTGAAAGAAAATGTGAGGACAAAAACATGTGTTGATAATGCACCATTTTCTGAACATACTTTGTTTCGATAAATAATAAAAAATAGTTCCCAAGTCTTAAAAAACTCGAAATCTAGTCCAGGATCAAGTTTAGTGCGTTTATATTATGATCATACAATGTTTTTCTCTAAAATGAATAACCATCTATCAAAAAACCGTCGTCAACATAGGTCACTCATTATCCATACCTAAACTTTTCAAGTATATGTCGTTGGTTGACAACACATTCGTCCCACGATATGTCCATAAAAAAAATTAAAAAAAATACGAGTAGAAAGCTAATTTGATTCTGTAAAACCTTTGTGTTTAGTCCAAGTTGAAATTCCTAAGGGAGATATAGGTTTGAAGAGGTTGAAGTTGAAAAACATAAAAATTAGCAGTTTTTTTTGTCAAAAACAAGCCAAAATTGTTTCCCAACTTCATGTTTTCACCCTTTATAGAAAACAATTGCAAAATGAATATATGTTTTTCATTTTAAATTGCTTATAAATGTATGTTATTTTGTTAAATTTGTAAAAACACACTTGAAAATAAAAATTAAAAATATTTTACGACAAAGATAATTCAAAGGCCCGAAAAAATGCCTCAAAATGAAAATGTGTGATACTGGTATCAACCCTTTTTTAAACATAGGTAAAAATAGCTACAAAAATTAGGAGAGAGAAAAATGAGAACTGTGTCGAGTTCTCATTTCATAGTATAAGTCGGTTCACAATGGGCATACATTTGATTTAAATTTAAATCAACTTTATAAACACATAGATGGCCAAGAGAAGTATCAAATTAGGAAACCATGTTGCTTGCATGTTCATAACTTGAAAGCATTAATGAGGCATAATCCCTACGCACATGTGGTTGACTACCTAGTTCTTGTTGACCCAAAATATGTTCATGTTAGAGATACATTTGAAGAATCAAAATGTTTTGATTACAACTACTATTTTTGGGGGGGGAACATTCTGCGGAGGCTAGAAGAGAATTGATGCAAGAGTTTCCCAAAAACCCTATTTTTCAAATAGTGAAATGCATCATTTACACTGGTTTAATAGATGTGGAAGCAAAAACATTGGCATGGGATCACAACACAGATAATGGCTATAGGATTTCCGTGACATCCTTTCAAAGGGTTAGATTTATCCACAATGAATTTGAACAAATATGTGGTGGGGATAGATTGAAAGTTGATGCAGATTTTCGGAAACATTGTTTTATGGAAATAGGTATCCCTATTAAAGAGGATAATGTGAAACATAAATGTTTGAAAGGAAGTGATGCATTCAGAGATGTAGATAACTATTTTCCGTTGGAATTTAGAATGGGCCCCATATTGGATATGATTAGCATGTGGGAGAATATTGGCGTAAAAAATCATAAGGTAGAAAACAATAAAGAAGTTGCATGGAGCAGTAGTCAAGGAGGTCCTGATGTAAGAAATTTTCCAGAAGATATGACTATAACATATTGGATATCATTGCAAGGTGTGAAGGATGAAACACTTATATCTACAATATTGTCACATGCAAAGTCAGGTGAATTATCCATGGAGGAAATGTGCAATGATTTTGAAAAGTAAGTTTATAGGTTGTTTTTATTTTTTTGAGTTTAAGATTTTTTATTAAATAAGCGTTATGTTATTATTAGATGTCATTGTTAACATCATTTATTTTTACATCATGTAGCCATAAGGTTTACATGAAAACACAAGATGCTATGGTTATAATGTTGGGTGAGAAGATTTAGGATGATTTCAAATGAAACTATCCAGATTCAAGCTCCATGGAAAACTCGAAAGATTTTTTTGTTGCATACAAAAAGGTATGATGATTTATGATATTTTCTATTTTATTTATTTCTAAGTGAATTCATTTCTATTTTATTACTTATAGATATAATTTTTTTTCAAAGATGTAAAAGAAGAATACAGTACCAGAGTCTTTCAAAATTCATATTCAAAGAGCCAAAATAGAATGACAAAGAAGAAAGCGTCTTGGAAACATTGAATTTGATGGCACCATTGATCATCACGTTTGAAATGGGCTCGACATTGTGCAATATAAAGTGATTTTGGGTGATTGTGCAAGCATTGCAAATCTTTTTCTAAAAAAGGAGTACTCCCTAGTTATTGCAGATATCCCTCATGGATGCAATATCAAAAACATTACTTATTATTGTGAGCCTTATACATACCAGTCATTCAATAAAGTGGTTTTGGTATTTCTAGACATCACAACATCACCCCTATGGAGATTTCTTGTTTTCCATTCAGATGTACAAGGAGGAGCAGTGCTAACAACCTTCAAGGATAAAACAAACTCAAGGAAACAACTGTATTGGTAAGATATTTGTAGTATATTATTAAACATTTGAATTTAGAAACCAAAATTATGTTTCTATAAGTTAATTAGATTCTTATATATTTCTGTTACAGGCATAATCCTAAAATTCGTAGCTCCAGCACTAATCCATTTATGATTGATACTCGAAACATACATCTTGCATGTTGGACAAAGGAAGAGACCTATGAAACTCTTTTAATCAATTAAAAGAGTGAAGGCAAAAATAGTCAAATATTGTCTTATAATGCTGTGTTTAACCAGTTGACATATGAAGAAAGAGATTCGAAAGGAGAGACTATAAACATCTACCCCAAGATACAAGCATTGATTAATTATCTCATAGATACTTTTTCAAGAGAAGGATATTAGGTTTTAGATTTGTTCTCGAGATTGGATAATATTTCTGATATTACATATGAAACTAGTGCCATAATCTAAATTAAATAATATATATTTTTTAAATTTATGTTTCATTATGTTATTTAACTTCTTTTGTTCATTACAAAAAGGAAGAAATTGCATATCCATTGAGAATGATCTACTACAATGCAATTATATCAAGCAAAGAATTAATGGTATGAAAGTTCTTCTAGATGAAATGCAGGAAGTTGGTTCGAAGAAAGGATAATTTAGTGAGTCACTTGTGGAAAAGATTTCAAAAGAGCCCTAGCTTCCTTTAAAAGGGATGTTCATAAAAGATCACTTTGGACATTTTGCAGAAGTAGAGGACCCAATTTAAGAACACATTGATGTCTAGGAAGAGAACCAACCAGTAGAAAATGTCAATTTCGATGAAGATTTCGAGATGCATGATATTGCTAATTAGTTTCATATCGTTGAGGAAAATGTCAAAGTTGACAAATTTTTTATGAAATATTTTTTGTAATGTTTTGAATTAAAGATTTTATTTTGAGAATAACTGTTATGTTTTTAATATGCTATTTAGAAATATATGGTATACGTTTTGTTGAGTTTATGTGAATCATCACTTTATGGAAAATAATGATGAAGAGTATCATTTTTATACAACAAATAGCAGAAAATACATGAAAAATGGTTTGAAATGTCTTTTTTTTCTCATTTTGTTTAGAAATTTTCCCAAAAATGTCTTCTATAAGATAAAAGTTTAATGAAAAAACTTTGAAAATGCATATATGTTTTGTTCTAACTAGCTTCTAAATTTTACAAAAATTCAAAAATGTGTGCATTTTTTTACTCTAACTAGCTATTAAATGTAGATTTTTTTGTAAAGTTTGGAAAATGGCCCTTGTAAATAAAAGTTATAGTTTTCTTATGTCCAAGAAGTTTCAAAATGACGAAAAAATGGCTCAAAATGAAAAATGGTGCTACCAGTAAACACACTTTTTGAAACAGAGGTAAAAATAGCTACTAAAATTGACCCCCGAAAAAACGAGAACAATTTTGGGTTCTCATCAAGTTGTATAACTTGTTTTTTCTTAACAAACTGTTTCTTAACTAAACCAAACTTGGATATAACACATATTATGAATTTTATTTCTTTGTACAAATACATAATATAGCCTGCATGTTCATGCATATGCTAACAAAACCCTTGAATTATAATGTAATAACCCAAATCCATATATATTTCTAGAGAATAAAAAGAGCTTCATATTTGTGTAGTAAAGTTTGCTTCCGATTTAAAAAGTATAAAGTTAAATACTCAAAAGCATTTTATATTAATTTATGTATCATTTAACACTTCAAAGAACTTAGTTCTCTTAAAAAAAAAATGGATCCTTCTTATTACCTTTTCATCTACTTGATGAAAGTGTTAAACATTTATAGAATGAATATTGGAATCAATGGAAATCACATAATTTCATAGTATGGATAGAAAGTATGAAGAAATCAATTTCTAAGGTTCCAATTTATCTTTAATGAAAAAAATGATAACGCTGCACGTTATTAAGTATTCACTTGAAATTTATGACATCATATCAATATACTATAGACTTTAAGGTATTAATTTTTTGGGTTTTTTTGTTATCAAGTGAATTTATGGCTTTTCTTATCCATAATGCAAAATTCATATGAGGTTGCAAATTAAACTTGTCCTGATTAAAATAAACATATCAAACATTGGTTTAATTAAAATAAATATTGGCTTAATTAAAACATGCAAAATTATGATTGAGAATGCATCTAGAGTTATTGCAGTTTTCTATAGCTTGGGATACCAAAGGATACAAACTTTTAATATTAATGTTACTTTCTCAAATCCTTTAAATAAGTGATAATTGTTGAAACTCTTATAAATACATTTATTTAATTAATAATACTTTTATAATTGATATTATAAAAATATTAGCTAATACTTTTATAATTGATATTATAAAAATATTAGCTAAATTGTTAGTTGAATTTGAAAGGCGTTGGTGGGAACATTTTTAATGTGTTCAATCCATTCTCTATTTCAATTTTTTAAAAATTCAATAGCTAAATTACTTATTTATTTTGTATTTATTCATAATTTGTAGTTATTTGTTTTATTGTTTTTCCACTAATACCATATAAATGGATTTTAATATTAATATTATATATAAACTAAACAATAATTTTATGTAATAATAAATTAAGCTACAATATTTGTTAAATATTTGGTATTTGTTATATCTTTATTCACTTTTTTCTAGAAATGATGTAACCTCAAAATTCATATTTATTTAAGACCAACGTAAACATCTTAATTCAAGTTATGAGAAGGATCAAATACCTATTAAGTAAATGTTTGCAACTCAAAGGATTCGATCATTCTCAGTACTTTATAGAGAAAGAGTTAATATGGATCTATGTTGGTTGGAATGGCTTGGAAAAACAAAAACTACCACATTGAAATCATCTCATCTAAAAAAATTTAAAAATATTTACACCATAAAAATGGTGGATTGTAATAAAGTAATAATTATGTTTAGTTATAATACATGTGAGAGAATGCAGTTAAAGTCAAAATAGGGAAATTGGCTATAAAGTTGGTAAAATACTTGCAATTTACCCAATTATTCATTAATTTGCAATTATCACAAAAATAATATAACAATACATAATCATATATATTTCCCATCACCATCATCCACTTGCCAACTATTCCAATTTGGAATCCCTCAAATTGGCAAAAAAATGCATTTATTCATTGATTATGAAGTAAAATAGTTATTCTTAATCCGTAATTATGTTTTCAATGAAAGACTAAAAAACTTATTGGGATAAGAGGCACTTTCCACAACCCAAAGTAGATGAGATGTGTCATGTATGTCACATGTCGGCTCCAAAAACTATATATATATATATATAAACATTTAGTAAAACAAGCACATGTCGACTCCAAATTTATATTGGCTAGATTGTAAAATACATTTATTTGTATTTACTTCCTCAATTCCATAGTTTTTTTAAATATGCATCAAATCTAATTTAATTTCTCACATAAAGAGAAAATGTTTAAAAACATTTACCATCAACTTTTCCAATAAAAATTCCAAGATCTTCACAAATTACATTTACAATTCCAACCAAACCCTCTAAGTAAAATTCTTTCCAAAGCTTAAACTCCCCAAACCCAAAATTCATATATCTAACTCATGTCATTTATAATCACAATAATTCAATATTGTTTAAATTGATTTTAGTGTATAAATTTCCAATTTATAATATTTAATTTTTTTTTGTTAATAATTTATATTTCAACTTCAAATTTTAACTTATCCAATATGATGATGATAATTAACTTCACAAAATATTTAATAAAATAATTAAGTTTATTTTAATATATAGTTAAATTTGTTTTGTGTGTGAAAATATTTGATAATCAATTTACTTTTTTTTTTAATGGTGTTTGGTGGGAATCCATTAATTTTTTTTGGTAAAATGCAAATTTGGAAGTATTTAAATTGTGTTTTTTAATGTATAAAAAGATTTAGTACCTTCAAATACCCCATAATTCACCCAAATTATACAATTTCCATACAAATAAAACAAGACGAAAAATATAAAACATAGAATAAATATACTACAACTTAGTATTATATATAAATTAAATAATAACTTTATATAATAACAATTTAACCTACAGTTAAAATATTTATATTTATAATTTAATATAAATTTAATAATTAAATATATCAAAATTAATTTTAATAGATAATAATTATAATATAATAAATTTAAATTAAATCGTTTTTTGAAATAAACATATACAAATTTGACACCTTAATATTATAGGTAAATTAAACAATAACTCTATATAATAACAAGTTAACGTACATTATTTGTTAAAATATTTATATTTATAATTTAATATAAATTTAATAATTGGATATATCAAAATTAATTTTAATAGATAATAATTATAATATAATAAATCTAAATTAAATTGGTTTTTGAAATAAACATATGCAAATTTAATTTTATGCATAATATTTAATATATTGTTTTTATAAATAAATATAAATGAGATTAAAGTTAATTGGATATGGTAAGTTTGATTAAGGTTCTTCTTCGACAATGAAAAATATCCGCGCTTAATTATATCCTTATAAAATATAATATATAGATTATATTAAATAGAAATTCATGCACAAAGATTTACTTAATTGAAATTATTTATAGTTACTGAATCCTGTTATAGAAATTGAAATAATTTCTATTAATGCACAAAGATTTACTTAACTGAAATTATTTATCAAAAAATTTATTTAAAATTTATTGAAATAGAAATTCTATGGAGAATCCCTTCATTATTCATATTACATGAAGATATCAATATGATGTATAGAATTCAATGGAAATTTCTTGCAACATTTGGGCAAGTCGAGCAGGGCAAGAGAAGAACGGACTGTGATCACACTCCAATTCGTAGACTCTATCAGGGGGATTATCGGCTATCATCATCCTCTGCAGATCCTCCATTATTGCCTTATCCTGCTTCGCCACTATGAACGCTCGCGGGACACTGCCATAATTCTCACTGCTGTATACTATTTTTTCATACAACGCAGGAAAACTTCGTAGAAGACTCTGAGCTAGTGTTATATCCTGTCATAGATCATTCTCAACGCTTTAAATTAACACCATTTGATCAGAAAAACCAAATAGAAATGCCCCAATATATATCTTTTATTAGCAGGGGATGATTAGCTACCTCAGAGGAGCAGTTCTGGTAAAGACACTCTCGCACGAAGTTGCTCCCAAATGTAAAGGATGTCGGTCTACTCGCGGGTTGTCCGTCAAGTCCATACTTGATCTCTGTGTCTCCCCACGTTTTCTTGCTCTGGTAAACCCGAAAAACAAGAAAAAAAGCATGATTTATGCTTTATACTATTTAGCTGAGTCACAAGGGTTCTCATCCTATCTATATCTCTCTTATATTACTGAATAAGAAGAAGTGTCGAAAATTTTAACAATGATGTTTTCCAATGAAACAAAATAAATATAGTATTCATATAATGGCTATACCTCGTCTGTAAGCGGACCAGGGGTTCTGCCGGAGGCGGGCATCACAGCAGTCAGAAATACAGCCGCAACAATTTTGTGTGGAAATTGGTCCATCATACAAGTCAAACTCACACCCCCCATACTGTGACCAACTAATATTACTTTCTTATCCTTCTCTGCTTCATCTCCACCATCTCCATGTGGAAGAGCTTTCATAAATTCGGTGAGTGGTTCGTTGTACTCTGTCCAGCTTCGAATTGCGTCACCGTCCTTTGGGTTGATTCCAGCTCCCCCTAAATCGACGGCTGTAACGAGATGGCCGGCCTTTTTAGTATATCTAAGAGCTTGTACCAACACCAGGCTCCATGACAAGCCCCGTGAATTAGAACAAAATGGGAGATTCCTTCTTTTCCTCTCTTCGCCGATTCCAGCTCCATTGAACGCACACCCGCAACAACGCACACCCGCCACAGTTCGATATTGAATCTGGATGCGCGTGCGAGCTTCCTTAGTTGCGTGCACGTCCTTCTTCTTTTTCACTAGTGCAACCCCATTGCAATGGTTTTTGGGAGGAACTTTGTTCGCCCACCCATTTGTTTTATCATTTTCCACTTTTTCTAGTAATGATGTATCTCCAAACTCTATTGAGGTGCAAACCCCTGTAAGGGTCCTTAACTTGAGGAAATGTTTGCAACTCAAATGATTTGATCCTTATGTGTACTTTATAGAGAAAGAGCTAAGATGAATCTATGTTGGTTCCAATCAAAGTGGAAAAACAAAAATTACCACATTGAAATAATTTCATCCAAAAGTTTTAAAAAATATTGACACCATAAAAATGGTGAATTGTACTAAGTAATAATTGTGTTTACTTATAATACATGTGAGAGAATGCACTCAAAGTTAAAATAGAGAAATAGGCTAAAGTTGGTAAAATACTTTCAATTTACCCAATTATTCATTAATTTGCAATTATATATATATAAAAAAAGATTTAACTTATTGTTCTATTATTAACTTAACAATACATAATCATATATATTTTCCATTATGGCCATCCACTTGCCAACTATTCCAATTTGGAATCCTTCCAAATTGGAAAAAAATGCATTTATTCATTGATGATGAAGTAAAATAGTTATTCTTAATCCGTAATAATTATGTTTTCAAGGAAAGGCTAACTAATACACAAAGATTTACTTTCTTGTAACTATCTATCAAAATATTTGTTTAAAATGTGAGGATGCATTAATAGAAATTGAAATTGTAATTCGATGTATATTTATATAAATGTTATAAGAAAATTATTGAGATGAGAGGCACTTTCTACATCCCAAAGTAGACGAGATCATGTCTATCACATGTCGGCTCCAAAAACTAAATATATAATTTTTATAAAAATAAGCATCTGTGAACTCCAAATTTAAATTGGTTAGATTGTAAAATAATTTATTTGTGTTTGCTTCCTCAATTCCATGAAATTTGTTAAAGATAGAAATCTAATTTGATTTCCCACACAGATATAAAATGTTCAAGAACATTTACCATCAAGTTCTTCAATCAAAGTTCCAAGCTCTTAACAAATTACATTTACAATTCCAACCAAACCCTCTAACTCTCTAAATAAAATTCCACCCAATGCTATGAAAAAAGCTTAAATTCCCCAAACCCAAAATTCATATATCTAACTCATGTCATCTATAATCACAATAAGTCAATATGAACAATTAAATTCATACATCTAACTCATGTCATTTATAATCACAATAATTCAATATGAACAATTTGATTTTAGAGTATAAACTTCCAATTTATAAATTTATAATATTTAAAAATTTTACTAATAACTTATATTCCAATTTCAAATTTTAATATTTATCAAATATGATGATGATTGATAATTAACTTTTAATGAGAGCAACTTTGGTTTAGGATATTACTTGGTTTGTTTTAAAATTTTGTTCTTATCCTCAAAAGGCTTAGGGAGAAGGCTTATGAACTCAATATAATTTTGGCAAGTTAGGAGGTTAGAAAATTTTGTATTGTAGCAAAGACTATGAAACTCGGATCTAATGCGGGTGTCATCCTCAACACTCATAAACTCACAAAATATTTAATAAATTAATTAAGTTTATTTTAATACATAGTTAAATTTGTTTTGTGTATGAAAATATCTGATAATCAATTTTCTGAACTCAATATAGTTTTGGCAAGTTAGGAGGTTAGAAAAGTTTGTATTGTACAAAAGACTATGAAACTCCGATCTCTAATGTAGGTGTCATCCTCAACACTTATAAACTCTATACATGGTTAAATTTGTTTGTGTATGAAAATATATGACAATCAATTTACTTCTCACATGGAGTAAATTGTTTTTGGTAAAATGCAAATTTGGAAGCATTTAAATTGTGTTTTTGAATACATAAATGGATTTAGCACCCTCAAATAGCCATATGGCATTCAAATTATACAATTTCCATGCAAATAAAACAAGACTGAAAAATATACTCGATAAAAGTTGAAAACATAGAATAAATAAACTACACTTTAACTTTAATATTATATATAAATTAAATAAAATTTTATATAGTAACAAGTTAACCTATAATATTTGGTTAAATATTTTTATTTATAATTTAATATAAATTTACTAATTACATATATCAAAATTAATTTTAATAGATAGTAATTATGATATAGTAAATTTAATTTACTTTTTATTCTTAAACTTAATGAAATAATTGTTTTTTGAAATACAAATATACAAATTTAGTTTTATGTATAGTATTTAATATATTGTTTTTATAAATAAATATAAATGAAATAAAGGTTAACTGAATATAGTTCAATTTATCTATTTTTTTCATTTAAATTTAAGTATTAATCTAACAAATTTGTTCTCTTCTTAAACAATGAAAAATACCTTTCTAAAAATAGAGGATGAAGTGCTTAATTATATCCTTAAAAAAATATAATATACACAATATATTAGATTATTTTAATTTATACATATAATATTCTATATACCATAATCAACTTATTAAAACAATAAAATTAAATATTATTGAAAAATACCTCTATAAAACTAGAGAATGAACTATCTATATATATATCAACTAATTTTTTTATTTTTTAAATAAATATAATTTAAAAAAAAAAAATAGGATTTAGTTAAATATATTCTAGCTAACAAAATAATATAGCATACAATACTAGCAATGAAATCAAATGAGAATATGTTATTGCATAGAAAAAGAGATAAAGTTTACAAGTGATAAAACCTAAGTAAATAAAGATTTAAATCATAAAAATAAGAGGAACTACATATTAATTATCTTGTTTTTTTACATTAAGTATTTAGTTTTCTCACATGTTATTTATATTTTTTTTTTTTTTTTTGTAGGTTATGAATATAATTATAGCCATGTTCTTAATGTTTATGAAGAGGATAAGAAAAGAATAAGATAAAGGGTATTTCATTTAATTTTGGAATTATGTGATATAAATTATTTTTGTATTTATTATATCTTTTTTCATTTTTTTCTAAAAATAATGCAATCATCATAAATCCATCTTAACTCTGATTTTATGAAAGATTTCAAAAGGATCAAATCTACTGAAGAAAATCCCTTCATTATTCATATCACACGAAGATATCAATATGATATATAGGAAATTTCTTGCAACATTTCTGCAAGTCGAGCAGGGCAAGAGAAGAAGGGACTGTGATCAGACTCCAATTCATATACTCTATCAGGGGGATTATCGGCTATCATCTTCCTCTGCAGTTCCTCCCGTATTGCCTTATCCTGCTTCGCCACTATGTACACTCGCGGGACACTGCCATAATTCTCAGTGCTGTATACTATTTCTTCATACAACATAGGCATACTTCGTAGAAGACTCTGAGCTAGTGTTATATCCTGTCATAGATCATTCTCAACGCTTTAAATTAGCACCATTTGATCAGAACAATAAAGAAGAAAAAACAAATAGAAATATCCCAATATATCTTTTATTAGCTAGGGATGATTAGCTACCTCAGAGGAGCAGTTCTGGTAAAGACACTCTCGCACGAAGCTGCTCCCAAATTTAAAGGATGTCGGTCTACTCACGGGTTGTCCGTCAAGTCCATACTTGATCTCTGTGTCTCCCCACGTTTTCATTCTCTGGTAAACCCGGAAAACAAAAAAAGAAGCATGGTTTATGCTTTATAGTATTTAGCTGAGTGACAAGGGTTCTCATCCTATTTATATCTCTCTTATATTTAGTACCACAAACTGAATAAGAAGAAGTGTCGAAAATTTTAACAGTGATGTTTTCCAATGAAACAAAATGGCAATACCTTCTCTAAAAGCTGACTAGGGGTTGTGCCGGAGGTGGCCATGAAAGCAGCCACAAATACAGCCGCAGCAATTTTGTGTGGAAATTGGTCCATCATACAAGTCAAATTCACGCCCCCCATACTGTGACCAACTAATATTACTTTCTTATCCTTCTCTGCTTCATCTCCATCTCCATGTGGAAGAGCTTTCATAAATTCGGTGAGTGGTTCGTTGTACTCTGTCCAGCTTCGAATTGCCTCGCCGTCCTTTGGGTTGACTCCAGCTCCCCCTAAATCGACGGCTGTAACTAGATGGCGGGCCTTTTTTAGTAGATCTGAGAGCTTGTACCAACACCAGGCTCCATGACAAGCCCCGTGAATTAGAACAAAATGGGAGTTTCCTTCTTTTCCTCTCTTTGCCGATTCCAGCTCCATTGAATCGATTTGAATTTCTAGATCCCTCCAAAACGACTTTTATATAAGAGTGCATAGTTTTAGAGAGATTGCATGGACAACGCAATTTTATAATGATTGAAATAAAAATTACTCACATAATAAAATTATTTTATTATCATAAAACATATAATTTATAAGATACCACTCTAGGAATGTGTTTATAATTTATAATTTAATTATTTTCAAAAACTTAGAGGTAAAATATTTCTCAGAATAATAAAGTGTTTTAGAAAATAATATTTTTTATCATAAAATTAATTAATTTATCTTTTATTTTGATAAACAAAATTATGAGAGTAATTATTTCAATATTTTTTGAAAGCATTTTATATATATATATATTTATATATATTATAATATGAAATTTGATTTTAAGTTATTTATAAATTTACATTAATTTATTATATGTAACAAAATAATTAAAAAAAATATTTAATTTATGACAAACATAGGAACAATAAAAAATTTAATAAAAATGATAACATTTAACAAAAGAAAAAACATATGTAATCTATGACACATGCAAAATTTAAAATAATATTAAACAAAAGAAAAAACATATATAACCCATGATAAAGATGTTAACAAGAGAAAATTTAATAAAAATGAGCATGCCTTGCAATTTAGCAAAACAAATAAAACAAAATAAATAAATTTAAAAGAATATTAAAGAAAAGAGAAAACATATGTAATCCATGACACATGCAGAAATTAATAAAACAAAATAATTAAATTTAAAAGAATATTAAACAAAAGAGAAAACATATGTAATCCGTGACACATGCAAAATTTAAAACAATATTAAACAAAAGAGAAAACATATGTAATCTATGACAAACATGTTAACAAGAGAAAATTTAATAAAAATGAACCTGCCTTGCAATTTAGTAGAACAACAAAACAAAATAATTAAATTCAAAAGAATATTAAACAAAATAGATAACATATGTAATCCATGACAAACATGTTAACAAGAGAAAATTTAATAAAAATACCCATGTCATGAGAAATTTAGCATAACAACAAAATAAAATAATTAAATTGAAAAGAATATGAAACAAAAGAGTAAACTTATGTAATCGATGACAAACATGTTAACAAGAGAAAATTTAATAAAAATGCGCATGCCATGCAAAATTTAGCAGAACAACAAAACAAAATAATTTAATTGAAAAGAATATTAAACAAATGAGAAAACATAGGTAATCCATGACAAACATGTTAACCAGAGAAAATTCAATAAAAATGTGCATGTCATGCAAAATTTAGCATAACAACAACAAGAAAAAAATAATGAAAATGACAAACATTTTAACAAGAGAAAATTTAATAAAAATGTGCATGTCATGCAAAATTTAACTCAACAACAAAGCAAAATAATTAAATTGAAAATAATGTTAAACTAAAGAGAACCAATATGTAATCCATGAAAAACATGTTAACAAGAGAAAATTTAATAAAAATGGGCATGCGATGCAAAATTTAGCAAAACAACAAAATAAAATAACTAAATTGAAAAGAATATTAAGCAAAAGAGAAAACATATGTAATCCATGACAAACATGTTAATTACGTTGATAGGCTTAGATTTTTGGAGATGAGGAACGAAGTATAGATTGTCTAGATTTCAGGAGTGTAAGACCCATATCATTTAGATGATCGCAATATTTTAGTTAACTGGAATGATCGGTTTACTGAATAGTTTAGTTAGAAATGGCATTAACTATCTGTAGTTAACGGAAGGTTTCAAAGTGGGAATGGTTATGCACAACGATATACAATTCACTTTTGCTAATTATGATTTCTAGGAATGCGGGTTGTGGGTTGTGGATATACAATTCGCTTTTGCTTATTATGATTTCTGATTTCCGCAATCCGCACTTGTCGGGTTGCGGGTTGCGGAAACGTAAATGTTATTACAAACGACTAAGTGCTTTCCACATTCTGAAATCTACAATTTGCGGGTTACGGATTGCGGAATCAAAAATTCTGTTTTATTTAACTAAGTGGCTTCCGCATTCCGAATTCCGCAATTTTTTGGGTTGTAGAAGCAAAATTTGATTTTATTGAAAAGGTTTCTCGACATCCGCAATCCAAATTTGCGGGTTGCGGATTCCAGAAAGGAGAAGTTTATTATCCAAAAATTTTAAACATCCACAATCCGCATTGCGGATTGCAGATTGAGGGTTGCGGAAATGGCATAATTTCAAGAAAAAGTAAGTTTTCCGCAATTTTTCAAAACGCATAAAACAAATGTTTTTTCAGCAACATTTATTAAATCCAAAGAATGGAGATAAAAGGGATAAGGAAAACAATAAAAAACACTACAAACATGGATAAAGAAACTCTAATTTACCTTCAAAAATGATAAAAAATGGGATCTATTGTGCCTACAACATACACCAAGGAACACAAATGATTATTGTTTTATAAGACCTTATGTTATTATTTGATTTGACATTATTGACCAAGTGAGGTCAAGACATTTGTAAATGAATTATTATTTTTAATTACTAAATAGTTGAGGCAATCAAAACATAAATAGCAGTTGAAGAGTGTTTGCTGACCCACAAGGAGAAATGATGAGTGGGAAAGAGGAAACCCATTATGGAAAGACAACCTAGTAAAGGTGCAAATGATGCAGGTGGAATCCTCCCTAAAAATCAGGTCGTGACTCCTGTTGGAGCAGTTACGAGCATGTGGCTCATAAATGACCCAAGTCCTAGGAAAATGCTATAAAGCATTGATTTCATCCAATGAGTAGGAGGATTATGATGGAAGGGGAGAATACGCTGAGTATTGATTTCATCCAATGAGCAGGAGGCTTATGATGAAGTGATATTGTGACCTAGCTTATGCAAGAGGAACTCTGTGACTAGTCTTTGTCCTTGTGGTTCGGCAAACAGGCCCGGGGGTTTCAGAACAAGTAGATTTGTTGTTCTGGAAGTTTGGTTGGGAGGACCGATGACCTTCAGTTTTGATTTGCCTATGTCGGTTCAGGTTCTATTTATTTATTTCTGAAATGTCTGTTTACTGTAAATGATATCTAATTTGTTAAGAATAATGATTGCATTGCTTTGTTTAAGTTCTATATTTATTTATTTCTGAAATGTATGTTACTGTAAATGATATATAGATTGTTAATAAGAACGATTACATTGCTTAGTTCATATTCTATTTATTTATTTCTGAATGTCTGTTTAGTGTAAATGTGTAACATCCCTCCTATTTGGTCCATATTATTTAATATTTTGGTAAATATGATTGTAAAGGTGTGAACGTCCCTGGTGAGGAGCTCAAGGCCAAGGCCCCGCCAGTGGATCTTGAAACTAATGTGTTGTTTAAAATTGTTATGTTAAGACTTAAGAGATGAATGACGGCGGCGCAACTAAAAAACAAACACTTAGAAAAGAGTAAAATAATTTATGGGATGACCTTAGAAATCATAAGTGGCAGCATCATAAAGAGAGAAGGGGGTTACTTGTTTCAACCTTCTAAATAAATTATAAGACATTATCTCTTAGTCTAAATATAACTATGAACCTAAGCCTAAAATAAATACTAGAAATAGTTATTTTGTCACGATAGGCCATGAGTTATCATACTTATTGCTATCGCCCACGAAGTAATAATAGAAATCTAACATTTCCCTAAAGTGGTTATACATTATCATATAGTCATATGTATAAAGGGAACTGAGTCTATTTATAGAATTATATTTTAAGAAAAAGGTGTATATAATAAAGACTTAGAGAACGATTACATTTGTTCTTAGGGGAAGGAATTTAAAAAACAATCTTAAATAAGTGGCGCATTATTGGAACATCAGAACCTCACAAATGTCTCCCATGTAGTTATACTAACTATAAATACTATAAAGTGAGTATTTAATTATTATATATATATATAAAAGTGTGTTATGTATATATATGATTCCATTCACAAAATAGTTATGAAAAGAATACATTGGAGAATATAATTATAGATTATGAAAGGACATGAACTTAAATAAGGCTTTCATCCAAAAATAAATATTATTTATTATAACTCAAACAAGAGTTCGCTCTACTAGTACAAGATAGTGGAAGGTAATACAAATAACTATTAAGGTTATGGATGAAAAGTGTGTAAGATCAGTTGTGGACACATTTTAATTAATGTCGTTTTTGGAACATAGAAAACTCGTGTAGTCAAGCTACCCATTAGGTGGAAGAGGACAATTAAGGGATTTCCTTTTTATATAAGTATATGTAACATACCCAATATCTCAGAGTTAGTAAAATGGGTGAATTTTTCAAAATTTTACTAAAACATTAAGTATCTTCTCATCGAAAATTTAGGTATGATAAGAATTGGTGTACTTGTGTTGGTAGAAGATAATAGAATAATGCAAAGAAACCATAGGTGTACTATTTAACTTCCTCAAGAGATAAACATTGAAGACACATATAAAAGAAAACCATAGGAGATCCATTATGACAAGAGACACATAGATGTAAAACATAATATAAATTTATACAACTAAGGGACTCATAAGAATTACATAATGATTAGTTATTTATAAGGCATAAATTCAACTAACATCATTCCTAAGATCAAAACATAATATTCCACCAAACCTACATTGCATTTACTAAGAGAAACCTCATACGTATCGCATGAACCATAACACATTGACGAAAGTACATAAACAACAAGTCAATTAAACAACCCATAAAAGAAAGACTATTTTCACGTGGTTCACCCACTCTTGGGCTACGTCCACCAAAGTTATTGCATCTTTTATTATTACTCCAAAACAAATTTTGGTTACATACCACAACACTCTTGTGGCTTTTCATTGTCCAAAGCCTCTCTCCTAGAGAGAGCATTTTCCAGACAAAACTATTTACAGCAATAATCTAGTCAAGATTCTACATCTTACCGAGATCTCTAGACATACCATTTGTCATGGATCAATGTATTAGAGCACTGTCGTTTGTGGAGTAAACTATGACATCACATATTTAACTAGTTCAAACAAACATAATCAACACGTTAGCATACATATCCGCGCAGTAAGAAATGTATGAACAATGCATTCGCCCAACAAAGGCGTTGTAAGAGGGCGATCCATTCAATATTGGCACATGTATTATATATATATATATATATATATATATATTCAGGTTTGGGAAATAAATCTAAATCGAAGATCTAATTGTACATTCCACAATACATATCAAACACAATTAATACTAAACTCACCAAGAGTTTTCTTGTACTTAGAAATGTAAAGGATTTATAACAATCTTACAACAATCAAATATATACAGGTAAGCTAAAAGATAGTATTTCTTTGTCAACGGAATACCCTGCGCCCTCGTAAGACCCTTACCAGTACAATAATGTTGGAAATAAGATACCCAAGTGTCCGTCATTAGAAATGGACTTGGCTAGAATCCCAAGCATGAGATTTCCTGAGTATTGAACCTAACAAGACACTGCACTAAGCAAAGTATGGAAGGATCGATTTCCTTATAAAGGTCGCCCAGCTCCCATAGCAACATATAAAATCTCAAGGAAACATACTATTATGCATCAATTGACATACGTCCTCGAAGCACATGAAATAATAGAGCAGAGGCTAATCAAAATCTTCCAATCGGTATACACGGATTATACCAAAAATAAATGGTAATGAGCAAAGGTCGAATACTATAATGCTATCACTACACAGCTCAAAAAAAGTAAGGTTATGAATACTGAAATCTTGTTAAGTAAATCCAGATCTCCACAAAGACATTGATCTGTTCTCAAGGAGCCACATATAACAAGTAAGATAGATCGCATACCTGAGTGTTAGCTCTATGAGATCTCATGCAGAGATGAAGTAACTTACAAACAATGAAATCCTAGAGTTACACGCAATCAAACAGTCTGGTATAGCATGCAGACAGGGGTTAACTCAATCTTCAGATTTGGGCATTTAGCATACAGTTACGGACTCCACGCATAAAACAAAAGAGATCATAGTAAACGAAATTTATGGAATCGGCGTTGCCCCTCCGAGCAGAATTTTATTTAAACAATTAATATAACACAGGTTGTTGTTGGTGGACAGGAAACGCGGATTAACACGTAGTCAATGGTTCGGTCCATTGTACTCTACAGGAATAAGGTACCAAATTTGTGTAATGGAATGGGCACGATCCCGCAGAAGGGAACACGCAGAAAGGGAAAACGACGACCTGCATAGCTGTGTAGATGGCGACCTACAGAATAGATAACATCGCAGGACTTTACAGAGTTTACACAAAACGTAGAACTCTAGATATCTCACACAATGGAAACATGCTTTGCTGTACAAGTCTAATTTAATGAAAGTTTATGTATTTCTAGTTCACGCGAGTTGGGAGGAGGCAAGAGCACAAGAGCGCTTATCTTTAAGCTTGTAGAATAGGGCGACTCGAAGCTCTGTGCCCGATCGGAAAACTCGATCTGAGATAGAGGATGTCTCTGCGGTGTTAAGGTTTTACTTGCAGAGGTATTATAAAACCTATTCCCATTCTGGATTTCTCCAGAGAGGTGGTAGATAGGCAAGCAAAAACCAGAATGCAACATGATTTCGACTATGAAGGTTATAAAAGCAACCAAGCCAGAATGCCAACCATTAAAACTTAGAGATGTGTTGTGGGTAAAAGAATAAAAACGTATACAAGATATGGCTTACCGATCCGTACTTACTAGGTTCATCTACCTAGATCTCCTTATCGTTACTACGAAGGTATTTTCCATTGCAGAGATCGCTGGAACGGATTCCTACTTCCAACGCTACAGGTTTGTCTCTTGACGCAGGGATCGCTGAATCGGGTTTCCATTTGATTGATGCAGCCATCCGATCAAAACCTCTCCTCATTTCGCTGATAATCGCATGATAAAATAATGTTGGAAAGGTCTTCCTAGCTTCCCATCTACCGGTCTCCGATACTAACCATTCATACTCTTGTTATCAACTGAAATCTGAAAACCATGATGTGATTTTTCCCCAAGGGGAGAGTAATCTTCTGCCCTTTTCTCCCCTATCGCTAACACCCCCTTATCATCCTCCTTGGTGTCATTAATGAAACTTTGGCGGTGGCCGTGATGGGGAGTTCCAGCTCCTCCGTTCAGAGACACATGGCGATGGAAAATAACTTTCTCATTAATGAACTTTGGCGGTGGCGGTGATGGGGAGTTCCAGCTCCTCCATTCAGAGACACATGGCGATGGAAAATAAATAAGCTGTTCTAATTAAGGAAGCAATTCTCCTAAAAGAAAATCCACGCCAATCCTTAATCCCTTCATTGCCTAAAATTGCGATTATTTAATAATCTTGATAACTATTGTTTTTTTTTTAAGGGATAGATTATTTTCTCTTCAAGACAAGAAAGTTGTTACAATAGTCGTGTACATATATATATATATAGTTTTACTATTCCATCACTATATATCTTATATGATAAATGACACATAACTCTTATATATGTGAGTTTGATCCTATCAGATATATGTATCTCCTATTTCTAAAGGTGCCAATAATATTCCCATATGATTATAGTATTTTATACTTTATATAAAAACAAATATCCAATCATACCTTATATTTGATAACTACCAAGAAGATTTATTGGTATATATATTGCCTACCCTTTCTCATGAGCAGTATATATATGTATTTTGTATTCTTAGTATCCATTATCTTACTTGTTTTACAAATAATCCTTGCTGACTATGATAAGTATATATTAATGCCTCACTTAACCTCTCCTAGGATAATATTTATCCTTGCATTAGTAGATAGGTAGTAGGAGTTTACTATTCGATCGCGGTGAATAGTTAGTCTACCTAGGATTTGTCCCTTTTTGGAGAAACCCTAAAAGTATTTAGGCCATTGAGATCCTGACTAGTAACCACGTGTATAGCAATCTTTTTCCATTTTTAACATAATAGGTCATTAAGGAGGGATATCACATCCTCATCCCCTTTTAAAATAACACCGTCCTCGGTGTTCACTCTTCTCTTGAAGCAATCATTTGTACCACAAAATTGGAATTCAAAAGACAATGTTTAGTAACAACTTGTCATCAACTTCATAATCAAACTCAGAAACATAAATCATGAGTTCTTTACTGCACATATCACTTGCAATATATGGAATAGATCTAGCGCTCCATGATTGTATTCTGTTGACAAAATTAACAAACAACATTCACTTGATCCAGGAAATTCTTGCCTAACACCTTAGTGCTCACGCAGCAATCCTTTCTCTCATGTCTTGCCTAACACCTTAGTGCTCCCACAGCAAACATTTTTCTCATGTTTTTCCTAACACCTTAGTGCTCCCGCAGCAAACATTTCTTTCATGTCTTGCCTAACACCTTAGTGCTCACGCAGCAAACATTTCTTTTATGCATACTAAGCAGCGTCCTGCCTCCCACATATACATTTTCTTATAGCTTGCCTAGGTCTTACAGCCAGCCGATTCTCCGAGAATCCTAGTGGCTGTTCAATCCCTGATTTTAGGGAGTATTTCAAATGCCATTACGACACTCTTTACACAATTCCCCTCAAGCCTTCTCGCTTGAGTCCCAGAATTTATTTCGATAACCAATCATTTATTAATTCTTACAATTTTTGTAAATTACAATATGTCTTGTAATAACGGTAAGTAGTTTCCCTTATTTGCTTATCATTCATGATATGTAGCACACATCCATCACCAAATCAGGTTTTGTGCCATACTGTAATCCATGCTATAATAAAAGGTAATCACTTTCTCTTGATCGATTTTGTTCTGCTCAGCTTCACCAATGGACTTATAAGCCACGTTCCTTTTTGTTTATCACATTGGTCGTAATTATGATAACATCCTGAAAATGTTAGTAACTAAACAACATAATCCAATGTTAAGCCATGGTTATAAGTGTCTCGAAATATGACCAGTAAATAAGATGCATTAAGTGAATCATCACTTACTCTTGAGTGATTAACTCAGCTATTTATCCGCGTGAATACTCACTTCCATTTTGATTTGTTATATTCATAGCGAAATCCTGCATTGTTAGTTCATAACCACTATACAACATTTATTTATAGGAATTTTAATAGCACTGACACGTCTTTCACTTGTCTATTCCTTATCGACTCCTACTAAGAATAAAAATAAAATAAAATCATTCGAGTTTTACTCAAATGCTCATGAGTGATAAGCTAGTTATGTATGGACTCAAGTTGTGATTTCTACTTATAGTGTCATCAGTGAAATAATATAATTTAACCACCCAACATTTATAACTTGCGTCGAGGTCTTGTTGACAAGGCGACATATACCTGCATAATATATTACGCTCTTCCACAAGTTCAACCGAGTTTTTGACCATCTGTCATAATAACATAACCAAATATTGTAAGGAGGTTTTTCTTCTATGTATAAAAATAAGAAAGTCATCCTTCATACTACAATCTCCACATGTGGTTATCTAAAATAAACATTATTTCCATACTAAGCATAACCAACTCAATTAATAGGACTACATTCTTCTTTATTATGGGCATTACGATCACTTCACCTCAATCCTTTTCCTTCACTGTATTAAGTACCCATTTTTCTTGCATATGCCAACATCATGTGAGTAACAATAAATCGTCTACATATATACTTGCATATATTTTTCTAAGGATAATCACATACCTTTATGGGGGAGACTGCATATCGCTTTATTGTATGGCCCTCATATGCCAAGGTGTACTTTTAACTTGCATTAATACACATTAGTAATCCCCTCCATATCATAAAATCTATATATCAAAATGAAACAGATTATCAAGGTATCCATGCATATAACATAAAGCTTTGATCACATAAAGGTATAATCCTTCTGTCAACCACTCCCAGTATCCTAACCTTCCTAGTAAGGATCCCTGAAGATAGAATATACAAAGATGAAATCATAACATTTCATCATATGCATCCTTTTAACTACTTAGAATACACATCTATACTTCAATATTCTATACAATCCTATACCGCAAAGAGACAAGGGGATTCTTAACAATTATTCTCTTTTATCCCTTGAAATCTTCGGATAAGGTTATAATGACGAAGGATACTCGTTTGTGGAAGTAGAGTTAAGTCGAAGGTTATGAAAATCATTCACAAGGATGGCAATTTCCTAGTCATAGAAAATTTCACACAGTAGAATGTCCATTTAAACCAATGAAGTTAATTCCTATCCTTTCAATCTTTTACCTTGAGGATGACCCTTTGTTAATCATGCATAAAAGTTTTACAACTCTTCTAACCATCTATGGTTTGGATAGTATATATATATGTATATATTTTATGTAACATTACTTGCATTAACCTTGAAGATCTATTATATATTTATTAGTTCAACTAATCATTCTTCTCTACCATGTCACATGTCCCATATAACAAATAAGTAAAAACTAATATTCTATATCGAAACCATCGCATGTAACATTCAATATAATGTACAACATCTTCTACACCTTTTCTCAATAACATTTAGCCAATAAGGAGAATTTCAGGAGTTACTCCTTAGTACCATTTATGCATTTTTCTAATATAATAAGGATTACCTCAATCCTACAATCTTATGTACATAATTAATACAATCATTTCAGCATAAGTGCGAGAAATCAATAACCAAGTAATTCATGGCAAATTTATAGTCCTTCATATAATGACCTAATTGCACCTTACTCATTTCATAATTCACATACTATATCAACTTTTCTAATCATCATAATACACAATTAGAGCAATCAAGTACTTATGATGAATGTCTATGACTTGCCTCATATAAGTACTAAAACCTTACTCGTGGCATCAATCGACCGGGTAGGAGTGTACATCTTTCATAGGGTGAATGATCTAATTATGCTTATACAGCCCTCACAAACTTATGAACATTCAAGGCTCCTATGTTACTATCGTTATGATCAATATACATGAAAATATTAACAAGATCACTAAGATAAAAATAGGAACATAGCCCAATTAATATAATCATTTTCAAAGAATACTTTCTGGTCATTCAATGGAATTGCATGAGGAGATATTCATCTTCTAGTATTTATCAATACAGGATCATTTAGATACGAAATTAAACATACAAACTGCTCACTCATCGACAATGCTTTTCCTTTAAAATGCTTCAACAAGTGGAGTATACTTACTTGCGATTTTAAAGACATCTTGTCGATTACCTCCTACTGATTCTTTAGAACATAAATCCTTTGTTTGCGTCTTATCGATGGAGTTCCCTTGACCAGCTTATATTATTTCTTCAGCTGGGCCCAACTAAGCCCGAGTGTTTGCAACCTGTGCTTTGGCGGGAGAAACTTGAAGTCGAGCTCGGAGATTCATCTTCCCCTCCTCCGATACAATCCATGCATCCAAAATGAAACGAAAACCCTTGATTAGTAAACTTAAAACCTTCATACTCACTTATCGCATATTGAGCTCATTAGGCCCTAGTGTTGTAACCTAATGCTTTGATACCATATGTAACATACCCAATATCTCAGAGTTAGTAAAATGGGTGAATTTTTCAAAATTTTACTAAAACATTAAGTATCTTCTCATTGAAAATTTAGGCATGATAAGAATTGGTGTACTTGTGTTGGTAGAAGATAATAGAATAATGCAAAGAAACCATAGGTGTACTATTTAACTTCCTCAAGAGATAAACATTGAAGACACATATAAAAGAAACCCATAGGAGATCCATTATGACAAGAGACACATAGATGTAAAACATAATATAAATTTATACAACTAAGGGACTCATAAGAATTACATAATGATTAGTTATTTATAAGGCATAAATTCAACTAACATCATTCCTAAGATCAAAACATAATATTCCACCAAACCTACATTGCATTTACTAAGAGAAACCTCATACGTATCGCATGAACCATAACACATTGACGAAAGTACATAAACAACAAGTCAATTAAACAACCCATAAAAGAAAGACTATTTTCACGTGGTTCACCCACTCTTGGGCTACGTCCACCAAAGTTATTGCATCTTTTATTATTACTCCAAAACAAATTTTGGTTACATACCACAACACTCTTGTGGCTTTTCATTGTCCAAAGCCTCTCTCCTAGAGAGAGCATTTTCCAGACAAAACTATTTACAGCAATAATCTAGTCAAGATTCTACATCTTACCGAGATCTCTAGACATACCATTTGTCATGGATCAATGTATTAGAGCACTGTCGTTTGTGGAGTAAACTATGACATCACATATTTAACTAGTTCAAACAAACATAATCAACACGTTAGCATACATATCCGCGCAGTAAGAAATGTATGAACAATGCATTCGCCCAACAAAGGCGTTGTAAGAGGGCGATCCATTCAATATTGGCACATGTATTATATATAAATATATATATATATATATATTCAGGTTTGGGAAATAAATCTAAATCGAAGATCTAATTGTACATTCCACAATACATATCAAACACAATTAATACTAAACTCACCAAGAGTTTTCTTGTACTTAGAAATGTAAAGGATTTATAACAATCTTACAACAATCAAATATATACAGGTAAGCTAAAAGATAGTATTTCTTTGTCAACGGAATACCCTGCGCCCTCGTAAGACCCTTACCAGTACAATAGTGTTGGAAATAAGATACCCAAGTGTCCGTCATTAGAAATGGACTTGGCTAGAATCCCAAGCATGAGATTTCCTGAGTATTGAACCTAACAAGACACTGCACTAAGCAAAGTATGGAAGGATCGATTTCCTTATAAAGGTCGCCCAGCTCCCATAGCAACATATAAAATCTCAAGGAAACATACTATTATGCATCAATTGACATACGTCCTCGAAGCACATGAAATAATAGAGCAGAGGCTAATCAAAATCTTCCAATCGGTATACACGGATTATACCAAAAATAAATGGTAATGAGCAAAGGTCGAATACTATAATGCTATCACTACACAGCTCAACAAAAGTAAGGTTATGAATACTGAAATCTTGTTAAGTAAATCCAGATCTCCACAAAGACATTGATCTGTCCTCAAGGAGCCACATATAACAAGTAAGATAGATCGCATACCTGAGTGTTAGCTCTATGAGATCTCATGCAGAGATGAAGTAACTTACAAACAATGAAATCCTAGAGTTACACACAATCAAACAGTCTGGTATAGCATGCAGACAGGGGTTAACTCAATCTTCAGATTTGGGCATTTAGCATACAGTTACGGACTCCACGCATAAAACAAAAGAGATCATAGTAAACGAAATTTATGGAATCGGCGTTGCCCCTCCGAGAAGAATTTTATTTAAACAATTAATATAACACAGGTTGTTGTTGGTGGACAGGAAACGCGGATTAACACGTAGTCAATGGTTTGGTCCATTGTACTCTACAGGAATAAGGTACCAAATTTGTGTAATGGAATGGGCATGATCCCGCAGAAGGGAACACGCAGAAAGGGAAAACGACGACCTGCATAGCTGTGTAGATGGCGATCTACAGAATAGATAACATCGCAGGACTTTACAGAGTTTACACAAAACGTAGAACTCTAGATATCTCACACAATGGAAACATGCTTTGCTGTACAAGTCTAATTTAATGAAAGTTTATGTATTTCTAGTTCACGCGAGTTGGGAGGAGGCAAGAGCACAAGAGCGCTTATCTTTAAGCTTGTAGAATAGGGCGACTCGAAGCTCTGTGCCCGATCGGAAAACTCGATCTAAGATAGAGGAGGTCTCTGCGGTGTTAAGGTTTTACTTGCAGAGGTATTATAAAACCTATTCCCATTCTGGATTTCTCCAGAGAGGTGGTAGATAGGCAAGCAAAAACCAGAATGCAACATGATTTCGACTATGAAGGTTATAAAAGCAACCAAGCCAGAATGCCAACCATTAAAACTTAGAGATGTGTTGTGGGTAAAAGAATCAAAACGTATACAAGATATGGCTTACCGATCCGTACTTACTAGGTTCATCTACCTAGATCTCCTTACCGTTACTGCGAAGGTATTTTCCATTGCAGAGATCGCTGGAACGGATTCCTACTTCCAACGCTACAGGTTTGTCTCTTGACGCAGGGATCGCTGAATCGGGTTTCCATTTGATTGATGCAGCCATCCGATCAAAACCTCTCGTCATTTCGCTGATAATCGCATGATAAAATAATGTTGGAAAGGTCTTCCTAGCTTCCCATCTACCGGTCTTCGATACTAACCATTCATACTCTTGTTATCAACTGAAATCTGAAAACCATGATGTGCTTTTTCCCCAAGGGGAGAGTAATCTTCTGCCCTTTTCTCCCCTATCGCTAACGCCCCCTTATCATCCTCCTTGGTGTCATTAATGAAACTTTGGCGGTGGCCGTGATGGGGAGTTCCAGCTCCTCCGTTCAGAGACACATGGCGATGGAAAATAACTTTCTCATTAATGAACTTTGGCGGTGGTGGTGATGGGGAGTTCCAGCTCCTCCATTCAGAGACACATGGCGATGGAAAATAAATAAGCTTTTCTAATTAAGGAAGCAATTCTCCTAAAAGAAAATCCACGCCAATCCTTAATCCCTTCATTGCCTAAAATTGCGATTATTTAATAATCTTGATAACTATTGTTTTTTTTTTAAGGGATAGATTATTTTCTCTTCAAGACAAGAAAGTTGTTACAATAGTCGTGTACATATATATATATATAGTTTTACTATTCCATCACTATATATCTTATATGATAAATGACACATAACTCTTATATATGTGAGTTTGATCCTATCAGATATATGTATCTCCTATTTCTAAAGGTGCCAATAATATTCCCATATGATTATAGTATTTTATACTATATATAAAAACAAATATCCAATCATACCTTATATTTGATAACTACCAAGAAGATTTATTGGTATATATATTGCCTGCCCTTTCTCATGAGCAGTATATATATGTATTTTGTATTCTTAGTATCCATTATCTTACTTGTTTTACAAATAATCCTTGCTGACTATGATAAGTATATATTAATGCCTCACTTAACCTCTCCTAGGATAATATTTATCCTTGCATTAGTAGATAGGTAGTAGGAGTTTACTATTCGATCGCGATGAATAGTTAGTCTACCTAGGATTTGTCCCTTTTTGGAGAAACCCTAAAAGTATTTAGGCCATTGAGCTCCTGACTAGTAACCACGTGTATAGCAATCTTTTTCCATTTTTAACATAATAGGTCATTAAGGAGGGATATCACAGTATATATGATGTATGTATATATTTAAGAAAGTTAACTAGTAAGACGGTGTATGATCGAGTGGTTGACAGGTTGTAATTAATTATTATTTCAATACTCATATACAAACTCTTCCACTATGCTTACTTTCGGGAGTACCTCTAATTGGGATTAGCTTGAAACAGGGAGTTGATTTCCTCTTTAGCTCGTCACGTGTTGCAAGTAACGTGTTTAAAGTTCATATCATTAGGTGGAATCACCATTTTCAAGTGGGATGGTTTAATAAATTCTTTGACTTATAACTAGTCGCGTGGATGATTGTTGCATAGAGATAGGTGCATTATAGAAAATTATTATTGCATGCTATTTTAAATCTAAGTTAGAAGCATACCAGAATGTTGATTCTATTTGGTCGTTGGATTTCATTGAATTGATAATTCTCATAAGGGAGGTTAAAAGAAACATTGCACTTATGATTGTTTTCTTTATTTAAAGAATGGAATATTTATATTAGTATATTAGCTAATGTGAAAGGAAGTATTGTATTTATGATTGACTTGTTTAAATGAAGAATGAAAGAAATCTCTTAATAAATTGACTATGGTTTTAAGAGTTATTTTTAATATATAATTTTTGTGGAAAAGAAGTATCTTATTTACAATTGATCTTTTTATTATTATTTAAAATTATATTCCTTTACATATTATATGTGAGAATTTTATGAGAGTATTGTTATTAAAATTCATTAGATTTATAAATGTTTAGAGAAAGAGTAGCATCTTTGACTATAACTTAAGATTATATTCTTTTACAATTACATAAAGATAAGAATATTATGACATAGGTACTAATAAAGTTATTACTGTATAATTTGATTTGGATAGAGTATTTTGGAAAAGTAGGAATTGACTTATGGCCATGACAACTCTAACAATTTGATATGTAGTCTTACCTCTTGAATTTGTGTGTAAGCTAAAGGTATATATTTGTTTTGTAGTTTATCTCTGCTACTTGCAACACCGTAGAATAGATGTAAACTATCTTCATGTAAATATATAGGCTGTTAGTTCGTAACAACTGCGTAGATTCCTTATAAAAAGAAATGAGAAGGGTTATTGAATATAGTATTGATATATGAGTCAAAATTGTGTTTCTTTTGTAAGCAACGCGAAAGAAACCCCTGTATTGCCCAAGATAGACTTTGGGGAAGTTTTGAATTATGCTCTCTCTATAAGAGAGACCCGAGCAAGTGGAAAGCCATTGTTATATGACGGATTGTACCCATTAAATTCGAAGAATAATAAGATATGACTCTCTTTGGTGGACGTAGCCCCCTCTAGGTGAACCACGTGGAATATCGTCTCTCTCTTGTATGATCATGATGGTTGGTTGTGTCAAGTGTTTCTTGGTAAAATGTTGGTTATGTTAATTTCCATGTAAATGTACTATTGTTATTGTTTTGTTCCTTGTATTATGTTTAACCTTGCACGAAGGTATCATGGTAAAGTAGTCGATTTGTAGTCTCATGTGTACAACTAATGAGGGTCTCCTTCATTGAGTAATTATGATAACTTGGTTGTTTATATGTTGCTCCTCATGTCCCTTACTGTTTATAAGAAAAGTATGTACATATTTTATTTATGTTATAGAGTATGTGTTTGATCTATTTTCGTTATATAAATTTAGTTAGAGTAATTCATAACAGATTGGAAAGATAAATTTATACATTCAAACCCTATATCTTGATTAATAAATTGTAATTATTTACAAGTTCAAACATTTTATAAGCTCTGGCTTACCTATTAAATTTTTTGTAAGCCATCGAATCCACCGAATCCGCAATCGAAAAATTGAAGCTCCCGCAACCTGCAATCCGCAATGTGGAATTCAAGAATGCAGAAGCGTTCAAAACTCATATTTATAAATGAATCTCCCACAACCCGCAATATGCAATGTGGAAGTCGGGAATGCAGAAGCGTTCAAAACTCATCTTTATAAATGAAGCTCCTGCAACTCATGATCCGCAATGCAGAAGTTGGGAATGCAGAAGTGTTCAAAACAAATATTTTTAAATGAAGCTACCGCAACCTGCAATCCACAATGCGGAATTCGGGAATTTGGAAGTGTTCAAAACTCATCTTTTTAAATGAATCTCCCGCAACCTGCAATCCACAATGCAGAATTTGGTGTTAGTTTTTCATCATTTAATTCAATAGATCTAGGATCTTAACTGAAGGAACAACATGTACATCATATCAAGCATAAGAGACAAGAGACAAGAGACACAAAACATTTCACCGGGGAAAACCAAGAAGGTGAAAAACCCCGCAACTTCATCAAAGATAGAGGGTACCCGCACGAAGCTGGTACCCAAAATAACTGCAACAAGGGCGTGTGAGCGGAAAAAAAAGGACGCACATGCGCCTCCAAAGGCGCGCACGCGTCCCTGCTTCGGCAATGCCGAACGTCCACGTGGACAAAAGGGGAGCGTACGCGCCCTTGATGCATACGTACATATTGGCGTGCACGCGTTAGTGGTGCGTGCGTGCCTCTATTTTTTTATAAAAAAAACAGAGCTCATGGGTTTTGTCATTTTTGACAGACCCGTGAGCTAAATTACCAACCCGCGAGCGCACCTTCAACCCCGCGAACGCGTCCTCGTGCACCCTCATCGTCATCAACACCAAGAAGTCGCCCCTACACCACGGTGTTGTCCATTTCTCCAGGTAAGTGCTTCTCAAAGCACAAATTTGTCTTTTTTTTTGTTTTTTTTTTGTTTTCCATTTGAATTTTAATTTTTTTTAAAAATTTACAATCCATTAAAAAACCAAGGAAATTTAATTGTAGGCCATCTACACACCTAACAAGATGTCAGAGACACCACCACCATCTGATGAAACTTGACCTCCAGAAGAGAATATGGGAACCTACAATGAACCCAATGAACCCAATGAAAATCGTGAAGATCAATTACACCAAGACTTAAATCAATTGAGGGCACTAAGTAATGAATTGAACAGTACGAGGGAACCCTCTCGGGTTTCCTTGGCTTCATCACTTCAAAACATTATTGAATCAATCAATATTACACACAGTGAGATAACAAACTTGAGCCAATACAGGGATCGAATGAGGGAACACTACTCCACTGGGTTGTCCAAAGAGCAAATAAAAGACCTCAACATCAACAAAGCCCCGTTGTATAGCAAGTTCATAGTTCCCTCAACCGAAAATCCTCCAGCTTTGACGAGGCCTCGAGTTTGCATGGACTGGTGCATTTACCAGCCATGGAGAGATAACTGGAGATAGAGGTGGTTCATGGTGTTTGACAGGCCCCCGTTGAACAATTTGGAGGTCCCACAGTATTTCCTTTGGAAATTGTGGGTTGAGTTTGAGCTAGGGTACCATGTCAACTATTTTGACATCACTGATTTTCAGGGTGTCGGTCTTGGCTCTGCCCAAGATCGACCTCAGGCGCACCGCAACCCACTTAGAGGACCTCCTACACCCAGGAGAGAGCCAAACCTCCCTCCTCAGCCACCTGGGTTTGGTAGCGGTCTAGATGAGATTCATGACTCCGTCAGACGTGCCACACATGACTTGCTTAGACATACCAAATTTGTGGCCATCTCTTCCCAGAGCTGGGAGGACATCGATGAGACACAGACAGCTGCATAGTCTATGGGTGGTGGCCGAGACATGCCGGGTACAGGTGGAACCCAGGCGGGGCCTTCTAGTTCTACTGGAACAATGGCACATCGTTGTTCTCACTGTGGTCATTCTTGCCATGGTGATACGTAGCAGCATGCCATAGGGAGCTTCATGGATTAGGTTTGCTATTGTTTTATTTAATGTTAAAGTATTTGTTGTATTTTATTTGATATCGTATTGTTTAATATATTTAACTTTGAATTACACATTGTTGACTTTATTTGTTTTAATGTTTAGTTATTGGGTGTCGGGTCTCCACCCCCCAGGTGGGAGGACGTCAGTCCCTTTGACCTCGATGGAGCCATGGCGGCAGCAGAGGAGATTGCGGCACCATACACACAGGTAACTTCTTTACTTTGAATAATTAGATCCAGCTACGAGTAATTTGTGTTTAGTAATTACAAATTAATTAGCATTGAGTAATTACCATATTATCATCATAATTTACAGTTGTGTTTATAATATTGTCTAATTTATTTGAGAGATATAAATTCGTATAATCCCACCAAAAAAAAATGAAACCTTATCAAACATGAAAACCTAACAAAACTATAAACATTTGTGTTAGACACAATGCTCACTGAGAGGGGGGCGGTGAGTCAGTGAGCCTATACTTTATTTAATTTCAGCTTCAATCACCAACTCTTATATCATCATTTCAAATTCACATCATATTCATCAATGAACTAACTATCAACTAATGAAACACATCAACACATAATACGAGACTAGATATAGTTTTTGTAATCTTTTGTATTTGGTTCAATGGCTACAACCGTGAGGCAATTCAACACCAACTGATACAATGAGCACCAACTCATCATCTAGGACCCAGCCTAATTTTTCTTAGATCCTACTAAGAAAATGGATACAAGACCCTGCTTGTATTTACGATTACATAGTTGTCACATATCATACATATCACAGTCATGTCATTATTCACATCATCTCATTCATCAATCTGTTTCCAGCACCTTGTGTTCAATCATCATTCTGTCCCTATTTCATCATGTCCAGCATCTTCTCAAACATATCGATATTCTATCTACATTCACATCTTTAACCTGTCATCAAACTGTCATTAACCATAGGCAAATTATCATTCTACTGTCAAGATATCAAACATATCCACATTTATATCACTTTCTGCTCATCATCACTCTGTCATAATTTTAACCAGGATATACACAAATACATCATTCTCTCCTTTCACCAAACTGCTGCCCAAAATATTAGTCACTTCATACTGTCTAGATCGTCATGTCTTTCTGTTGTACATGCACATCATATCACATGATATTCAATCGATCTATCTATGTAATTTTCATTTTATTTTTATTTTTAATTGCTGAGCCGACTTTGTCCTTTGAATGGACACATAATAGTTCACATACAATGTTTTATTTGCATGCATGTTTTGGTTTGACTTCACACAACCACATCAAAGGCCATGTTAGAGATTTGCTTACATTGTTATTTGAAAGAATTTTTTTGTATGATTTAAAATAGTTTTCTTATTTTTAATAGAAACTAGTTATATAAACTTTGTTTAATCACAATTTATATCATAATAATATATCTACTCATATCTAGTTAAAAATGATTAAGCAACTCACAAAATTTAAGAAAAATTTTGTGTATGCCAAAACAACTAAACATTTTATCAATATGGTCATGTGTATGCCCAACAAGAAGAAAACCAAATTTAACCTTCTGAAAAATTCTCAATTCAATAAGCATGTTCAGATAACCAAACACGATCTGATTTTTTCTTTTCTCATAGGGTGTTATCCCATTGCAGATATAGAACACAAGGAAGATTACCAGACCAATAAGTCAACACATGGTGAATTATGGCAATGGTCAGATTTGCATCATTGTGAATATTGGGAGCTGTAAAGTAAGCCTTTGGAGACATCTGACCATTAAAAACCATACAACCAACCAAGTGAAACTGAATAAAATTGTCCTCCTTGAAATTCTTTGGTACACAAACAAAATGTGGAAAAAGTTGTTTCTTCCTTTAAATTCTTGCAATGTTTGTACAACTTTTTTAGTTCAACTGATTGTTGATTGCGATGTGATTGAATTTCTTTAATAACATAATATACAAATAAAATAAAAACAAAACATTGTTGAGATTTCGTAATAGATATTTATTCCCAAAAAATAAATTTGTTAGAGACATACCAGTCTATATCCCTTCTTTTTTATTCATTCTTTGTTTAAGAGAAGCACATATACTGCAAATCCCCATCCTTGACCTCTTAGGAATATGGACATTGTTGAACTCTGTTTTCCATAGTCTTGTAAAATATGCATATATAATGAAATTGTTATTTCCTTATGCATCTTGAACAAATGCCTTGTACAAGTTGTAGATTTGCTTCCTTGAGAAATTATTTGGAATGTGTATGGTTTCTCTATCTGGTATACTCTCTCCATGCTTATAAAATAAGTCACGCATCCATGACATTGAAATGTTTGTTAACGGCCCACTAGCTCGTGCATGATGTTCTTTAAAATAAAATGTAGAATCCTTTCTAGCCTTGTATGGATTCTTGATAGTCTAAGATTACCAATTCAGTGGATTCTTTTGAATGCCCTTCTACAAAGCAAAATACTTCCAATGTGATAATCATAACCTGTCTTTGCAGAAATCATGCACCCTACCAAATATGATTTTTGCATATTTTTGTTCATTGATAGATATGCTCGTCTTTTCTCTAAAGCACAATTGTAGTGTATTTTTTTCATACAATTTTTTTGGTAATACTCACTTGAAATCAAATCAGTAATAGAACTGGGACTTCTGAGCAAATATTTCCTAAATCTTGTATAACTAGAATGATTTGGATTGATATAAATTGGCTTAGTCTTACTCTTAATCTTGCTCATTGATACAATTTTCCTTTGCGTTTCATGAACCATTAAATAATACTAATTAGAATGATTATCCTCATCAATGTGAGGAATATCATCCCTCTCATTGAGATTATCATCACCAAAATTATTAGGAGAATGAGTATCTGCATCTGTATCAATTTTGTCACTTGAGGTTAAATCAACATCATTGGCAGGTTCATCATCACCAAAATAATCATTTGTCCTATTAAAATCCTCGCTTGGAGGAAATCATCATCAATTCCATCAAAATCCCTGCTTGGAGGAAAATAACCTTCATCATTATTGGCCTTCATCCTCACCAAAATCGTCACCTCTCCCTTTAAAATCCTCTCTTGGAGGAAATTCATCATTAGTTCCATCAAAATCCTTGCTTGGAGGAAAATAATCATCGGTGCTATCAAAATTCTCACTCGGAGGAAATTCATCTTCACCATTATTGGTGCCCTCATCCTCACCAAATTCATCATCTATCCCATTAAAATCCTCTCTTGGAGGAATATCATCATTGTTGCCATTAAAATCCTTGATTGGATGAAAATCGTCATCCCTACCATCATAATCCTCACTTGGAGCAAAATCATCTTCACCATTATTGGTGCCTTCATCCTCACCAAAATCATCATTTGTCCCATTAAAATCCTCACCTAGAGGAAAATCATCACTAGAGACATCAAAATCCTAGCTAGGAGGAAAACCATCTTCAACATTGTTGTTTCCTTTATCCTCACCAAAATCATAATTTGTCCCACTAAAATCCTCGCTTGGAGGAAAATCATCATCTGTGCCATCAAAATACGTGCTTGGAGGAGAAACATTATCAGTCCCATTAAAATCCACGCTTGAAGGAAAATCATCATCAGTGCCATCAAAATCCTTGCTTGTAGGAGAAACATTATGTGTCCCATTAAAATCCTCGCTTGGAGGAAAATCACCGTCAGTGCCATCAAAATCCTTGCTTGGTGGAGGAACATTATCAATCCCATTAAAATCCTTTCTTGGAGGAAAATCATCATCGGTGCCATTAAAATCTTCGCTTGAAGGAAAATAATATACACCATCATTAGTGCCTTCATCCTCACCAAAAATATTATCTATCCCATCAAAATCCTCTCTTGGAGGAAAATCAAGTTTTCTATCTTGTAAATCCTCGCTTGGAGTAAAATCTTGGCTTGGAGGGAAATCATCGTTTGTTACTTGAAAATCCTTGCTTGGAGGAAAATCTTGGATTGAAGGAAAATCAATGTTAGTGCCTTGAAAATCATCGCTTGGAGGAAAATCATTGTTGATTCCTTGAGAAAAATCATCATTGGTGCCTTGAAAATCGTCACTTGGAGGAAAATTTTCATCATCTTCCTCAATGTATTTAAAATCTCCAGATGAAGGAAGCTCTTCATCATCAAAATTAATGCGTTTAAAATCCTCATCACTTGAAGGTAAATCATCATCGAACCCTTTGAAATCCCCACTTAAATGAAAATTTCCATCATCTTCATGTACATCTTCAGACATTGAGATTGATTCAGACGAGTTCATGGCTTTTCACTAAGAAGTATAAGAGAATGAAATTTTCTCACATTCCTCACCAAAAAGTCCAATGGTGCAACTATCAACCCCCAACAATCTTATAGCTAAAATAATGAAGTTTTCCCTCCAAAATTTTCCCTCCCAAGCATTCCCTCCAAAATTTCCCTGAAAAATAAATCACACATTTCAAACACAATCATAACACTATTAAAAGTAATTTAATTTATCATATAAAAATTGTAATAATACTAATAGAATGACATTTAAAAAATACTATCCAAAATTTTTAACACAATATTAGTTATTTACATTAATTTTTTAAACCAAAAGTCATAACGCTAGTCAAATTTCATTTAATGCCTTCTTCTCTAAATTTAGAAATAATGCATTAGCTAATTACATAGTTTTTAATCCCACATTCGTAAAATGAATAATATTAAACTTCATATGAGCCATATAAACTATTTTGATTTTCTATTCTTCATGCTTGAAATTTCGGGTAATTTAATAGTTCTTTGAAGGTTAGTTATATATATATATTTTAAATAAATCTTTCTATTTTATATTTCGGTTGGCAATGCTTGTTCTGTACTTTTGTCATTTCATTTTAATCCCACATTCATAAAACTGTAAAAAAATTTATTTTATGCTATACTAACGCAGTTTGGTTTTCTACAATCACCATTTGCAAACAACGATCCACAAGGCTTTGAACAACATTGAAGAGCGTTAAACATTGTCAAGGTTAGTTAAATTATTTTTCGAATGTAAATGTTTTTTTTAAATACTTTAAATTTTTAATTTTTTAATGCAATTTGTTTTCCTCTAAGCTTCAACATGCCCTCTGTAAAAAAACCTGGGTAATTTTATTTATTTTTTTGGGCGAGGGCATAGGCGCCCATTACATATCCCACTAGCATAGGCTATGCAATGGCCCATGGCCATTTTTCCATTACATAGCCCACGAGCATAGGCGTTGTGGGATATGCAATGGGTCGCCCAAATGGGCGCCCATTGCATAGATTGTGGGATATGCAATGGCCATGGGCCACTGCATATCCCAGGGGCTATGCATTGGATGCCTAAAGGGCACCTGGGGGGAGGAGCTCCGCTCCTCCCCCTGTGCTCCCAAAGGGGGCCGGAGGTCGGAGCTCCACTCCCCTAGGCTCTGCTCCTCCCCCCGTGCTCCCAAAGGGGGCTCGAGGTCAGAGCTCTGCTCCCCTAGGCTCCCTTTGGGCACCCACATGCCCACCTGATGGGTGGATGCTGTGGGTTCCAGGGGGGAGGAACAGAGCTCCTCCCCGTTTCCAAATGGGCGCAGTGGGGAGGAACTTTACTCCTCCCCTCGAGCGCCCTTTTTGCACCCAATGCGTAGCCCGGGGGCTATGCAATGGGTGCCCACGGGCTATGCATTGGGCACCCAAAGGGCACCCATTTCATATCCCATAGGCTATGCAATCAGTGCCCTTTGACCGGCCCATGCGATAGCCATGGGATATTGTATTTCCCATGGCTATCGCATGGGCCGCCCAAAGGAAATATCCCATGGCTATCACATGGGCCACCCAAAGGGAACCCATTGCATAGCCCATAGGATATGTAATATCCCATGGATATTATCCATGGGATATTGTATAGCACACGGGCTAAGAAATATCCCATGGCTATTACATAGCCCATGGGCTATGTAATAGCCCATGGATATTAGCCATGGGATATTTCATAGCCCATGAGCTAAGCAATATCCCATGGCTATTAGCGATGGCCTATTGAATAGCCCATGGGGTAAGCAATGGGAATCCATATCATATCCCGTAGGCAATGCAATAGCCCATGGCTATAGCTATGAGATATTGCATAGCCCTTAGGCTATTCTACGAAGGGGCCAATGCATAGCCCTTGGGATATGCTACGAGGGTGCCTGTAGCATATCCCAAGGGATATGAATTGGGTGTGGGGCGCCCATGCATATCCCTTGGGCTATGCTACAGATGCTACAGGTGCCCATAGCATAGCGCAAGGGCTATGTATTTTTAAAAAAAAATTATCGAGCTCCTTCTACATTTAAAAAATTGTTATTCTTTGTATAACTATATGTTAGCAAATTTTTTTAAGTGCAACTATTTTTTGAAAAACATATACTAAATTTTTTTTGTTTTGTTTTCTACTATAGGGAAAATGGCATCAAGAAAGCTATCTGTAAATATCTATGGAGCGAGATCGTCGATGAAGTTATCGAAAAAAATAGTTGAGCCATCTGAGAATGTTGTGCATGATCAAGTTGTAATCAATGATGATTTAAGAGCCAATAATGATAGAGAAGGGAAACACACACCAACTGAAGGTAAAATGGACTATTCTTGGTTTATGAAAGATAAATATCAAGGCAACTCAGACAGTGTTCACTTATATTGTGCTATATTTTCATATCTTAAAAATAATTATCACTCATTGGAATTGTTGCAAGATATTTGTTTGGTGCTGGGTAAAGACATTGGGGTGGGAGCACAAAGATAATCCCCAAAAGTATTACAACGGGACCGCACTAGCGGGGATAAAACAGATGCGCACACATGCCTAAGGAAGTGTGCACGCGTTGTTAGGTTCGGTACCTAACCGGGGCGCGTGCACGCTCAATAACGCACACGCGCTTTAGTTAAGATAATTAAAAAACAGGCCAGAGTTGTTCTATTTTCACCCAACCAACAGATCCTCACTCACCCATCACGTGCGCGGAGCAAGAGAGCACAATTTTCACAATTTGCACTAAAAAAATCCCTTAATCCATCCACCAAGTG
>BSBM01000904.1:33722500-33755000 GCA_027924585.1 Larix kaempferi | reverse complement strand
GTAACCTTCTTAGCCCTATATGGATATAAGATTCATTTAAGGCTCGAGTCTTAGGTATCCTCCCTTGACCATGTCCAATGCCCTAAGTCCCCAAGACTTGGATACATCTAGCTCAATGGATACCCTTGTAAAGTCTTGTTTGGTGCTTTTACACATTGTTCATGGCCTTGGATGTCTAAATGGTTTCTTTATGGCCAAAAGCATGATATTCTTCCATAAAACATCATTCCAAAAGCCTTGATTAGGCATGGTGCATACATATTACTCAAAACCACTTCATGGTATCGACATCCTTAATCATAGGCCAATGATACCATTAAGAGTTCATGTGTGGTTAGTGGAGGAAATCATCATAGCTCTTTCTGGATAGAATATTTTTTTAGGGCCCAAGGTTCAGGTCTCTCTCTCTCTGACTATCTCTCTAAACTACTTATGGGTTATAGGTTTTAAGGGTTGGGTGTTGATGGTAGAGTTTAGGGTTGATGAGAATTAGAGGTTATAAGGGTTAGGGGTTAATTTTTATTTGACTAGACACTTTAGATGTTAGGATTTGTGGCTAGGGTTATAGGGGTTAAGGGATATATATTATTGTGTGTTAGTAATTAGGAGTTTTAGGGGCTATACTAGTTTAGGATTATAGTGGACCAAGATTTATGATGGTTAGTTGTACTATGGACTAGGGATCGCAGTGGCTAGGGCGTAATGGTCAAGGGTTTGGGGATTGAGATATGGGGGTCATGGATTTATGGTTACAATGAGGAAGATTTATATGTACATGAGGATAATGTGAGTTAGTGATTTTGTGTAATAATATATCTCCTAACCCTTGTGGTGAAGGAGAGAAGAGAGGGGTGAGAGAAGGAGGAGGGATTGGGTAGAGTGCAATAGATGGGGGGGATTGGGTGGATAGGAAGGGAGGAGGGGTGGGGTTAGGGAGAGGGGGGGGGGGGGGTTAGGGAGAGATAGATAAAAAAATTAAGGTGTAAAACAACAACGCGTGCACGCACGCGTGTCTGGATTCAAATTGTTTTTGGTGCCCTTGCAAGCTTGGAATTAGCTTTGGATTGCACCTTGAGGCTCGGCCTGATTTATGGCAGAACACATCAAATGATGTAACTTCATGTTTTTCACAACTAGTTCTGCATATGCTCCATGAGTGCACTGCAGATGAAATTGCACACACTTGTCGAGCTCTGTGTGCAAATTCTAAATATATAATTTTTGAATAGATCTGTTGTTTTCTATTTTTAATTCATGTTTAATTGCACTCATGTCAAATTTGTAAAAAACATAGGTCGTTTATTTAGCCTATAAATTTTGATTGGCTTACATATTTCGAAAATGGAAAAGAACCCGCACAAGAGTACGAAAATACCTACAACCTAAAAAAAAAAGTTAATTGATTATTTTTAGACCATGATATGGTGGCTCAACACTTGACCATGTCGTTTGAGGGCTTCACTGACTTCGGTAATTTTAAAAAAATATAAAATTAACTTTTAAAATTTTGGAAAAATAGCCCCGCACAAGATTTGTCTGTTGCCTACGCCTCTACATATTTTTTTTCTAATAAATTGAAAATTTACATAGAAAACAGGTGGACCAACAAAAACATGTGTATTATGTTTTAGAAAAAAAATAACATACCAATCTTCAAATAATGACATTTTGGGGTGTTTATACCACTTTTCCATAAATAAAAGTTATATATTCCGGAAGGTCATCCGTTTTTCTACGTTTCATATTTTTACACCTAATCTGAAAAACTTTTGTAGGTACCCCTAATAATTCATTTTAATGATAACATTTCTGTTTTTCCAGAATGTCATTGCAACTAACATGTCATAATTGGGTATCATTACCTTGCACTAGCCCATTGTTTATGCAATAGTGAAACAAGCTAAAACCTCTATCAAAATACGATATTCGTTGAATGTTTCAAACTATAAGATCGATGAATTTTTCACAGAATTTTGTGCAGGAGTCGTGCACGATATTTAGTGCAAGAGTGTAAGTTTCTATATTTTTATATCTTTCTGAATTTCTTATACTTTGAATTATATGACCATGTAATAGATTTAATACAATAAAGTTTTTATTTCGTAGAATTTTGCTAGCCACTTTCCCATACTCTTAATGGAATTTATTCTATAGAAGAAAATATGATGGATGACATTAATGCCCCTCTTCATAAGGGAGAGGTACCAAAGAAGGGAGAAACACCAAAGCAAAAATGAGTGTAAAATGTTCCTGAAGAAGTACACGCATATAAATGAAAAGGCATCCAACAATAAGATGAAGTACAAAGGAAGGTTACATTCAAAAGGATATCTCGTGCAACAGAAGATGATCGATGAATTGTTGGTGATGACGATGTTACTTCTACTAGTAAGAGCAAGAGACACTCTTCTAAAATACCTATCGATGAGGATGTTTCCATTCCTGGTCAACAAGTTGTTCTTTTAGATACAACTACTTCAAGACATAAAATAATGATTGAAGATGTTCAATCCAATTTTGAAAATCATAGTGAGAACTCGAGGGAGATTTTGGAAATCATTAGTCCAGGTGGTGATCTAGATAATGTGTTGTTAAGAAAACACAAAATACTATTCGAGATCGATTGAAGAGGGATACGTTGGTTCACAATGGGCATACATTTGATCTAAATTTAAAGCAACTTTATAGACACACAGAAGGCCAAGAGAAGTATCAAATTAGAAAACCGCATCACTTGCATGTTCATAACTTGAAAGCATTAATGAGGCACAATCCCTATGCACATGTGGTTGACTACCTAGTTATTGTTGACCCAAAAGATGTTCATATTAGAGATGCATTTAAAGAATAAAAATGTTTTGATTACAACTACTATTTTTTGGGGGGAAATCATTTTGCGGAGGCTAGAAGAGAATTGATGCAAGAGTTTTCCAAAAACCCTATTTTTCAAACAAACCACTTATACTATGAAACAATCACTTTATACTATGAACGAGAACTCTAGCCATAAAAACAATGATTTTTGTGGAAAAAACACCAAAAACACCACCCGAATAGAAAAGTGTTGATACTAGCATACACATTTTTTTTCAGGGTAAAAAATAGAGCCATGGCCTAAACATCCCATACTATGTTTACAAAAACTGTAAAATCAACCCCTAAATTGGAAAAAAAAAATTCTTCAAGAGATAAATTACAACTCTTTTGAAACTTGCATATTAAAAAAACAAAAAATTCATAAATAATTTCACCACTCTAACCATATAAAAACAAACAAATTATGAGGCAATTCATAATGAAATAATATATTAGACCATAGAAGAACAAATGATTCATATAAATATTCAAAAATTCCTTTAGAGTTTCAATTACAAACACCATACTAATAAAAAACATATAAAATGCTTCATGTGAAATTATTCAAATTCATCCATGGATTTTGACACCCCATCAGAATCTACATTTTCTGTAGAGGAAGGACTGGATGAAAATGTAGATGACCCATATTAGATTTTCTATTATAAATGGTTGCACCATCTGAGTCTATATCTATTCCCATCATTTCATATGTAATATTCCTTCGGGATCTATGGATTGGTTTAACAGACTCCCATCTTACAAAATTAAAAAAAAAAAATTAAAATCTAAAATCCCCCCTAAACTATATAATAAACAAATTAAAAACTAACCCCCCCCCCTAAACTATATAATAAACAAATTAAAAAAAAAAAAAAACTAAATCCCCCACCAAACTATATAATAAACAAATTAAAAAAAAAAAAAATCTAAACCCCCCCGTAAACTATACAATAAACAAAATTTTAAAAAAATTTAAAAATAAAATAATTTTTTTTTAACCCCCCCTCCTCCCTCCTCGCACCCCCTTCCCTTGCCGCCCCCTTCCCCCTCCTCTCTCCTCCCCGCACCCCCTCCCTTGACACTCCTCCATCCACGCGCCCCCTTCCCCCATCGCCCCTTTCCCCCTCCTCCCGAAACCTCCTTCCCCCTCCTCCTTCCTCCCTATGCCCCAACATTTCCCTCCTCGCACCCCCTCCATTCCCCCGACTCCCTGCTCACACCCCCTTCCCCCTCCTCTCAGCGCCCCTCCTCCCGCCACCTCCTTCCCTCTCCTCACAACACCCCTCCTCCTGCCACCCACTTCACCCTCCTCCCTCCTCCTTGCACTTCCCCATCCTCCCTGTGCTTCCCCCTCCTTCCCTTGCCCTCCCTTCCACCTCTTCCATCCGCCCACTTCCCCCTTCTCCCTCTACGGCCCTTTGGCCGTAGTAGCCAAAGGGTCGCGGAGAGAGAGCGAAGGAGGAGGAGGGGGACGAGGGGGAAGTGGGTGGAGGGAGGAGGTGGAAGGGAGGGTGGGGGGATGATGGGGAACCATCGGGAGTAGGGAGGAGGGGCGCGGGGAGGATGGGGAGGGGTCAGAAGGAGGCTTAGGCGTGAGCAGGCCGCTAACTTGGGTGCCGAAGGGCCGCCCGTGAGGGGAACCCTTTGTCACCAAAGCGAGTGGCCCACTCGTGCCCAATCATCCTTCTTCCCCCTTACCCTTATCCCCGTGCCCCTCCTCCCGCCACCCCCTTACCCCTCCTCCTGCCACCCACTTACCCCTCCTCCCCATTCCCCCTCCATTGCCCCTCCTCCCTCTTCGATCCCCTTTCCCCCTCCTCTCATCACCCCCTTCCCCCTCCTCCATCCCCCCCCCCCCCCACACTTCCCCCTCCTCCCCCCATCCTCCCTTCCACCTCCTCCCTCTGCCCACTTCCCCCTCCTCCCCCTCCTCCTCCTCCCTTCTCCCTCCGCGAAGCGACCAAAGGGTCGTATATGGAGAAGGGAGGAGGAGGCGGGGGAGGAGGGGGAAGTGGGCGAAGGGAGGAGGTGGAACGGAGAGCAGAGCGAGGAGGGGGAAGCGCAGGGAGGAGCGAGGAGGGTGGAGGGGGGTGGCGCGAGGAGGGGAAGGGGGGCGCGAGGAGGGAGGAGGGGGAAGGGAGGCAGTGCGAGGAGGAGGGGGGAAGGTGGGGGCGTAGGGAGGAGGGAGGAGAGGAAAGGTGGTGGCGGGAGGAGGGGAGCGGGGAGGAGGGGGAAGGGGGCGGTGGGGGAAAAGTTCGCAAGGAGGGACGAGGGGAAAGGGATGGGGTGCGGGGAGGAGGGAGGAGGGGGAAGGGAGGTGGCACGAGGAGGAGGGGGGAAGATGGGGGCTCATGGAGGAGGGAGGAGAGGCAAGGTGGTGGCGGGTGGAGGGGCGCAGCGAGGAGGGGGAAGGGGGTGGTGGGGGAAGAGGGCGTAAGGAGGGAGGAGGAGAAAGGGAGGGGGTGCGAGGAGGAGAGAGAAGGGGAAAAGCAGGGGTGCGAGGAGGGAGGAGGGAGAAGGCGGTGGCGGGGGGCAGGGTGCGAGGAGGGAGGAGGGGGAAGGGGGCAGGAGGAGGGAGGAGGGTGGGGTTAAGAAAATTTTAATATTTAAAAAAAAAAATTAATATATAGTTTAGGGGGGTTAGATTTTAATTTTTTTTTTTATAAATTGCTTATTATATAGTTTAGGGGGGTTTTAGATTTTAATTTATTTTTTTAAAACTTTTTGTTAAATTTTTGTTATTATATAGTTTAGGGGGGGTTTTAGATTTTAATTTTGTATTATATAGTTTAGGGGGGGTTAGGTTTTAAGTTTTTTTAAAAATTTTTATTATATAGTTTAGGTGGGGGGGCCTTTAGAGTTTAGTGAAACACTTGTGGCAAAGATGTCAAAAGAGCCTCAACACCCATGAGGAGGGGTGTTTGTAAAGGAGCACTTTGGGCATCTTGAAGACATAGAAGACCTAATGGAAGAGGACATTGATGTCCCTAAGGAAATCCAAACTCCTGAAAATTCCAATTTCGATGAAGAATTTGACCTACATGCTATTCTTGATTAGTTTCATGTCTTGAAGAAAATGTTAAATTTGACAACTTTTTTATAAGATATATTAGTAATGTTTTGACTTTCATACTTTATTTTAGAAATAAAATTTCTATATATAATGTTTTTAATATGTTTTTTACAAATTATATATGGTATAGTTTTTCTTGAATTTATGTGAATCGTCACTTTTTTGAAAATAATATGAAATAGTATCATTTTTATACAAAAAGTCTCTGAAAATTAATTGAAAATGGTTTTAAATGTTTTTATTTTCTGGAATTTTTTACAATTTTTTCAATAAAAATGTCTTATTTTGTCCATAAAAATGTCTTATTTTAGAGTGAAATCACAAACCTGGGAAATACTTTTGTGACAAACAGAGTGAAAAAAATGGAGCACGTTCGGATGATCACGAAAAAAAGAAGTCAAACTAAAACTCTAGGCCGAGAGTTTTGAGAGTTCAAACATTGGGCCGAGAGTTTTAACCAATCGACGCACTGTATTTTAAAAAAAAATCTCGGATGAGAATTTGAACTAAACTCTGGGCTGAGAGTTTGGAAGACATTTTCTCACCCGAGCGTTTCTGGTCAACAATTCCAGCACCATTTATGTAGAATTCAAAAATGTGTCACTTTAACAAGGTCGGATCACTGTAAAACATGAGAATTACATGTCGGAGTTTATACCAGTAGATTGATCATTCAATCTACTTTCTAGTAATATAAGTTTTTTTCAATTTCATTTAGGATTACTATTTTTTTCTATTTTTTTACTAAACTTTATCATTAAAAAATTAAGTGACTGAAAAATCAGTCACAATGAAAATTCAATATCATCACAATGACGAAGCCAAAAAAATTTAAAAAAATACAAGGATGTTCCTTAAAGTGTCCTCTTCAATGGGTTGGTTTTAGTTTGTTTGATAAGAGTAACATTTGAAAGAAAATGTGAGGACAAAAACATGTGTTGATAATGCACCATTTTCTGAACATACTTTGTTTCGATAAATAATAAAAAATAGTTCCCAAGTCTTAAAAAACTCGAAATCTAGTCCAGGATCAAGTTTAGTGCGTTTATATTATGATCATACAATGTTTTTCTCTAAAATGAATAACCATCTATCAAAAAACCGTCGTCAACATAGGTCACTCATTATCCATACCTAAACTTTTCAAGTATATGTCGTTGGTTGACAACACATTCGTCCCACGATATGTCCATAAAAAAAATTAAAAAAAATACGAGTAGAAAGCTAATTTGATTCTGTAAAACCTTTGTGTTTAGTCCAAGTTGAAATTCCTAAGGGAGATATAGGTTTGAAGAGGTTGAAGTTGAAAAACATAAAAATTAGCAGTTTTTTTTTGTCAAAAACAAGCCAAAATTGTTTCCCAACTTCATGTTTTCACCCTTTATAGAAAACAATTGCAAAATGAATATATGTTTTTCATTTTAAATTGCTTATAAATGTATGTTATTTTGTTAAATTTGTAAAAACACACTTGAAAATAAAAATTAAAAATATTTTACGACAAAGATAATTCAAAGGCCCGAAAAAATACCTCAAAATGAAAATGTGTGATACTGGTATCAACCCTTTTTTAAACATAGGTAAAAATAGCTACAAAAATTAGGAGAGAGAAAAATGAGAACTGTGTCGAGTTCTCATTTCATAGTATAAGTCGGTTCACAATGGGCATACATTTGATTTAAATTTAAATCAACTTTATAAACACATAGATGGCCAAGAGAAGTATCAAATTAGGAAACCATGTTGCTTGCATGTTCATAACTTGAAAGCATTAATGAGGCATAATCCCTACGCACATGTGGTTGACTACCTAGTTCTTGTTGACCCAAAATATGTTCATGTTAGAGATACATTTGAAGAATCAAAATGTTTTGATTACAACTACTATTTTTGGGGGGGGGAACATTCTGCGGAGGCTAGAAGAGAATTGATGCAAGAGTTTCCCAAAAACCCTATTTTTCAAATAGTGAAATGCATCATTTACACTGGTTTAATAGATGTGGAAGCAAAAACATTGGCATGGGATCACAACACAGATAATGGCTATAGGATTTCCGTGACATCCTTTCAAAGGGTTAGATTTATCCACAATGAATTTGAACAAATATGTGGTGGGGATAGATTGAAAGTTGATGCAGATTTTCGGAAACATTGTTTTATGGAAATAGGTATCCCTATTAAAGAGGATAATGTGAAACATAAATGTTTGAAAGGAAGTGATGCATTCAGAGATGTAGATAACTATTTTCCGTTGGAATTTAGAATGGGCCCCATATTGGATATGATTAGCATGTGGGAGAATATTGGCGTAAAAAATCATAAGGTAGAAAACAATAAAGAAGTTGCATGGAGCAGTAGTCAAGGAGGTCCTGATGTAAGGAATTTTCCAGAAGATATGACTATAACATATTGGATATCATTGCAAGGTGTGAAGGATGAAACACTTATATCTACAATATTGTCACATGCAAAGTCAGGTGAATTATCCATGGAGGAAATGTGCAATGATTTTGAAAAGTAAGTTTATAGGTTGTTTTTATTTTTTTGAGTTTAAGATTTTTTATTAAATAAGCGTTATGTTATTATTAGATGTCATTGTTAACATCATTTATTTTTACATCATGTAGCCATAAGGTTTACATGAAAACACAAGATGCTATGGTTATAATGTTGGGTGAGAAGATTTAGGATGATTTCAAATGAAACTATCCAGATTCAAGCTCCATGGAAAACTCGAAAGATTTTTTTGTTGCATACAAAAAGGTATGATGATTTATGATATTTTCTATTTTATTTATTTCTAAGTGAATTCATTTCTATTTTATTACTTATAGATATAATTTTTTTTCAAAGATGTAAAAGAAGAATACAGTACCAGAGTCTTTCAAAATTCATATTCAAAGAGCCAAAATAGAATGACAAAGAAGAAAGCGTCTTGGAAACATTGAATTTGATGGCACCATTGATCATCACGTTTGAAATGGGCTCGACATTGTGCAATATAAAGTGATTTTGGGTGATTGTGCAAGCATTGCAAATCTTTTTCTAAAAAAGGAGTACTCCCTAGTTATTGCAGATATCCCTCATGGATGCAATATCAAAAACATTACTTATTATTGTGAGCCTTATACATACCAGTCATTCAATAAAGTGGTTTTGGTATTTCTAGACATCACAACATCACCCCTATGGAGATTTCTTGTTTTCCATTCAGATGTACAAGGAGGAGCAGTGCTAACAACCTTCAAGGATAAAACAAACTCAAGGAAACAACTGTATTGGTAAGATATTTGTAGTATATTATTAAACATTTGAATTTAGAAACCAAAATTATGTTTCTATAAGTTAATTAGATTCTTATATATTTCTGTTACAGGCATAATCCTAAAATTCGTAGCTCCAGCACTAATCCATTTATGATTGATACTCGAAACATACATCTTGCATGTTGGACAAAGGAAGAGACCTATGAAACTCTTTTAATCAATTAAAAGAGTGAAGGCAAAAATAGTCAAATATTGTCTTATAATGCTGTGTTTAACCAGTTGACATATGAAGAAAGAGATTCGAAAGGAGAGACTATAAACATCTACCCCAAGATACAAGCATTGATTAATTATCTCATAGATACTTTTTCAAGAGAAGGATATTAGGTTTTAGATTTGTTCTCGAGATTGGATAATATTTCTGATATTACATATGAAACTAGTGCCATAATCTAAATTAAATAATATATATTTTTTAAATTTATGTTTCATTATGTTATTTAACTTCTTTTGTTCATTACAAAAAGGAAGAAATTGCATATCCATTGAGAATGATCTACTACAATGCAATTATATCAAGCAAAGAATTAATGGTATGAAAGTTCTTCTAGATGAAATGCAGGAAGTTGGTTCGAAGAAAGGATAATTTAGTGAGTCACTTGTGGAAAAGATTTCAAAAGAGCCCTAGCTTCCTTTAAAAGGGATGTTCATAAAAGATCACTTTGGACATTTTGCAGAAGTAGAGGACCCAATTTAAGAACACATTGATGTCTAGGAAGAGAACCAACCAGTAGAAAATGTCAATTTCGATGAAGATTTCGAGATGCATGATATTGCTAATTAGTTTCATATCGTTGAGGAAAATGTCAAAGTTGACAAATTTTTTATGAAATATTTTTTGTAATGTTTTGAATTAAAGATTTTATTTTGAGAATAACTGTTATGTTTTTAATATGCTATTTAGAAATATATGGTATACGTTTTGTTGAGTTTATGTGAATCATCACTTTATGGAAAATAATGATGAAGAGTATCATTTTTATACAACAAATAGCAGAAAATACATGAAAAATGGTTTGAAATGTCTTTTTTTTCTCATTTTGTTTAGAAATTTTCCCAAAAATGTCTTCTATAAGATAAAAGTTTAATGAAAAAACTTTGAAAATGCATATATGTTTTGTTCTAACTAGCTTCTAAATTTTACAAAAATTCAAAAATGTGTGCATTTTTTTACTCTAACTAGCTATTAAATGTAGATTTTTTTGTAAAGTTTGGAAAATGGCCCTTGTAAATAAAAGTTATAGTTTTCTTATGTCCAAGAAGTTTCAAAATGACGAAAAAATGGCTCAAAATGAAAAATGGTGCTACCAGTAAACACACTTTTTGAAACAGAGGTAAAAATAGCTACTAAAATTGACCCCCGAAAAAACGAGAACAATTTTGGGTTCTCATCAAGTTGTATAACTTGTTTTTTCTTAACAAACTGTTTCTTAACTAAACCAAACTTGGATATAACACATATTATGAATTTTATTTCTTTGTACAAATACATAATATAGCCTGCATGTTCATGCATATGCTAACAAAACCCTTGAATTATAATGTAATAACCCAAATCCATATATATTTCTAGAGAATAAAAAGAGCTTCATATTTGTGTAGTAAAGTTTGCTTCCTATTTAAAAAGTATAAAGTTAAATACTCAAAAGCATTTTATATTAATTTATGTATCATTTAACACTTCAAAGAACTTAGTTCTCTTAAAAAAAATGGATCCTTCTTATTACCTTTTCATCTACTTGATGAAAGTGTTAAACATTTATAGAATGAATATTGGAATCAATGGAAATCACATAATTTCATAGTATGGATAGAAAGTATGAAGAAATCAATTTCTAAGGTTCCAATTTATCTTTAATGAAAAAAATGATAACGCTGCACGTTATTAAGTATTCACTTGAAATTTATGACATCATATCAATATACTATAGACTTTAAGGTATTAATTTTTTGGGTTTTTTTGTTATCAAGTGAATTTATGGCTTTTCTTATCCATAATGCAAAATTCATATGAGGTTGCAAATTAAACTTGTCCTGATTAAAATAAACATATCAAACATTGGTTTAATTAAAATAAATATTGGCTTAATTAAAACATGCAAAATTATGATTGAGAATGCATCTAGAGTTATTGCAGTTTTCTATAGCTTGGGATACCAAAGGATACAAACTTTTAATATTAATGTTACTTTCTCAAATCCTTTAAATAAGTGATAATTGTTGAAACTCTTATAAATACATTTATTTAATTAATAATACTTTTATAATTGATATTATAAAAATATTAGCTAATACTTTTATAATTGATATTATAAAAATATTAGCTAAATTGTTAGTTGAATTTGAAAGGCGTTGGTGGGAACATTTTTAATGTGTTCAATCCATTCTCTATTTCAATTTTTTAAAAATTCAATAGCTAAATTACTTATTTATTTTGTATTTATTCATAATTTGTAGTTATTTGTTTTATTGTTTTTCCACTAATACCATATAAATGGATTTTAATATTAATATTATATATAAACTAAACAATAATTTTATGTAATAATAAATTAAGCTACAATATTTGTTAAATATTTGGTATTTGTTATATCTTTATTCACTTTTTTCTAGAAATGATGTAACCTCAAAATTCATATTTATTTAAGACCAACGTAAACATCTTAATTCAAGTTATGAGAAGGATCAAATACCTATTAAGTAAATGTTTGCAACTCAAAGGATTCGATCATTCTCAGTACTTTATAGAGAAAGAGTTAATATGGATCTATGTTGGTTGGAATGGCTTGGAAAAACAAAAACTACCACATTGAAATCATCTCATCTAAAAAAATTTAAAAATATTTACACCATAAAAATGGTGGATTGTAATAAAGTAATAATTATGTTTAGTTATAATACATGTGAGAGAATGCAGTTAAAGTCAAAATAGGGAAATTGGCTATAAAGTTGGTAAAATACTTGCAATTTACCCAATTATTCATTAATTTGCAATTATCACAAAAATAATATAACAATACATAATCATATATATTTCCCATCACCATCATCCACTTGCCAACTATTCCAATTTGGAATCCCTCAAATTGGCAAAAAAATGCATTTATTCATTGATTATGAAGTAAAATAGTTATTCTTAATCCGTAATTATGTTTTCAATGAAAGACTAAAAAACTTATTGGGATAAGAGGCACTTTCCACAACCCAAAGTAGATGAGATGTGTCATGTATGTCACATGTCGGCTCCAAAAACTATATATATATATATATAAACATTTAGTAAAACAAGCACATGTCGACTCCAAATTTATATTGGCTAGATTGTAAAATACATTTATTTGTATTTACTTCCTCAATTCCATAGTTTTTTTAAATATGCATCAAATCTAATTTAATTTCTCACATAAAGAGAAAATGTTTAAAAACATTTACCATCAACTTTTCCAATAAAAATTCCAAGATCTTCACAAATTACATTTACAATTCCAACCAAACCCTCTAAGTAAAATTCTTTCCAAAGCTTAAACTCCCCAAACCCAAAATTCATATATCTAACTCATGTCATTTATAATCACAATAATTCAATATTGTTTAAATTGATTTTAGTGTATAAATTTCCAATTTATAATATTTAATTTTTTTTGTTAATAATTTATATTTCAACTTCAAATTTTAACTTATCCAATATGATGATGATAATTAACTTCACAAAATATTTAATAAAATAATTAAGTTTATTTTAATATATAGTTAAATTTGTTTTGTGTGTGAAAATATTTGATAATCAATTTACTTTTTTTTTTAATGGTGTTTGGTGGGAATCCATTAATTTTTTTTGGTAAAATGCAAATTTGGAAGTATTTAAATTGTGTTTTTTAATGTATAAAAAGATTTAGTACCTTCAAATACCCCATAATTCACCCAAATTATACAATTTCCATACAAATAAAACAAGACGAAAAATATAAAACATAGAATAAATATACTACAACTTAGTATTATATATAAATTAAATAATAACTTTATATAATAACAATTTAACCTACAGTTAAAATATTTATATTTATAATTTAATATAAATTTAATAATTAAATATATCAAAATTAATTTTAATAGATAATAATTATAATATAATAAATTTAAATTAAATCGTTTTTTGAAATAAACATATACAAATTTGACACCTTAATATTATAGGTAAATTAAACAATAACTCTATATAATAACAAGTTAACGTACATTATTTGTTAAAATATTTATATTTATAATTTAATATAAATTTAATAATTGGATATATCAAAATTAATTTTAATAGATAATAATTATAATATAATAAATCTAAATTAAATTGGTTTTTGAAATAAACATATGCAAATTTAATTTTATGCATAATATTTAATATATTGTTTTTATAAATAAATATAAATGAGATTAAAGTTAATTGGATATGGTAAGTTTGATTAAGGTTCTTCTTCGACAATGAAAAATATCCGCGCTTAATTATATCCTTATAAAATATAATATATAGATTATATTAAATAGAAATTCATGCACAAAGATTTACTTAATTGAAATTATTTATAGTTACTGAATCCTGTTATAGAAATTGAAATAATTTCTATTAATGCACAAAGATTTACTTAACTGAAATTATTTATCAAAAAATTTATTTAAAATTTATTGAAATAGAAATTCTATGGAGAATCCCTTCATTATTCATATTACATGAAGATATCAATATGATGTATAGAATTCAATGGAAATTTCTTGCAACATTTGGGCAAGTCGAGCAGGGCAAGAGAAGAACGGACTGTGATCACACTCCAATTCGTAGACTCTATCAGGGGGATTATCGGCTATCATCATCCTCTGCAGATCCTCCATTATTGCCTTATCCTGCTTCGCCACTATGAACGCTCGCGGGACACTGCCATAATTCTCACTGCTGTATACTATTTTTTCATACAACGCAGGAAAACTTCGTAGAAGACTCTGAGCTAGTGTTATATCCTGTCATAGATCATTCTCAACGCTTTAAATTAACACCATTTGATCAGAAAAACCAAATAGAAATGCCCCAATATATATCTTTTATTAGCAGGGGATGATTAGCTACCTCAGAGGAGCAGTTCTGGTAAAGACACTCTCGCACGAAGTTGCTCCCAAATGTAAAGGATGTCGGTCTACTCGCGGGTTGTCCGTCAAGTCCATACTTGATCTCTGTGTCTCCCCACGTTTTCTTGCTCTGGTAAACCCGAAAAACAAGAAAAAAAGCATGATTTATGCTTTATACTATTTAGCTGAGTCACAAGGGTTCTCATCCTATCTATATCTCTCTTATATTACTGAATAAGAAGAAGTGTCGAAAATTTTAACAATGATGTTTTCCAATGAAACAAAATAAATATAGTATTCATATAATGGCTATACCTCGTCTGTAAGCGGACCAGGGGTTCTGCCGGAGGCGGGCATCACAGCAGTCAGAAATACAGCCGCAACAATTTTGTGTGGAAATTGGTCCATCATACAAGTCAAACTCACACCCCCCATACTGTGACCAACTAATATTACTTTCTTATCCTTCTCTGCTTCATCTCCACCATCTCCATGTGGAAGAGCTTTCATAAATTCGGTGAGTGGTTCGTTGTACTCTGTCCAGCTTCGAATTGCGTCACCGTCCTTTGGGTTGATTCCAGCTCCCCCTAAATCGACGGCTGTAACGAGATGGCCGGCCTTTTTAGTATATCTAAGAGCTTGTACCAACACCAGGCTCCATGACAAGCCCCGTGAATTAGAACAAAATGGGAGATTCCTTCTTTTCCTCTCTTCGCCGATTCCAGCTCCATTGAACGCACACCCGCAACAACGCACACCCGCCACAGTTCGATATTGAATCTGGATGCGCGTGCGAGCTTCCTTAGTTGCGTGCACGTCCTTCTTCTTTTTCACTAGTGCAACCCCATTGCAATGGTTTTTGGGAGGAACTTTGTTCGCCCACCCATTTGTTTTATCATTTTCCACTTTTTCTAGTAATGATGTATCTCCAAACTCTATTGAGGTGCAAACCCCTGTAAGGGTCCTTAACTTGAGGAAATGTTTGCAACTCAAATGATTTGATCCTTATGTGTACTTTATAGAGAAAGAGCTAAGATGAATCTATGTTGGTTCCAATCAAAGTGGAAAAACAAAAATTACCACATTGAAATAATTTCATCCAAAAGTTTTAAAAAATATTGACACCATAAAAATGGTGAATTGTACTAAGTAATAATTGTGTTTACTTATAATACATGTGAGAGAATGCACTCAAAGTTAAAATAGAGAAATAGGCTAAAGTTGGTAAAATACTTTCAATTTACCCAATTATTCATTAATTTGCAATTATATATATATAAAAAAAGATTTAACTTATTGTTCTATTATTAACTTAACAATACATAATCATATATATTTTCCATTATGGCCATCCACTTGCCAACTATTCCAATTTGGAATCCTTCCAAATTGGAAAAAAATGCATTTATTCATTGATGATGAAGTAAAATAGTTATTCTTAATCCGTAATAATTATGTTTTCAAGGAAAGGCTAACTAATACACAAAGATTTACTTTCTTGTAACTATCTATCAAAATATTTGTTTAAAATGTGAGGATGCATTAATAGAAATTGAAATTGTAATTCGATGTATATTTATATAAATGTTATAAGAAAATTATTGAGATGAGAGGCACTTTCTACATCCCAAAGTAGACGAGATCATGTCTATCACATGTCGGCTCCAAAAACTAAATATATAATTTTTATAAAAATAAGCATCTGTGAACTCCAAATTTAAATTGGTTAGATTGTAAAATAATTTATTTGTGTTTGCTTCCTCAATTCCATGAAATTTGTTAAAGATAGAAATCTAATTTGATTTCCCACACAGATATAAAATGTTCAAGAACATTTACCATCAAGTTCTTCAATCAAAGTTCCAAGCTCTTAACAAATTACATTTACAATTCCAACCAAACCCTCTAACTCTCTAAATAAAATTCCACCCAATGCTATGAAAAAAGCTTAAATTCCCCAAACCCAAAATTCATATATCTAACTCATGTCATCTATAATCACAATAAGTCAATATGAACAATTAAATTCATACATCTAACTCATGTCATTTATAATCACAATAATTCAATATGAACAATTTGATTTTAGAGTATAAACTTCCAATTTATAAATTTATAATATTTAAAAATTTTACTAATAACTTATATTCCAATTTCAAATTTTAATATTTATCAAATATGATGATGATTGATAATTAACTTTTAATGAGAGCAACTTTGGTTTAGGATATTACTTGGTTTGTTTTAAAATTTTGTTCTTATCCTCAAAAGGCTTAGGGAGAAGGCTTATGAACTCAATATAATTTTGGCAAGTTAGGAGGTTAGAAAATTTTGTATTGTAGCAAAGACTATGAAACTCGGATCTAATGCGGGTGTCATCCTCAACACTCATAAACTCACAAAATATTTAATAAATTAATTAAGTTTATTTTAATACATAGTTAAATTTGTTTTGTGTATGAAAATATCTGATAATCAATTTTCTGAACTCAATATAGTTTTGGCAAGTTAGGAGGTTAGAAAAGTTTGTATTGTAGAAAAGACTATGAAACTCCGATCTCTAATGTAGGTGTCATCCTCAACACTTATAAACTCTATACATGGTTAAATTTGTTTGTGTATGAAAATATATGACAATCAATTTACTTCTCACATGGAGTAAATTGTTTTTGGTAAAATGCAAATTTGGAAGCATTTAAATTGTGTTTTTGAATACATAAATGGATTTAGCACCCTCAAATAGCCATATGGCATTCAAATTATACAATTTCCATGCAAATAAAACAAGACTGAAAAATATACTCGATAAAAGTTGAAAACATAGAATAAATAAACTACACTTTAACTTTAATATTATATATAAATTAAATAAAATTTTATATAGTAACAAGTTAACCTATAATATTTGGTTAAATATTTTTATTTATAATTTAATATAAATTTACTAATTACATATATCAAAATTAATTTTAATAGATAGTAATTATGATATAGTAAATTTAATTTACTTTTTATTCTTAAACTTAATGAAATAATTGTTTTTTGAAATACAAATATACAAATTTAGTTTTATGTATAGTATTTAATATATTGTTTTTATAAATAAATATAAATGAAATAAAGGTTAACTGAATATAGTTCAATTTATCTATTTTTTTCATTTAAATTTAAGTATTAATCTAACAAATTTGTTCTCTTCTTAAACAATGAAAAATACCTTTCTAAAAATAGAGGATGAAGTGCTTAATTATATCCTTAAAAAAATATAATATACACAATATATTAGATTATTTTAATTTATACATATAATATTCTATATACCATAATCAACTTATTAAAACAATAAAATTAAATATTATTGAAAAATACCTCTATAAAACTAGAGAATGAACTATCTATATATATATCAACTAATTTTTTTATTTTTTAAATAAATATAATTTAAAAAAAAAAAATAGGATTTAGTTAAATATATTCTAGCTAACAAAATAATATAGCATACAATACTAGCAATGAAATCAAATGAGAATATGTTATTGCATAGAAAAAGAGATAAAGTTTACAAGTGATAAAACCTAAGTAAATAAAGATTTAAATCATAAAAATAAGAGGAACTACATATTAATTATCTTGTTTTTTTACATTAAGTATTTAGTTTTCTCACATGTTATTTATATTTTTTTTTTTTTTTTTGTAGGTTATGAATATAATTATAGCCATGTTCTTAATGTTTATGAAGAGGATAAGAAAAGAATAAGATAAAGGGTATTTCATTTAATTTTGGAATTATGTGATATAAATTATTTTTGTATTTATTATATCTTTTTTCATTTTTTTCTAAAAATAATGCAATCATCATAAATCCATCTTAACTCTGATTTTATGAAAGATTTCAAAAGGATCAAATCTACTGAAGAAAATCCCTTCATTATTCATATCACACGAAGATATCAATATGATATATAGGAAATTTCTTGCAACATTTCTGCAAGTCGAGCAGGGCAAGAGAAGAAGGGACTGTGATCAGACTCCAATTCATATACTCTATCAGGGGGATTATCGGCTATCATCTTCCTCTGCAGTTCCTCCCGTATTGCCTTATCCTGCTTCGCCACTATGTACACTCGCGGGACACTGCCATAATTCTCAGTGCTGTATACTATTTCTTCATACAACATAGGCATACTTCGTAGAAGACTCTGAGCTAGTGTTATATCCTGTCATAGATCATTCTCAACGCTTTAAATTAGCACCATTTGATCAGAACAATAAAGAAGAAAAAACAAATAGAAATATCCCAATATATCTTTTATTAGCTGGGGATGATTAGCTACCTCAGAGGAGCAGTTCTGGTAAAGACACTCTCGCACGAAGCTGCTCCCAAATTTAAAGGATGTCGGTCTACTCACGGGTTGTCCGTCAAGTCCATACTTGATCTCTGTGTCTCCCCACGTTTTCATTCTCTGGTAAACCCGGAAAACAAAAAAAGAAGCATGGTTTATGCTTTATAGTATTTAGCTGAGTGACAAGGGTTCTCATCCTATTTATATCTCTCTTATATTTAGTACCACAAACTGAATAAGAAGAAGTGTCGAAAATTTTAACAGTGATGTTTTCCAATGAAACAAAATGGCAATACCTTCTCTAAAAGCTGACTAGGGGTTGTGCCGGAGGTGGCCATGAAAGCAGCCACAAATACAGCCGCAGCAATTTTGTGTGGAAATTGGTCCATCATACAAGTCAAATTCACGCCCCCCATACTGTGACCAACTAATATTACTTTCTTATCCTTCTCTGCTTCATCTCCATCTCCATGTGGAAGAGCTTTCATAAATTCGGTGAGTGGTTCGTTGTACTCTGTCCAGCTTCGAATTGCCTCGCCGTCCTTTGGGTTGACTCCAGCTCCCCCTAAATCGACGGCTGTAACTAGATGGCGGGCCTTTTTTAGTAGATCTGAGAGCTTGTACCAACACCAGGCTCCATGACAAGCCCCGTGAATTAGAACAAAATGGGAGTTTCCTTCTTTTCCTCTCTTTGCCGATTCCAGCTCCATTGAATCGATTTGAATTTCTAGATCCCTCCAAAACGACTTTTATATAAGAGTGCATAGTTTTAGAGAGATTGCATGGACAACGCAATTTTATAATGATTGAAATAAAAATTACTCACATAATAAAATTATTTTATTATCATAAAACATATAATTTATAAGATACCACTCTAGGAATGTGTTTATAATTTATAATTTAATTATTTTCAAAAACTTAGAGGTAAAATATTTCTCAGAATAATAAAGTGTTTTAGAAAATAATATTTTTTATCATAAAATTAATTAATTTATCTTTTATTTTGATAAACAAAATTATGAGAGTAATTATTTCAATATTTTTTGAAAGCATTTTATATATATATATATTTATATATATTATAATATGAAATTTGATTTTAAGTTATTTATAAATTTACATTAATTTATTATATGTAACAAAATAATTAAAAAAAATATTTAATTTATGACAAACATAGGAACAATAAAAAATTTAATAAAAATGATAACATTTAACAAAAGAAAAAACATATGTAATCTATGACACATGCAAAATTTAAAATAATATTAAACAAAAGAAAAAACATATATAACCCATGATAAAGATGTTAACAAGAGAAAATTTAATAAAAATGAGCATGCCTTGCAATTTAGCAAAACAAATAAAACAAAATAAATAAATTTAAAAGAATATTAAAGAAAAGAGAAAACATATGTAATCCATGACACATGCAGAAATTAATAAAACAAAATAATTAAATTTAAAAGAATATTAAACAAAAGAGAAAACATATGTAATCCGTGACACATGCAAAATTTAAAACAATATTAAACAAAAGAGAAAACATATGTAATCTATGACAAACATGTTAACAAGAGAAAATTTAATAAAAATGAACCTGCCTTGCAATTTAGTAGAACAACAAAACAAAATAATTAAATTCAAAAGAATATTAAACAAAATAGATAACATATGTAATCCATGACAAACATGTTAACAAGAGAAAATTTAATAAAAATACCCATGTCATGAAAAATTTAGCATAACAACAAAATAAAATAATTAAATTGAAAAGAATATGAAACAAAAGAGTAAACTTATGTAATCGATGACAAACATGTTAACAAGAGAAAATTTAATAAAAATGCGCATGCCATGCAAAATTTAGCAGAACAACAAAACAAAATAATTTAATTGAAAAGAATATTAAACAAATGAGAAAACATAGGTAATCCATGACAAACATGTTAACCAGAGAAAATTCAATAAAAATGTGCATGTCATGCAAAATTTAGCATAACAACAACAAGAAAAAAATAATGAAAATGACAAACATTTTAACAAGAGAAAATTTAATAAAAATGTGCATGTCATGCAAAATTTAACTCAAAAACAAAGCAAAATAATTAAATTGAAAATAATATTAAACTAAAGAGAACCAATATGTAATCCATGAAAAACATGTTAACAAGAGAAAATTTAATAAAAATGGGCATGCGATGCAAAATTTAGCAAAACAACAAAATAAAATAACGAAATTGAAAAGAATATTAAGCAAAAGAGAAAACATATGTAATCCATGACAAACATGTTAATTACGTTGATAGGCTTAGATTTTTGGAGATGAGGAACGAAGTATAGATTGTCTAGATTTCAGGAGTGTAAGACCCATATCATTTAGATGATTGCAATATTTTAGTTAAGTGGAATGATCGGTTTACTGAATAGTTTAGTTAGAAATGGCATTAACTATCTGTAGTTAATGGAAGGCTTCAAAGTGGGAATGGTTATGCACAACGATATACAATTCACTTTTGCTAATTATGATTTCTGGGAATGCGGGTTGTGGGTTGTGGATATACAATTCGCTTTTGCTTATTATGATTTTTGATTTCCGCAATCCGCACTTGTCGGGTTGCGGGTTGCGGAAACGTAAATGTTATTACAAACGACTAAGTGCTTTCCACATTCTGAAATCTACAATTTGCGGGTTACGGATTGCGGAATCAAAAATTCCGTTTTATTTAACTAAGTGGCTTCCGCATTCCGAATTCCGCAATTTTTTGGGTTGCAGAAGCAAAATTTGATTTTATTGAAAAGGTTTCTCGACATCCGCAATCCAAATTTGTGGGTTGCGGATTCCAGAAAGGAGAAGTTTATTATCCAAAAATTTTAAACATCCACAATTCGCATTGCGGATTGCGGATCGAGGGTTGCGGAAACGGCATAATTTCAAGAAAAAGTAAGTTTTCCGCAATTTTTCAAAACGCATAAAACAAATGTTTTTTCAGCAACATTTATTAAATCCAAAGAATGGAGATAAAAGGGATAAGGAAAACAATCAAAAACACCACAAACATGGATAAAGAAACTCTAATTTACCTTCAAAAATGATAAAAAATGCGATCTATTGTGCCTACAACATACACCAAGGAAAACAAATGATTATTGTTTTATAAGACCTTATGTTATTATTTGATTTGACATTCTTGACCAAGTGAGGTCAAGACATTTGTAAATGAATTATTATTTTTAATTACTAAATAGTTGAGGCAATCAAAACAGAAATAGCAATTGAAGAGTGTTTGCTGACCCACAAGGAGAAATGATGAGTGGGAAAGAGGAAACCCATTATGGCAAGACAACCTAGTAAAGGTGCAAATGATGCAGGTGGAATCCTCCCTAAAAATCAGGTCGTGACTCCTGTTGGAGCAGTTACGAGCATGTGGCTCATAAATGACCCAAGTCCTAGGAAAATGCTATAAAGCATTGATTTCATCCAATGAGTAGGAGGATTATGATGGAAGGGGAGAATACACTGAGTATTGATTTCATCCAATGAGCAGGAGGCTTATGATGAAGTGATATTGTGACCTAGCTTATGCAAGAGGAGCTCTGTGACCAGTCTTTGTCCTTGTGGTTCAGCAAACAGGCCCGGGGGTTTCAGAACAAGTAAATTTGTTGTTCTGGAAGTTTGGTTGGGAGGACCGATGACCTTCAGTTTTGATTTACCTATGTCGGTTCAGGTTCTATTTATTTATTTCTGAAATGTTTGTTTACTGTAAATGATATCTAATTTGTTAAGAATAATGATTGCATTGCTTTGTTTAAGTTCTATATTTATTTATTTCTGAAATGTATGTTACTGTAAATGATATATAGATTGTTAATAAGAACGATTACATTGCTTAGTTCATATTCTATTTATTTATTTCTGAATGTCTGTTTAGTGTAAATGTGTAACATCCCTCCTATTTGGTCCATATTATTTAATATTTTGGTAAATATGATTGTAAAGGTGTGAACGTCCCTAGTGAGGAGCTCAAGGCCAAGGCCCCGCCAGTGGATCTTGAAACTAATGTGTTGTTTAAAATTGTTATGTTAAGACTTAAGAGATGAATGACGGCGGCGCAACTAAAAAACAGACACTTAGAAAAGAGTAGAGTAATTTATGGGATGACCTTAAAAATCATAAGTGACAGCATCATAAAGAGAGAAGGGGGTTACTTGTTTCAACCTTCTAAATAAATTATAAGGCATTATCTCCTAGTCTAAATATAACTATGAACCTAAGCCTAAAATAAATACTAGAAATAGTTATTTTGTCACGATAGGCCATGAGTTATCATACTTATTGCTATCGCCCACGAAGTAATAATAGAAATCTAACATTTCCCTAAAGTGGTTATACATTATCATATAGTCATATGTATAAAGGGAAGTGAGTCTATTTATAGAATTATATTTTAAGAAAAAGGTGTATATAATAAAGACTTAGAGAACGATTACATTTGTTCTTAGGGGAAGGAATTTAAAAAACAATCTTGAATAAGTGGCGCATTATTGGAACATCAGAACCTCACAAATGTCTCCCATGTAGTTATACTAACTATAAATACTATAAAGTGAGTATTTAATTATTATATATATATATAAAAGTGTGTGTTATGTATATATATGATTCCATTCACAAAATAGTTATGAAAAGAATACATTGGAGAATATAATTATAGATTATGAAAGGACATGAACTTAAATAAGGCTTTCATCCAAAAATAAATATTATTTATTATAACTCAAACAAGAGTTCGCTCCACTAGTACAAGATAGTGGAAGGTAATACAAATAACTATTAAGGTTATGGATGAAAAGTGTTTAAGATCAGTTGTGGACACATTTTAATTAATGTCGTTTTTGGAACATAGAAAACTCGTGTAGTCAAGCTACCCATTAGGTGGAAGAGGACAATTAAGGGATTTCCTTTTTATATGATGTATGTATATATTTAAGAAAGTTAACTAGTAAGACGGTGTATGATCGAGTGGTCGACAGGTTGTAATTAATTATTATTTCAATACTCATATACAAACTCTTCCACTATGCTTACTTTCGGGAGTACCTCTAATTGGGATTAGCTTGAAACAGGGAGTTGATTTCCTCTTTAGCTCGTCACGTGTTGCAAGTAACGTGTTTAAAGTTCATATCATTAGGTGGAATCACCATTTTCAAGTGGGATGCTTTAATAAATTCTTTGACTTATAACTAGTCGCGTGGATGATTGTTGCATAGAGATAGGTGCATTATAGAAAATTATTATTACATGCTCTTTTAAATCTAAGTTAGAAGCATACCAGAATGTTGATTCTATTTGGTCGTTGGATTTCATTGAATTGATAATTCTCATAAGGGAGGTTAAAAGAAACATTGCACTTATGATTGTTTTCTTTATTTAAAGAATGGAATATTTATATGTGTATATTAGCTAATGTGAAAGGAAGTATTGTATTTATGATTGACTTGTTTAAATGAAGAATGAAAGAAATCTCTTAGTAAATTGACTATGGTTTTAAGAGTTATTTTTAATATATAATTTTTGTGGAAAAGAAGTATCTTATTTACAATTGATCTTTTTTTTATTATTTAAAATTATATTCCTTTACATATTATATGTGAGAATTTTATGAGAGTATTGTTATTAAAATTCATTAGATTTATAAATGTTTAGAGAAAGAGTAGCATCTTTGACTATAACTTAAGATTATATTCTTTTACAATTACATAAAGATAAGAATATTATGACATAGGTACTAATAAAGTTATTACTGTATAATTTGATTCGGATAGAGTATTTTGGAAAAGTAGGAATTGACTTATGGCCATGACAACTCTAACAATTTGATATGTAGTCTTACCTCTTGAATTTGTGTGTAAGCTAAAGGTATATATTTGTTTTGTAGTTTATCTCTGCTACTTGCAACACCGTAGAATAGATGTAAACTATCTTCATGTAAATATATAGGCTGTTAGTTCGTAACAACTGCGTAGATTCCTTATAAAAAGAAATGAGAAGGGTTATTGAATATAGTATTGATATATGAGTCAAAATTGTGTTTCTTTTGTAAGCAACGCGAAAGAAACCCCTGTATTGCCCAAGATAGACTTTGGGGAAGTTTTGAATTATGCTCTCTCTATAAGAGAGACCCGAGCAAGTGGAAAGCCATTGTTATATGATAGATTGTACCCATTAAATTCGAAGAATAATAAGATATGACTCTCTTTGGTGGACGTAGCCCCCTCTAGGTGAACCACGTGGAATATCGTCTCTCTCTTGTATGATCATGATGGTTGGTTGTGTCAAGTGTTTCTTGGTAAAATGTTGGTTATGTTAATTTCCATGTAAATGTACTATTGTTATTGTTTTCTTCCTTGTATTATGTTTAACCTTGCACGAAGGTATCATGGTAAAGTAGTCGATTTGTAGTCTCATGTGTACAACTAATGAGGGTCTCCTTCATTGAGTAATTATGATAACTTGGTTGTTTATATGTTGCTCCTCATGCATCTTATATTAATATATATTAAGAGTTTTAATTACTTATGAATATGTATTCTGGTATAGAATGTTTCATAGGTAAATTTGATGATGCATGATGAATGTTTCCATTTAATTAATCGCTATTTACTCATGGAAGTATGTTAGAAAATTTTAAATTTACTACTTTAGTAACTGACATTATTGGGTATGTTACAAAATGATATATAGATTGTTAAGAAGAATGATTACATTGCTTAGTTCAGATTCCATTTATTTATTTCTAAGACGTCGGTTACTATAAATGATATATAGATTGATGGGAAGAATGATCACATTTATTATGTATGTTATCAGCTATATTTTAATCATTCTGCAATTATTGATTACTGTAAATGATTCTTAATCGTTATCCAGACTGATTTTAATGATTAGGGCATGTTATTGAGTGTTGTTTTTACTATAATATGCTTATTCAGAATCCACATGTGTGTATTGTTTCTAAATTGTATGCAAAATATTCAAATATTGTTCTAAGATTTTGTTTATTTCAGTAAGAGTATAGTTCTAGCAGGACAGAACTATCCTAGTATGAATTATAGTTTTGGTTCAGGTTTACCCTATTATTTCTTTCTATTATGAAATTACAGTAACATCCTTCATTCAGTTTATATGAAGAAGTTATAGTTATGCATCAAATCATGTATCAATGTTTGTTTATTCCCTTACTGTTTATAAGAAAAGTATGTACAGATTTTATTTATGTTATAGAGTATGTGTTTGATCTATTTTCGTTATATAAATTTAGTTAGAGTAATTCATAACAGATTGGAAAGATAAATTTATACATTCAAACCCTATATCTTGATTAATAAATTGTAATTATTTACAAGTTCAAACATTTTATAAGCTCTGGCCTACCTATTAAATTTTTTGTAAGCCATCGAATCCACCGAATCCGCAATCGGAAAATTGAAGCTCCCGCAACCTGCAATCCGCAATGCAGAAGTTGGGAATGCAGAAGCGTTCAAAACAAATATTTTTAAATGAAGCTACCGCAACCTGCAATCCACAATGCAGAATTCGGGAATGCGGAAGCGTTCAAAACTCATCATTTTAAATGAATCTCCCGCAACCTGCAATCCGCAATGCAGAATTTGGTGTTAGTTTTTCATCATTTAATTCAATAGATCTAGGATCTTAACTGAAGGAACAACATGTACATCATATCAAGCATAAGAGACAAAAGACACAAAACATTTCACCGGGGAAAACCAAGAAGGTGAAAAACCCCGCAACTTCATCAAAGATAGAGGGTACCCGCACGAAGCTGGTACCCAAAATAACTACAACAAGGGCATGTGAGCGGAAAAAAAAAGGACACACACGCGCCTCCAAAGGCGCGCACGCGTCCCTGCTTCGGCAATGCCGAACGTCCACATGGACAAAAGGGGAGCGTACGCGCCCTTGATGCATACGTACATATTGGCGTGCACGCGTTAGTGGTGTGTGCGTGCCTCTATTTTTTTATAAAAAAAATAGAGCTCATGGGTTTTGTCATTTTTGACAGACCCGTGAGCTAAATTACCAACCCGCGAGTGCACCTTCAACCCCGCGAACGCGTCCTCGTGCACCCTCATCGTCATCAACACCAAGAAGTTGCCCCTACACCACGGTGTTGTCCATTTCTCCAGGTAAGTGCTTCTCAAAGCACAAATTTGTCTTTATTTTTTTTTATTTTTTTTTCCATTTGAATTTTAATTTTTTTTAAAAATTTACAATCCATTAAAAAACCAAGGAAATTTAATTGCAGGCCATCTACACACCTAACAAGATGTCAGACACACCAGCACCATCCGATGAAACTCGACCTCCAGAAGAGAATATGGGAACCGACAATGAACCCACTGAACCCAATGAAAACCATGAAGATCAATTACACCAAGACTTAAATCAATTGAGGGCACTAAGTAATGAATTGAACAGTACGAGGGAACCCTCTTGGGTTTCCTTGGCTTCATCACTTCAAAACATTATTGAATCAATCAATATTGCACACAGTGAGATAACAAACTTGAGCCAATACAGGGATCGAATGAGGGAACACTACTCCACTGGGTTGTCCAAAGAGCAAATAAAAGACCTCAACATCAACAAAGCCCCGTTGTATAGCAAGTTCATAGTTCCCTCAACCGAAAATCCTCCAGCTTTGACGAGGCCTCGAGTTTGCATGGACTGGTGCATTTACCATCCATGGAGAGATAACTGGAGATAGAGGTGGTTCATGGTGTTTGACAGGCCCCCGTTCAACAATTTGGAGGTCCCACAGTATTTCCTTTGGAAATTGTGGGCTGAGTTTGAGCTAGGGTACCATGTCAACTATTTTGACATCACTGAGTTTTAGGGTGTCGGTCTTGGCTCTGCCCAAGATCGACCTCAAGCGCACCGCAACCCACTTAGAGGACCTCCTACACCCAGGAGAGAGCCAAACCCCCCTACTCAGCCACCCGGGTTTGGTAGCGGTCTAGATGAGATTCATGACTCCGTCAGACGTGCCACACATGACTTGCTTAGACATACCAAATTTGTGGCCATCTCTTCCCAGAGCTGGGAGGACATCGATGAGACACAGACAGCTGCACAGTCTATGGGTGGTGGCCGAGACATGCCGGGTACAGGTGGAACCCAGGCGGGGCCTTCTAGTTCTGCTGGAACAATGGCACATCGTTGTTCTCACTATGGTCATTCTTTCCATGGTGATACGTAGCAGCATGCCACAGGGAGCTTCATGGATCAGGTTTGCTATTGTTTTATTTAATGTTAAAGTATTTGTTGTATTTTATTTGATATCGTATTGTTTAATATATTTAACTTTGAATTACACATTGTTGACTTTATTTGTTTTAATGTTTAGTTATTGGGTGTCGGGTCTCCACCCCCCAGGTGGGAGGACGTCAGTCCCTTTGACCTCGATGGAGCCATGGCGGCAGCAGAGGAGATTGCGGCACCATACACACAGGTAACTTCTTTACTTTGAATAATTAGATCCAGCTACGAGTAATTTGTGTTTAGTAATTACAAATTAATTAGCATTGAGTAATTACCATATTATCATCATATTTTATAGTTGTGTTTATAATATTGTCTAATTTATTTGAGAGATATAAATTCGTATAATCCCACCAAAAAAAAAATGAAACCTTATCAAACATGAAAACCTAACAAAACTATAAACATTTGTGTTAGACACAATGCTCACTGAGAGGGGGGGGTGAGTCAGTGAGCCTATACTTTATTTAATTTCAGCTTCAATCACCAACTCTTATATCATCATTTCAAATTCACATCATATTCATCAATGAACTAACTATCAACTAATGAAACACATCAACACATAATACAAGACTAGATATAGTTTTTGTAATCTTTTGTATTTGGTTCAACGGCTACAACCGTGAGGCAATTCAACAATAACTGATACAATGAGCACCAACTCATCATCTAGGACCCAGCCTAATTTTTCTTAGATCCTACTAAGAAAATGGATACAAGACCCTGCTTGTATTTACGATTACATAGTTGTCACATATCATACATATCACAGTCATGTCATTATTCACATCATCTCATTCATCAATCTGTTTCCAGTACCTTGTCTTCAATCATCATTCTGTCCCTATTTCATCATGTCCAGCATCTTCTCAAACATATCGATATTCTATCTACATTCACATCTTTAACCTGTCATCAAACTGTCACTAACCATAGGCAAATTATTATTCTACTGTCAAGATATCAAACATATCCACATTTATATCACTTTCTGCTCATCATCACTCTGTCATAATTTTAACCAGGATATACACAAATACATCATTCTCTCCTTTCACCAAACTGCTGCCCAAAATATTAGTCACTTCATACTATCTAGATCGTCATGTCTTTCTGTTGTACATGCACATCATATCACATGATATTCAATCGACCTATCTATGTAATTTTCATTTTATTTTTATTTTTAATTGCTGAGCCGACTTTGTCCTTTGAATGGACACATAATAGTTCACATACAATGTTTTATTTGCATGCATGTTTTGGTTTGACTTCACACAACCACATCAAAGGCCATGTTAGAGTTTTGCTTACATTGTTATTTGAAAGAATTTTTTTGTATGATTTAAAATAGTTTTCTTATTTTTAATAGAAACTAGTTATATAAACTTTGTTTAATCACAATTTATATCATAATAATATATCTACTCATATCTAGTTAAAAATGATTAAGCAACTCACAAAATTTAAGAAAATTTTGTGTATGCCAAAACAACTAAACATTTTATCAATATGGTCATGTGTATGCCCAACAAGAAGAAAACCAAATTTAACCTTCTGAAAAATTCTCAATTCAATAAGCATGTTCAGATAACCAAACACGATCTGATTTTTTCTTTTCTCATATGGTGTTATCCCATTGCAGATATAGAACAAAAGGAAGATTACCAGACCAATAAGTCAACACATGGTGAATTATGGCAATGGTCAGATTTGCATCATTGTGAATATTGGGAGTTGTAAAGTAAGCCTTTGGAGACATCTGACCATTAAAAACCATACAGCCAACCAAGTGAAACTGAATAAAATTGTCCTCCTTGAAATTCTTTGGTACACAAACAAAATGTGGAAAAAGTTGTTTTTTCCTTTAAATTCTTGCAATGTTTGTACAACTTTTTTAGTTCAACTGATTGTTGATTGCGATGTGCTTGAATTTCTTTAATAACATAATATACAAATAAAATAAAAACAAAACATTGTTGAGATTTCGTAATAGATATTTATTCCCAAAAAATAAATTTGTTAGAGACATACCAGTCTATATCCCTTCTTTTTTATTCATTCTTTGTTTAAGAGAAGCACATATACTGCAAACCCCCATCCTTGACCTCTTAGGAATATGGACATTGTTGAACTCTGTTTTCCATAGTCTTGTAAAATATGCATATATAATGAAATTGTTATTTCCTTATGCATCTTGAACAAATGCCTTGTACAAGTTGTAGATTTGCTTCCTTGAGAAATTATTTGGAATGTGTATGGTTTCTCTATCTGGTATACTCTCTCCATGCTTATAAAATAAGTCACGCATCCATGACATTGAAATGTTTGTTAACGGCCCACTAGCTCGTGCATGATGTTCTTTAAAATAAAATGTAGAATCCTTTCTAGCCTTGTATGGATTCTTGATAGTCTAAGATTACCAATTCAGTGGATTCTTTTGAATGCCCTTCTACAAAGCAAAATACTTCCAATGTGATAATCATAACCTGTCTTTGCAGAAATCATGCACCCTACCAAATATGATTTTTGCATATTTTTGTTCATTGATAGATATGCTCGTCTTTTCTCTAAAGCACAATTGTAGTGTATTTTTTTCATACAATTTTTTTGGTAATACTCACTTGAAATCAAATCAGTAATAGAACTGGGACTTCTGAGCAAATATTTCCTAAATCTTGTATAACTAGAATGATTTGGATTGATATAAATTGGCTTAGTCTTACTCTTAATCTTGCTCATTGATACAATTTTCCTTTGCGTTTCATGAACCATTAAATAATCCTAATTAGAATGATTATCCTCATCAATGTGAGGAATATCATCCCTCTCATTGAGATTATCATCACCAAAATTATTAGGAGAATGAGTATCTGCATCTGTATCAATTTTGTCACTTGAGGTTAAATTGACATCATTGGCAGGTTCATCATCACCAAAATAATCATTTGTCCTATTAAAATCCTCGCTTGGAGGAAATCATCATCAATTCCATCAAAATCCCTGCTTGGAGGAAAATAACCTTCATCATTATTGGCCTTCATCCTCACCAAAATCGTCACCTCTCCCTTTAAAATCCTCTCTTGGAGGAAATTCATCATTAGTTCCATCAAAATCCTTGCTTGGAGGAAAATAATCATCGGTGCTATCAAAATTCTCACTCGGAGGAAATTCATCTTCACCATTATTGGTGCCCTCATCCTCACCAAATTCATCATCTATCCCATTAAAATCCTCTCTTGGAGGAATATCATCATTGTTGCCATTAAAATCCTTGATTGGATGAAAATCGTCATCGCTACCATCATAATCCTCACTTGGAGAAAAATCATCTTCACCATTATTGGTGCCTTCATCCTCACCAAGATCATCATTTGTCCCATTAAAATCCTCACCTAGAGGAAAATCATCACTAGAGACATCAAAATACTAGCTAGGAGGAAAACCATCTTCAACATTGTTGTTTCCTTTATCCTCACCAAAATCATAATTTGTCCCACTAAAATCCTCGCTTGGAGGAAAATCATCATCTGTGCCATCAAAATACGTGCTTGGAGGAGAAACATTATCAGTCCCATTAAAATCCACGCTTGAAGGAAAATCATCATCAGTGCCATCAAAATCCTTGCTTGTAGGAGAAACATTATGAGTCCCATTAAAATCCTCGCTTGGAGGAAAATCACCGTCAATGCCATCAAAATCCTTGCTTGGTGGAGGAACATTATCAATCCCATTAAAATCCTTTCTTGGAGGAAAATCATCATCGGTGCCATTAAAATCTTCGCTTGAAGGAAAATAATCTACACCATCATTAGTGCCTTCATCCTCACCAAAAATATTATCTATCCCATCAAAATCCTCTCTTGGAGGAAAATCAAGTTTTCTATCTTGTAAATCCTCACTTGGAGTGAAATCTTGGCTTGGAGGGAAATCATCGTTTGTTACTTGAAAATCCTCGCTTGGAGGAAAATCTTGGATTGAAGGAAAATCAATGTTAGTGCCTTGAAAATCATCGCTTGGAGGAAAATCATTGTTGATTCCTTGAGAAAAATCATCATTGGTGCCTTGAAAATCGTCACTTGGAGGAAAATTTTCATCATCTTCCTCAATGTATTTAAAATCTCCAGATGAAGGAAGCTCTTCATCATCAAAATTAATGCATTTAAAATCCTCATCACTTGAAGGTAAATCATCATCGGACCCTTTGAAATCCCCACTTAAATGAAAATTTCCATCATCTTCATGTACATCTTCAGACATTGAGATTGATTCAGACGAGTTCATGGCTTTTCACTAAGAAGTATAAGAGAATGAAATTTTCTCACATTCCTCACCAAAAAGTCCAATGGTGCAACTATCAACCCCCAACAATCTTATAGCTAAAATAATGAAGTTTTCCCTCCAAAATTTTCCCTCCCAAGCATTCCCTCCAAAA
>BSBM01000904.1:33627500-33715000 GCA_027924585.1 Larix kaempferi | reverse complement strand
TCTTAGTCTTTGATGGCTAGAACACTTCTTCCTTGGAAAACCATTTCCAAGGCCCTAAGACATGTAGATATTAAGTTAAAAACCATATAATGGCACTTCCATTCTCAATCACAGGACAATGATACCTCAAGAGGCCATGTGTAGTTGGTGGAGGTAACCTTCTTAGCCCTATATGGATATAAGATTCATTTAAGGCTCGAGTCTTAGGTATCCTCCCTTGACCATGTCCAATGCCCTAAGTCCCCAAGACTTGGATACATCTAGCTCAATGGATACCCTTGTAAAGTCTTGTTTGGTGCTTTTACACATTGTTCATGGCCTTGGATGTCTAAATGGTTTCTTTATGGCCAAAAGCATGATATTCTTCCATAAAACATCATTCCAAAAGCCTTGATTAGGCATGGTGCATACATATTCCTCAAAACCACTTCATGGTATCGACATCCTTAATCATAGGCCAATGATACCATTAAGAGTTCATGTGTGGTTAGTGGAGGAAATCATCATAGCTCTTTCTGGATAGAATATTTTTTTAGGGCCCAAGGTTCAGGTCTCTCTCTCTCTGACTATCTCTCTAAACTACTTATGGGTTATAGGTTTTAAGGGTTGGGTGTTGATGGCAGAGTTTAGGGTTGATGAGAATTAGAGGTTATAAGGGTTAGGGGTTAATTTTTATTTGACTAGACACTTTAGATGTTAGGATTTGTGGCTAGGGTTATAGGGGTTAAGGGATATATATTATTGTGTGTGAGTAATTAGGAGTTTTAGGGGCTATACTAGTTTAGGATTATAGTGGGCCAAGATTTATGATGGTTAGTTGTACTATGGACTAGGGATCGCAGTGGCTAGGGCGTAATGGTCAAGGGTTTGGGGATTGAGATATGGGGGTCATGGATTTATGGTTACAACGAGGAAGATTTATATGTACATGAGGATAATGTGAGTTAGTGATTTTGTGTAATAATATATCTCCTAACCCTTGTGGTGAAGGAGAGAAGAGAGGGGTGAGAGAAGGAGGAGGGATTGGGTAGAGTGCAATAGATGGGGGGGTTTGGGTGGATAGGAAGGGAGGAGGGGTGGGGTTAGGGAGAGGGGGGGGGGGTTAGGGAGAGATAGATAAAAAAATTAAGGTGTAAAACAACAACGCGTGCGCGCACGCGTGTCTGAATTCAAATTGTTTTTGGTGCCCTTGCAGGCTTGGAATTAGCTTTGGATTGCACCTTGAGGCTCGGTCTGATTTATGGCAGAACACATCAAATGCTGTAACTTCATGTTTTTCACAACTAGTTCTGCATATGCTCCACAAGTGCACTGCAGATGAAATTGCACACACTTGTCGAGCTCTGTGTGCAAATTCTAAATATATAATTTTTGAATAGATCTGTTGTTTTCTATTTTTAATTCATGTTTAACTGCACTCATGTCAAATTTGTAAAAAACATAGGTCGTTTATTTAGCCTATAACTTTTGATTGGCTTAGATATTTCAAAAATGGAAAAGAACCCGCACAAGAGTACGAAAATACCTACAACCTAAAAAAAAAAGTTAATTGATTATTTTTAGACCATGATATGGTGGCTCAACACTTGACCATGTCGTTTGAGGGCTTCACTGACTTCGGTAATTTAAAAAATATATAAAATTAACTTTTAAAATTTTGGAAAAATAGCCCCGCACAAGATTTGTCTGTTGCCTACGCCTCTACATATTTTTTTTCTAATAAATTGAAAATTTACATAGAAAACAGGTGGACCAACAAAAACATGTGCATTATGTTTTAGAGAAAAAATAACATACCAATCTTCAAATAATGACATTTTGGGGTGGTTATACCACTTTTCCATAAATAAAAGTTATATATTCCGGAAGGTCATCCGTTTTTCTACGTTTCATATTTTTACACCTAATCTGAAAAACTTTTGTAGGTACCCCTAATAATTCATTATAATGATAACATTTCTGTTTTTCCAGAATGTCATTGCAACTAACGTGTCATAATTGGGTATCATTACCTTGCACTAGCCCATTGTTTATGCAATAGTGAAACAAGCTAAAACCTCTATCAAAATACGATATTCGTTGAATGTTTCAAACTATAAGATCGATGATTTTTTCACAGAATTTTGTGCAGGAGTCGTGCACGATATTAAGCGCAAGAGTGTAAGTTTCCATATTTTTATATCTTTCTGAATTTCTTATACTTTGAATTATATGACCATGTAATAGATTTAATACAATAATGTTTTTATTTCGTAGGATTTTGCTAGCCACTTTCCCATACTCTTAATGGAATTTATTCTACAGAAGAAAATACGATGGATGACATTAATGCCCCTCTTCATAAGGGAGAGGTACCAAAGAAGGGAGAAACACCAAAGCAAAAATGAGTGTAAAATGTTCCTGAAGAAGTACACGCATATAAATGAAAAGGCATCCAACAATAAGATGAAGTACAAAGGAAGGTTACATTCAAAAGGATATCTCGTGCAACAGAAGATGATCGATGAATTGTTGGTGATGACGATGTTACTTCTACTGGTAAGAGCAAGAGACACTCTTCTAAAATACCTATGGATGAGGATGTTTCCATTCCTGGTCAACAAGTTGTTCTTTTAGATACAAATACTTCAAGACATAAAAGAATGATTGAAGATGTTCAATCCAATTTTGAAAATCATAGTGAGAACTCGAGGGAGATTTTGGAAATCATTAGTCCAGGTGGTGATCTAGATAATGTGTTGTTAAGAAAACACAAAATGCTATTCGAGATCGATTGAAGAGGGATACGTTGGTTCACAATGGGCATACATTTGATCTAAATTTAAAGCAACTTTATAGACACACAGAAGGCCAAGAGAAGTATCAAATTAGAAAACCGCATCACTTGCATGTTCATAACTTGAAAGCATTAATGAGGCACAATCCCTATGCACATGTGGTTGACTACCTAGTTCTTGTTGACCCAAAAGATGTTCATGTTAGAGATGCATTTAAAGAATAAAATTTTTTTGATTACAACTACTATTTTTTGGGGGGAAATCATTTTGCGGAGGCTAGAAGAGAATTGATGCAAGAGTTTTCCAAAAACCCTATTTTTCAAACAAACCACTTATACTATGAAACAATAACTTTATACTATGAACGAGAACTCTAGCCATAAAAACAATGATTTTTGTGGAAAAAACACCAAAAACACCACCCGAATAGAAAAGTGTTGATACTAGCATACATATTTATTTTCAGGGTAAAAAATAGAGCCATGGCCTAAACATCCCATACTATGTTTACAAAAACTGTAAAATCAACCCCTAAATTGGAAAAAAAAAATTCTTCAAGAGATAAATTACAACTCTTTTGAAACTTGGATATTAAAAAAACAAAAAATTCATAAATAATTTCACCACTCTAGCCATATAAAAACAAACAAATTATGAGGCAATTCATAATGAAATAATATATTAAACCATAGAAGAACAAATGATTCATATAAATATTCAAAAATTCCTTTAGAGTTTCAATTACAAACACCATACTAATAAAAAACATATAAAATGCTTCATGTGAAATTATTCAAATTCTTCCATGGATTTTGACACCCCATCAGAATCTCCATTTTCTGTAGAGGAAGGACTGGATGAAGATGTAGATGACCCATATTAGATTCTCTATTATAAATGGTTGCACCATCTGAGTCTATATCTATTCCCATCATTTCATATGTAATATTCCTTCGGGATCTATGGATTGGTTTAACAGACTCCCATCTTACAAAATTAAAAAAAAAAAATTAAAATCTAAAATCCCCCCTAAACTATATAATAAACAAATTAAAAACTAAACCCCCCCCCTAAACTATATAATAAACAAATTTAAAAAAAAAAAACTAAATCCCCCACCAAACTATATAATAAACAAATTTTAAAAAAAAAAAATCTAAACCCCCCCCCCTAAACTATACAATAAACAAAATTTTAAAAAAATTTTAAAATAAAATAATTTTTTTTAACCCCCCCCTCCTCCCTCCTCGCACCCCCTTCCCTTGCCGCCCCCTTCCCCCTCCTCTCTCCTCCCCGCACCCCCTCCCTTGCCACTCCTCCTTCCACATGCCCCCTTCCCCCATCGCCCCTTTCCCCCTCCTCCCGAAACCTCCTTCCCCCTCCTCCTTCCTCCCTATGCCCCAACATTTCCCCTTCCTCCTCGCACCCCCTCCATTCCCCCTCCTCCCTCCTCACACCCCCTTCCCCCTCCTCTCAGCGCCCCTCCTCCCTCCACCTCCTTCCCTCTCCTCACAGCACCCCTCCTCCTGCCACCCACTTCACCCTCCTCCCTCCTCCTTGCGCTTCCCCATCCTCCCTGCGCTTCCCCCTCCTTCCCTTGCCCTCCCTTCCACCTCTTCCATCCACCCACTTCCCCCTTCTCCCTCTGCGGCCCTTTGGCCGTAGTAAGCAAAGGGCCATGGAGAGAGAGCGAAGGAGGAGGAGGGGGACGAGGGGGAAGTGGGTGGAGGGAGGAGGTGGAAGGGAGGGTGGGTGGATGATGGGGAAGCATGGGGAGGAGGGAGGAGGGGCGCGGGGAGGATGGGGAGGGGTCAGAAGGAGGCTTAGGCGTGAGCAGGCCGCCAACTTGGGTGCCGAAGGGCCACCCGTGAGGGGAACCCTTTGTCACCCAAGCGAGTGGCCCACTCGTGCCCAATCATCCTTCTTCCCCCTTACCCTTATCCCCGTGCCCCTCCTCCCGCCACCCCCTTACCCCTCCTCCTGCCACCCACTTACCCCTCCTCCCCATTCCCCCTCCATTGCCCCTCATCCCTCTTCGCTCCCCCTTCCCCCTCCTCTCATCACCCCCTTCCCCCTCCTCCATCCCCACCCCCCACACTTCCCCCTCCTCCCCCCATCCTCCCTTCCACCTCCTCCCTCTACCCACTTCCCCCTCCTCCCCCTCCTCCTCCTCCCTTCTCCCTCCACGAAGCGACCAAAGGGTCGTATATGGAGAAGGGAGGAGGAGGCGGGGGAGGAGGGGGAAGTGGGCGAAGGGAGGAGGTGGAACGGAGAGCAGAGCGAGGAGGGGGAAGCACGGGGAGGAGCGAGGAGGGTGGAGGGGGTGGCGCGAGGAGGGGAAAGGGGGCGCGAGGAGGGAGGAGGGGGAAGGGAGGCGGCACGAGGAGGAGGGGGGAAGGTGGGGGCGTAGGGAGTAGGGAGGAGAGGCAAGGTGGTGGCGGGAGGAGGGGAGCGGGGAGGAGGGGGAAGGGGGCGGTGGGGGAAAAGGGCGCAAGGAGGGACGAGGGGAAAGGGAGGGGGTGCGGGGTGGAGGGAGGAGGGGGAAGGGAGGTTGCACGAGGAGGAGGGGGGAAGATGGGGGCTCATGGAGGAGGGAGGAGAGGCAAGGTGGTGGCAGGTGGAGGGGCGCAGGGAGGAGGGGGAAGGGGGTGGTGGGGGAAGAGGGCGTAAGGAGGGAGGAGGAGAAAGGGAGGGGGTGCGAGGAGGAGGGAGAAGGGGAAAAGCAGGGGTGCGAGGAGGGAGGAGGGAGAAGGCGGTGGCAGGGGCAGGGTGCAAGGAGGGAGGAGGGGGAAGGGGGCAGGAGGACGGAGGAGGGTGGGGTTAAGAAAATTTTAATATTTAAAAAAAAAAATTATTATATAGTTTAGGGGGGTTAGATTTTAATTTTTTTTTTTATAAATTGCTTATTATATAGTTTAGGGGGGTTTTAGATTTTAATTTATTTTTTAAAACTTTTTGTTAAATTTTTGTTATTATATAGTTTAGGGGGGGTTTTAGATTTTAATTTTGTATTATATAGTTTAGGGGGGGTCAGGTTTTAAGTTTTTTTTTAATTTTTTATTATATAGTTTAGGTGGGGGGCCTTTAGAGGTTAGTGAAACACTTGTGGAAAAGATGTCAAAAGAGCCTCAACACCCATGAGGAGGGGTGTTTGTAAAGGAGCACTTTGGGCATCTTGAAGACATAGAAGACCTAATGGAAGAGGACATTGATGTCCCTAAGGAAATCCAAACTCCTGAAAATTCCAATTTAGATGAAGAATTTGACCTACATGCTATTCTTGATTAGTTTCATGTCTTGAAGAAAATGTTAAATTTGACAATTTTTTTATAAGATATATTAGTAATGTTTTGACTTTCATACTTTATTTTAGAAATAAAATTTCTATATATAATGTTTTTAATATGTTTTTTACAAATTATATATGGTATAGTTTTTCTTGAATTTATGTGAATCGTCACTTTTTTGAAAATAATATGAAATAGTATCATTTTTATACAAAAAGTCTCTGAAAATTAATTGAAAATGGTTTTAAATGTTTTTATTTTCTGGAATTTTTTACAATTTTTTCAATAAAAATGTCTTATTTTAGAGTGAAATCACGAACCTGGGAAATACTTTTGTGACAAACAGAGTGAAAAAAATGGAGCACGGTCGGATGATCACGAAAAAAAAATGTCAAACTAAAACTCTAGGCCGAGAGTATTGAGAGTTCAAACTTTGGGCCGAGAGTTTTAACCAATCGACGCACTGTATTTTAAAAAAAAATCTCGGATGAGAATTTGAATGCATGAAAAGTCACTTGGATTTAAAGAAATCAACTCATTTTTGAGTTGGTGACCTCGAATTTCATTGTGTTTACCAAACACAGTTTCCAACTTGTCCCAAGCAACATTAGGTTCATCAATTCCAGATATGTGGAATCGCAAATCAGTAGAGATTGACATCCCAATCAATCCACGAGCTTCATCACATCTATTTGCCCATTTTATTTTCTTATCATCATCAGTGGGTTCTTTTTCTTTCCCTATTGTAATTCTGAAAAGTCCCCTACTTCGTAGAACATCCTCCATACGAGATTTCCATGAGAAATAGTTGGAACTATTAAGTAGAATATCACAAGGGGCGGCCATATTTGTAAATTAATGGCTATAAAAGCAGAAACCAATAGTCTGGATGTGAATATCTCGAAAAAATAGGTGGTTTAAAAAAAAACGGCACTGAAAACTGACTCTGTATGATGAAGTTATGCTTGAACAAAGAAACTATTGAAGATGTCCCCAATAGTGACGTGGCAGCTAGAGAATGTCCAGCTAAAAAAAAGAACCCCCCTCTTCCCAAAATGAACCTTTTGACAATCACTTTACAAAAAAGTTGCTTTAAGTGAACTACTTTTGTAAAATAAGTGATTTCACTTTTACAATGATATTACTTTTAAATAGTGCAACAATAAAAAAACTTAAGTGACTCACTTGTATTTTTATTTTTTTATTATTTAAGTGAGATGCACTTTACAATAAAGTAACTTGAAAATAGAAATTGCATGCACTTTTTCTTTTAAAAGTAACTTCCTCTCAGATACTTTATATCGACGTGGGGTAGATTCCATTTTACGACGCTGCTTAACTCGGGAAGAAGCCGAAGCAGTATTAAATGATGCCCACAGTGGAGCTTGTGGGGGACATCTTTCGGGGTTGGCAACAGCTCAGAAGATACTGCGTGCTGGATATATTTGGCCCACGATCTTTAAAGATTGTGTGGAAGCAGTGAAACACTGTCGACCGTGTCATTTTTTCACTAAGAAAATGAGGGCACACCCAACTCCTCTTCATCCTGTAATTACAGCAGGTCCCTTCACAAAATGGGGGGTTGATTTCATGACATGCAATCCAGTTTCAACTGGAGGACATCATTACATCATCGTTTCCGTTGACTACTTTACTAAGTGGGCAAAGGCAATGCCTACTGTTAAGGCGGATGGAGAAATTGCCGCTTATTTCGTGTTTAATCAGATCATAGCACGGTTTGGCATAACTAAAGAGATAGTGACTAATCATGGCAGTCATTTCCAAAATAGCATGATGACCGAGTTATACACAATGCTTGGTTTTCGACAAGAACATTCGTCCTCATACTATCCTCAGGCGAATGGACAAGTTGAAGCAGTGAACAAAACTTTAAAGGTTATACTGCAAAGAACTGTTAATGCCAGTCGGAATAACTGGCACATCATGCTATACCCAGCTCTTTGGGCTTACCGAGCCAACGTTAAGACTGCTACCCGGTTTCTCTCCCTTCCAACTTGTGCATGGGATAGAAGCAGTTGTGCCGATTGAATGCAAGATTCCTTCGCTAAAACTAGCAGTTCAGTTACTACCCGATACTTCAATACTCGAAGAACGTTTGTTACACTTAGAACATCTAGATGAACAGCGTCGAGATGCGCTTACAACAAACGAGGTTCACAAAAAACGAGTCAAAGGACAGTACGACAAATCCGTCAAACCTAGGGTTTTCATTGAGGGAGATTTGGTCCTACTTTGGGATCAAGACAAAGAACCTTTAGGACCCGGTAAATTCAAATCCAGGTGGCTCGGACCTTATATAATTTCTAAGGTATTGAAGAAAGGTGCCTACGAACTGGTAGATTATGAAGGTAATAAGTTGGTCGAGCCTAGAAATGGGCTCTACCTGAAGAAGTATTACGCCTAGGCTGAAATATTTTTTCTTGTAACATAGCTATATATTTTTGTAAAGCTAATTTTGTTATGCTCGTTAGGTGATCTTATGTGTGTTTCGTTTCATGTACCAGATGTCAACCGAACATTTCTTAGGATTTACTGATGGCGCCAGTCGCCACACCTGTCAGTTGGCTGCAGCAGCTTGGGTCATTTATTCACCCGCTGACCAACTTGTTTCTTCGGGGGGGGTTTGTTTAGGACCTACCACGAATAATGTGGCTGAATACAGTGCAGTTATAGAACTTCTCCGAGATGCTCTCAGTCATGGCATTTCAAATTTGGAGGTAAGGCTTGACTCACAATTAATTGTATTTCAGTTAACAGGTGTCTATCGGATCAGGGATCCAGGATTGCTACGTCAGTTTCTACGAGTTAGACTATTGGAAAGACAATTTCATTCTATCAGATATGAACATATTCCAAGACGTTTAAACACTTTAGCTGATTCATTAGCAAACTATGTGTTAGACTGGCATTTGCATCATACATTATCATAAACAACATTACACACATAATTTTTAAACGCATACACATGTAAATAACCGATACTGTATATAACCGATACTGTATCAAAAAATGAGTTTTGAGTCATGAGTCGATCAAGTCAAGTCATAAAAGTACAAAAATTGGGCATAGTAGCCTCAAAAATATATACATAGAATGTTTTCTTCTCCTATGGAGAAGGAGGGACCTCCTCATCATCTACCGCATTACGATAGCATATGACTAGTCTAGCAACCCTCCACAACAACCTAAGCCATGCTAGGGGCACCCCAACAACATCTTCCTACATATCAACAGGTATCTGGTCCATACGGCATGCAGGAATCTCATGAGTCAACCGACTCATTTTTCTCTCAAGGGTTCCCAACATAGCATCCGCTGCGGTAATATCTGATGGCCTCACATAAATATTAGGATGTCTCTCAGGACGAACATGCCCAACATCTGCATACGACACTTGTTTAGAACTTCAAAACTCATTCATAAAAATCAAATACTTGAAAAAGTTTGAAAAAATTAAATACATTCTCAAAATTTAAACATACCAATATCTCCCTAGGCTCCACCTGGCGGAAGCACCAGCTCTGGATCGTGACAAAAATCCAATCCAGCATAGAGAAACTGCTCAAAAGCGGGTACTTGCCTCTCCCACCACCCCCATAAGTCATCAATATGGTAATAATAGTGACTTTCCCCACCACCCTGGCGGAGGAAAATGTCACTCCAACGGCCTAGTCTGAGCTCACGGGGGTTAACCTGTGGTAGAGGCATCCCCAAACTAATAGCAGGCATCCTCTCGAAGAAGAAAGTACACAAAATACTTCCGTACCCAAAATTCTTCATTGTGCCGGATTTGCAACCTGTCAATTGAGACTTCATGTTGGCCAGTAAACTAGTACTCCAATCATAAACATGACCGTGCAAGCATTGTACACCAATATGCATCGAATGCCTGGAAGCTAAGTGTTGTGATGCACTACCGGCTACTCGGTTGATCATGCTCACTATCACTTTCAGAGGGAGACCATCAATAGTTGAAATCAAGACTTGGCTTCCCAATTTTTCTGCTCCAGCAACACAGTCTGTATTCACATATTCTTGCACTGATCGTGCACCCAAATGAGAAGACCCTTTCAGATTGATTACGTCTCCTCTCCTTGAGAGACCAGTAATAAAGTATATGTCCTCAACGGTAAGCTCAAGAGTTTTCCCGCGGATGATGAAGGTATTAGTATCCACATCCCAATACTGAATCAGTCTTCGAAACAGTTTGTTTAATGCCTTCATGTTTACGGTTCGATAAAATTTCAACAAACCGCATCTTCGGAGCGCATGGAGGGTAGCCGGGTCTTGCATGGGTAACCTATCCATGTCCTCATGCTCCCTCTCCCTCCATTGAAGGACCATCCTGCACAAAAAACCCAAAATTTTTGAGTCTCGGCGCTTGTAGGTAGCTTTGCAAGTATGTACGCTACTGTGTATACTACACAGTAGTGTGTAGGCGCTACTCTGTTTGAGCACAGTAGCGCCCATCGAGTTTGTACGCTACTCTTGTGTTTACACAATAGCGCCCGAGCATACAACCTTATGAGCATTGCGTTGCAAGCTATTTTTTCTCAAAAATTTAAAAATAAACCATGAAATTGCAAGTCAAGGAGATTTCAACTTACTTGGTGGAGGAAGTTTGGTGGTTGGATGCTCGGTTTGATCGCAGTGGAGATTTGATATTTGCAAAATGTTGCCCCAATTTTTGCCCTACAACACAAATTGAAAATTGATTTTTAAACAATGAAATTATATATAAATTGGACTTTGATTTTTACCCATATTTGTTATTTTTCTATAGTTTCAAAATTTTCACAAATCTCTAATTAATCAATTGAAACACACAATATGGTATAACACTGATCCAAGCTCATTTTTCCACTTAATTGTTGTCGGATTCGTCTCCTAAGCTCAAATTTCTTGATGATAGACCTTGTCAATTAGCTAAATATTCCAAATTCATATATCATTCGAGATTTTTGCCGCATCGACTAATATTTTGTTGAAGACCTAGTTTTGGCAGGGCATGAAGTTATGATCCTAGAAGCTGACCTTTAAGTCATTTTAAGCTCTTGTTTGGACTATTTAAACATAAACAAGATTGCTGAGCAAGCTTGTCCTCTTCGAGCTCGTTAAAGTAATCGAAGGCTCATCCACTCAGGTATAGAATTACCCCTTTTCCGGGCCTCAGTGGATTAACTACGGAAAAGGTATACTCTAGGTATACTCCTATATGCGCTAGAAGAGTTCTCCTTTCATTGTTTTATACTTTTTCAGGGGAGGAGACTAACTGTACGAAAAAGGACCTTTTGGAGTCTCTCTTTAGGGTTTTCAGATTCTCTAAACATGAAAATACCAAGTGAGCATTCACCTACTCGGGATCGATGTGAAATCCATGAGAGGGTATGTAGAGGACTATTTAAGTTTTTCAACTCTATAAACAAGAAAACACCGCCGAACACAGACCAATTCGGGCTCGATATAAAATCCATGGATAGGTGAAAAGAGGATTGTTTAAGTTTTTCAGACTCTATAAACAGAAAACACCGGCGAGCATTAATCTGCTTGGGCTCGATATTAAAATCCACGAGCAGATATATGGAGTTATTGTTTAAGTTTTTCAGACTCCTTAAAATTGAAAACACCGACGAGCAAGAACAGATCTCGGCTCGATATTAAAATCCAGAGATCAGTAAATATAGAGTAATCTTCTATCTCTTCTTTGAACTCTATAAATTATGAAGAAGGTCCTGAGTCTTCCTCCCATGGGCTCGTTAAACTTTTTACATGGTTGGATCTATTGAGTTTTCATTCTTTCTTGGACTCATTAAAACAACAAGAAGGGTATTCTTTTATCTAAAAAGAATAAGGAACGGGAAAGACATATCATATCTTCATTGTCAAAGGCAGTTTCAGTCAAGTTCTATCCTTGAACACAGCACCTACTCGAGTCTATCTTGTCGGTTGGGTTTAGTTTTTGACCTCAGGGTGAACCTTTCCTCCGCGTTTATTTACTCCCCCGGTTGGTTATTCTTCCAACCATATGGAGGGTTTGCTAATGTCTCTTACATTTCAGACTTATTTACCCCATTATTTCAGAAACTGCCTGAGTCACTTTGTGTCATGCTCAATGTTCAAGGATATACCCTGTGTCGGCCATTCTGCAGTTTACCTTCACCTCATGTGTCGGCCTTCCTAGTGTTAGTCTTGTTACATATTATTCCATATCAACTCTTACCAGTTGAGTGTTCCTCGATTTGGATGATGGAGGATGCCTTAAGGCCTCCCTTCCAACAAACTTCTTCCCATCGACAACAAATCATTATTCTGGGATTGAAGTTTAGAGTTTCGGTTAGTACCTTGGAGATTGCAGTCACCAGTGGCGATTTTCTTCGCTGTTGAATGATGAGAATATATCAATGTCTTTTCTTCGACAGGATTCCCAAGTGTTCGAATCCAAGTCCATCTATTCACATTTGGTGAATCGTACTTGGTACCTTGGACCCCATCATCATTATCGGTGGAAGTCCTTGCGTTTGTTAACGGTATACATCAATGACCGATAATCAAACGATACCCCCATGTTCGACTATCAGCTCATCTATTCACATGGTTAGGGTTTGTACCTAGGGTTATTTTGGGATGAAGACCTTGGGATTTTAGATGACATTACCTCATTTTGTTATCACCCAAGTTGCACAAGACTGAGCCTTACTTCTATATGGCTCTCCATGAGACATAGATCCAGTTTGTTGTTATGGCTATGATCTCTCAGTTTGACATGGATCCACGCTTGTATTTCAAGTGGCCATGCTTTATATACATCTCCTTGTTATGTATCGGAGATCATGTTGTATCAAACTGCACATCTATATGATGTCAACAATGTAATTGCTCGCTGACCTTGATTTCTGTTGCAGGTTTCTTGTGACTTGTTTTTCTGCGGTTCTCTGCTCCTCCTCTGGCTTTGGATTGTAATGTATTTCGGCCATCGTTTCCCTCTGACCTCACACATTAGGGGGCATCTATTATAGGTCAAAATTGCACCTCTCCGTCCGTGATCACCCTGAGCTACTGATCACACAAAAGGACAACTTGGATGGAGGAGCATGTTGACCTTGGATGATATGACAACTCATTCCATTTCCTGACATTACTGGAAAAACACAAAAAATATCATTTTGAGATATGAGCGCTACTCCACTTAAAGAGACTAGCACCCATACACTACTCCAGTGCATAATAGTAGCGCCCATATCCAAGTATACGCTACTCCTTCTCAGCAAAGTAGCGCTCGACATTTAAAATTGAATGAGCGGTAGTTGTTAAGCTCTAGGGTAGCGCCCTATATGCTACTCCACTGAACAAGAGTCGCGTACATCTTAAAAGATGATTAAAAAATAAATTAATTCATCGAGGAGGATTAGTTGATGGTAGTTTCCTAACTCCCCCAACTTCCTCTATCGACCTGAACTGCTTCTTTAATCGTATAAATACCAAGAAGGTTAAAGGAGAAGGGTTAGAAATTATTGCTAGAGAATCTAGAGGATGAGTTAATGGAGAAACTTTAAGACATTGGAGGAGTTGATGTTGAAGACATCCAAGCCAGAGAAGAGCCAGAGCCCAGAATCAAGTTGCAGGAGCCTGCTTCATTATCAGGTATACTTGTACATCATTCTACTTTTGACAAATAAAGGTGGAAGTGTTTTTCTTGTTCCAATTTGAATGTGTTATGAAATGGCATTTTAATTTGGATCTATTTTGGTCAATGCTGAATGTTAAACATTGTTTTTGTTTCTTTCAAGCTTTACATATTGCCCAAAATGTTTTGAGAAAGGTATTGTTATTGCAGGTTTGCTGAAGGGAAGGTGGATTTGGAAGTTGAACACGGGATCAAGTCAAGGCTAGGATCAGACTTCGATTAAAAGGTGTGTTCCCAAGATCTACAACTTCTTTATTTTTGTAAATGTCTCTATAATAGCATCAATACACTTATCTGTCATCCCAATCAAGTTGATAGCATTAGTTTCCTTGCTATAGGGTAGAAATGCCCGCCAACAATGGCTTCTTGGAATGAAAAAATATTTTAGAATTTAGGACTACTCAGGAAATGAAAAAGCTAGAATTTCCATCTACAATCTAAATGGCAGAGCTTCAATTTGGTGGGACAATCTCTTGAAGTAAAAGGAATCAGTGAGAGGAATATCAGTTGGGAGAGATTCAAGAAGTACTTCAAGGAAAAATACCTTTCTGCTAGGTATTATGACAGTAAGAGAAAGGAGTTCAATGAACTCACGTTGGGACAAAAATCTATGGAAGAGCATGTTCATAAGTTTTTGGAATTGTTGAGGTATGTGGACTACATTAAAGATGAGAGGATAAAAATCCAACGTTTCCTTGGGATTCTACCTCAAAGTTTCAAAGACATGATTGAGTTTGTTAATCCATCAAGTCTTGATGAAGCCATTAGAATGGCAATGCATTGCTATGAGGAGAATAAAGGAAAATCGGAGATTAACAAAGCTTGAAAAGGAAATCCAAGAGGTAGGTTTGAACAAAAGAGAAGTGGCTTCAAGCCACCATTCAAAGGTCAGCCTAGAACCTTTCCACAGGGGCATCAAGCAAGGAGTGGATTCAAACCAGCAATAGCAGTAGACAAAGCATCAAAGGGACCGCTTTAGTGTTGGGGATGTGGAGAAAACCACATGTTGAAGGACTGTCCACATCGGAAAGATAATCCCCAAATGTTGCACAACTTAAAGGGATCAGCTACAGTGGAGGACATGGCAAGGGAAGCACCTCAAATTTATGCAGCATTGGACAATCATCAAGCAGACCATCAATCATTAGTGGTGGAAGTTGAAGGTAAGATTGGTAAGCAATCTATTTCTGTTTTGATTGATCTAGGATCTACTCATAGTTATGTTTATCCAGAAGTGGTTGAAGGTTGTTCTCTTAAAAAAGTGAAGCACAATAAATCTTGACTAGTTCAATTGGCCACAGGGACCAAGAGGAAAGTAAGTGAAGTAGTGGTGGAGTGCCCCATAGAATTGAATTGACTCCACACACATGCAGATTTAAATGTACTACCATTGGGATCGTATGATGCCTTGATTGGCATGGATTGGTTCGAAAAACATAGATCCAAATTGGACTGTTATGAGAAAGCACTTGAATGAATTGATGAAGAGGGAAGGCCCAAGATTGGTAAGAGAAATTCCTAAGCAAGTTTTAGTGAGGCAGATTTTAGCCCTACAGTTGAAAGAGTTTTATAAGAAGGGTTGTCAATTATATGCAGTTCATATGTCAGATTCGTTAGAGGACAAAGGACCGAGGATTGAAGACTTTCCAATGTTGCAAGAGTTCCAAGATGTATTTCTAGATGAAGTGCCTGGACTACCACCAAAGAGAGATATTGATTTTACCATCGATCTTGTTTCAGGGGCAGCACCGAATTCCAAAGCTCCTTATAGAATGAGTACAACGGAATTGGTAGAATTGAAGATGCAGCTACAAGAATTAATGGACAAGAGGTATATTAGGCGTAGTGTGTATCCTTGGGGAGCACCAGTGTTATTTGTTAAGAAGAAAGATGGGACTTTAAGACTTTGTATTGATTATAGGCAACTAAATAAAGTGACAGTCAAGAACAAGTATCCATTGCCAATAATTGATGAATTGTTTGATCAAATGAAAGAAGCTAAAGTGTTTTCCAAGATTTACTTAAGGTCTGGTTACCATCAAGTAAGGATTAAAGAAGAAGACATTCACAAGACGACTTTCAGAACTAGATATGGTCATTATGAGTTCATTATGGTGCCATTTGGTCTTACCAACGCACCTTCCACATTCATGTGTCTCATGAATAGTGTATTCAATAAATATCTGGATAAGTTTGTGATTGTGTTCTTGGATGACATTCTTGTTTATTCAAGGAATGAAGAAGAACATGAGGAACATCTAAAGATGGTGTTACAAGTCATTAGAGAACATCAGTTGTATGCCAAGTTAAGCAAGTGTGAGTTTTACCAAAAGAGGATTCAATATTTGGGTCATGTCATTTCTGAAGAAGGAATTGCAGTGGATCCAGAGAAGATTAATTCCATCATGGATTGGTCAACTCCAAGAAATGTTTCAGATGTTAGATCTTTTATGGGTCTTGCTGGTTACTACAGAAGGTTTATTGAAGGCTTCTCCAAGATAACTCATCCGATTACTTCATTGAAAAGAAAGAATATCAAGTTTGTATGGTCTGAAAAATGTGAAAAAAGTTTTCAGAAGTTAAAGGATTTACTTACCAGTGCTCATGTTTTTAAGATAGCAGATCCAAAGAAGGATTTTATAGTGTGCATAGATGTTTGCATTGAAGGGCTAGGTGGAGTGCTCATGCAAGAAGGAGTTGTGATTTGCTATGATTCAAGGAAATTAAAAGAGCATGAAAAGAATTATGCCAGACATGATTTAGAATTAGCAGCCATAGTGCATGCTCTTAAGATGTGGAGACATTATTTGATGGAAAGAAGATTGAAGCTTAGAACAGACCACATGAGCTTGAATTATTTGTTTGATCAACCAAAATTGAATGCCAGGCAAGCTAGATGGATGGAGTTCCTTTGTGAATTTGATTTTGAAATTAAGCATGTAATACAGAAGGAGAACAAGGTTGCAGATTCTCTTAGCAGAAAATTTCATGTTGCAGCAGTAAGTATGTGCAAATTAGATTTGAAGACCAGAGTTATTGAAGCCCAGCACAGTGATGGAACTTGCCTTCAAATTAAAGAGAAGTTGCAGCAGGGTAATGTGGATGAAAAGTGTGCGGGATATCAACTTGGTGAAGACAATATCCTCATCTATAAAGATAGGTTGTACATTCCAAATAGTAGATATTTGAAGCTAGTGATGGATGAAATTCATCAAACGCCATACTCTGGACATCCAGGATATCAGAAGACTATAACAATAGAAAGAAAGCAATACTTTTGACATGGTATGAGAAGGACATAGATGAGTATATTTCTAGGTGTCAAAAGTGCCAACATGTCAAGGCAGAACACCAACATCCAGCAGGATTGTTGTAGCCCTTACCCATTCCGGAATGGAAGTGGGAAGTGATCTCTATGGATTTTATAACAGGTCTGCCCATGACAATGAAGAAGCATTATTCAATCATGGTTGTGGTGGACAAGCTATCAAAGCTATCTCACTTTATTCCAGTCAAGTCCACTCACAAAGCTATTGAAATTGCGAATATCTTCATGAGAGAGATATTCAAGTTGCATGGATTGCCTGAGACAATAATTTCTGATCGTCACACAAAGTTCACTTCCAATTTCTGGAAGGGATTATTTCAGGAATTGAGAACTAGATTGAATTTCAGTACAGCATATCATCCTCAAACAGATGGCCAAAATGAGAGGGTGAATCAGGTTCTCTAAGACATGATAAGAATGTATGTGATGGATAAACCATCCAAGTGGGAGGATTACCTACACTTGGTAGAATTTGCATATAATAATGGACATCATGCATTCTTGGGGATGAGTCCATTTGAGGCATTGTATGGCAAGGGATGCAGGACTCTAGTGAATTGGGACATCCTGGTGAATAGGGTAGTACTTGGACAAGAGATGATCAAGGAAATGTAATAGGAAGTTGCTAAGATTAGGTGGAATTTAAAGGCAGCTCAGGACAGGCAGAAGAGTTATGCAGATTTGAAAAGAGTGCATAAGGAAATTCAAATTGTGGATCATGTTTATTTGAGAGTGAAACCAAGGAAAAGTTCTCTCAAGTTGGGGAGTTGTGCCAAGTTGTCACCAAGATATTGTGGGCCATTTGAAGTCCTTGATAGGATAGGGCCAGTTGCATATAGAATTACATTGCCTGCTAACATAAAAGCTCATAATGCTTTCCATGTATCTTTGCTTAAGAAGTAGGTACATGATCCTAATCATATGATTGATTAGAATGTTATACAAGTGGAACCCAAGGGAGAGTTCCAAGTAGAGTCTATGTGCATCCTCGACAAGAAGGTCACTTTGCTCCGGAACAGAGCCATCGGGCAGGTAAAGGTCCAATGGGAGCACCTTAGTCCCAATGAGGCTACATGGGAGTTGGAGGATGCCATTTGAGAGGCATTCCCATTTTTGTTTAGTTTTGAGGACACCGTTGTCTAAGGGGGAGGGGAATGTAATACCCCAATTTTGACCCCTGTGAAATATTGGTTTTTAATGTAAATATTGTATACATGCGTTGTATGTTTCCTTAGAGTGGAGTTCAAGGCCAAGGCCCCGCGAGTGTATATTCGGATTTTATTTAAAACAAGCAAGTATTTGATAGTTTGATACCCATGTGCTATTAAGCCATGGAATATTGTAAATTGATGTAAATATTAATATTATAATAAAATACCAAAACTGGCTATGGAAGCAACTAATGAGAAGGGGCCATGTGTATCCACTAGGGAGTGGTGAGGGGGTTGTGTGAATGAACCATATGTTTTCAAATGTCATTGCGAGAATTCATTTGACTTTCCTTGATGACATTTATTTATGTTGTAAGGAAGTTGGTGAAGATTTCAGTCCATGGCTTCAATGGAGCATGGGAAGCCCAAAAATTCTTATGGCAGAGTATGGGCTCTATTTTCTTGTACCACAAGTCACTCTACCACATGAGAATGGATTATTACTCATCCCCATTCCAGTGTGGAAGTACCCAGCATCAATTTTCATCCAAAAATGAATTGCTAGTAGGGAGAAAAACCAGAAATCGCAACTTTGAAAGAACCCACGTTTTGAAGAGCCAAAAAGCCCATATTTGGTATTTAACAGTAAAATCCAATGGGGGATCCATAGATATGAACCTTGGGGAAAATTTGAGAGGATTAGATACCCCGAAATCCATTGGAAAACCTAGTTTTTATAGCCGAGAAAACCAGTGACAGGATTGAGTTATTTGATTAACAGAATTGTGAGAAATCCAATTGTGGATGACTGAGCAGAGTTTGGGTTTGCTTGATAAACCCAGTGAAGGCTAGAAATTCAAGAATTAGTAGCTGGACCTTTCCATACCCATCCTGAAGAGCAATGGAGGGAAGGGACACCTGAGAGACTGTGCATCAGAGAAGGGGACCTTCCTTGTGTTGGGTGTGGTAGGTAATGTGGGTGCCTTGATTGTTGAATTCATTTGAGATACCTACAGCTCTGTGGTTGAGTTCACTGGCTTAGAATTTCCCTCCTTTGTCTTTCATATGCTTGACAAACCCAACTGTGTGTTGGCTTATCATAGTTGTTGAATGAAACCATGGCTGTGAGTGAGCCCAGCTAGTTCCTCCTTAGTGGATACAAAACCCAACTCAGGGGTGATCTCTCAGCTGAAAGAATACAAGCTAGACACAGATCTATCGTTGGGTGGAACGTTGCTCTCACATAACCAGTTGTTTGGACAGCTTCATCTTCGAGATAAGTGTTATCTGTGTTATAAATTATATGCATTATGTGTTCTGCATTGTGCTAATTCAGAATGATATTTATTCATGATTAATGGAATTGGTATGAAGTATGTGCATAGCATGAGAATGGGATGGATTCTTTGCCTGTTGATGCATCATTTGCTTGAGATAAATATGTTGATGTATGTATGTTGTGTGTGTGCAATTATGTATTTTATTCCGCTGTGTAATTTAATTGTGCATTTTATTTAAATGGCAAAAAATTTACCATTATGGCTTTGGGGAAGATTAGACACCCCATGTTACAGTCATATTCCCTCCCTTGCATTGGATAGATGGAAGGGGACGTGACAGAGTGGTATCAGAGCTGAGCTTGCAGCACTGGGGTTGCTTGGGCCAAACTGTGAGTTACATGCAAGTAACAGAATGGTTTTAGCGCAGTATTGGTGAAGTTGGGGTGGCATTTTGGATTGTAAAAAGGACAGGATTAGAATTCTCAGGTGTGGGAGAGGATCACACCATTTCATAGAGCTCTCCAAGAGCTTTCCAAAGGTACCAGACTCGCCTCATTTAGCCAAGGGACGAGGGAGTTATGAACCCCGGAAGTTACAGGAAACATAGGTGTTTTCACAGTTTAGGGATGTCGGGTTTCGGGTTTCAGGTTTCGGGAATGCGAATTTTCAAAATTTGCGTTTGGATTTCCGAAATCCCGAACCTGCAATTTTCGGCTTTCGGGATGTTGGGTTTCGGGTTTTGGGAACGTGAATTTTCAAAATATGCGTTTGAATTTCCAAAATCCCGAACCCGCAATTTTCGGCTTTCGGCTTTCGGGAACGCGAATTTTCAAAATTTGCGTTTGGATTTCCAAAATCCCGAACCCCCAATTTTTCGGCTTTCGAGATGTTAGGTTTCGGGTTGCGGGAACGCAAAGTTGTGAACTTGTGCGTTCCGGTTTCCGCAATCCTGAACCTGTAATTTTGGGTTGCGGGTTGCAGGTTGTGGGATGGTTACATCCCCGTGACCGCAACTTGACCCCCCGAACCCGCAATGTCGGGTTGCGGGTTGTGGCCTGTGTGTGGCGGGATTAAAAAAAAAAAAAAAATAGAGCCCGAAAATTGATTTTTGGATTACAGGAGCTAGAGAGGTCCAAATTTGATGAGTTCAGGGGCATTTTGAGGCTATTGACGGAGGCCATGAATGAACCAGTGAAGATCCCGAGCCCATTATTCTCTGATTGGGCATAAATTTGGAATTATTGGCTTTTACAAATCAGTGTCCCGATGCTTTATAGATGGTCGTATTGGGACGAAATTGATATGGGGCAGTCATGGAGTAGGTGCAGTGTTAAGTTTGGAGTTTTGGAGCCAAACTCCAAAGGATGTGGAGTCAGGGTGTGCAAGAAGGCCAAAAAGCACTATTCCGGTCCACATTTTGGGAATTTTGAAAAGCTTGCAGTGGTTGAAAATGCCCCTATAATTCGGAATCAAGAAAATTACTGAACTCAACAATTTAAATTCTCAGTAAACCAGACATATTCCGTTAGACAAAGATTTCCCAAAAATGCATCGTTTGGGAAATAGTCATTTTTGGCCCAAAATTTGGAATTTTGGAAAAATGTGAAAAGTGGAAAGTAGTCAAACCCATAATTTTATAGAAGATGAATGGTGCATCAGAACAGAGATCTGTGAGTTGCTGAACATTCCTTGTTATATGGACTAACTTCATTCGGTAGAAAGGTTTTCGTGATTCTTCATATATTTTCTTCCACAGGTGGCTGAAGTTGGCATTCTGGACCAAAATACAACTGTGTAAAAATGTGCAGAATTGGGGTGAAAGTTGTCATTTTTCAAATAACGTAGTTTCCACACCCGAGGTCGGAATGGAGCACAGAGATAGGAATTGGAAAGCTTATCCAATAGAGAATAAGAGCACATAACCGGAATTCGGATGGGGCCATCATACCTCATAGATATTTAGAACCGAAAAGTGCTAGCGACTATTTTTTACATATTGTTGACAGTATGGGCAATTTCCAGAATTGCATGAATGGGCAAAATAAATGAATGCATAACAGCTATGTGAATTATTCCATAAGTTTTATTGTGTTAAATATTTATGTTTTATATTTCTATATGCATTCCTAATATGTCTAACAAATATTTTCATAATGCACAGTGCTTGCAACTCATAAGATCTAATAATTGTAGCAGAGGTAGCATACAGGAAAAATAGTGACCATAAATGATGCTCAAGATCCTTATGAGCATGAAGAAGAAATCCTAGGAGAAAATGTGCATGAAGAGAATGCTGAGACTGAATCCAATGGGAGAAGGGAGCAATTGACTACTCATAATTTGGTTGAAACCATGGTGAGCTTCAATGAAAGATTGATGAAGGCTCAAAAAGAACAACACCAACTCAATGCTGCTATATTGCAAAGTCTCACTGATATGCAACAGAGGATAAACCTTGGATCCAACCCAAGCAATGTGGGTTAAGAAGGAAGAGATGCAGAGAGTCGCTCTAGAGGCCATTCAAAGAAGAGGACTCCAATCCCAAGGAAGAGTTCAGTGAGCAGATAGCATAAAACACCTTCCTTCTAGATCCTCTTCCAGCAGATCGTGCGAATCCAAAGGTTCTCAAAGAAGTCCAAAGCATGCACCTAAAAGATTTGATGGAAGAAAGAAGTTCAAGGGAATCCCACGGGGAGAATTCAGGAAGGCAAGGCCTCCCACCTTTGATGTGGAAGACAAGACTGGCCAAGAGGCAGAGGCATGGCTTCTTGGAATGAAGAAATATTTTAGAATTCAAGAATATTCAGGAAATGAAAAATCCAGAATTGCCATTTACAATCTAAATGGAAGAGCTTCAATTTGGTGGGACAATCTCTTGCAAGTAAAAGGAATCAGTGAGAGGAAGATCAGTTGGGAGAGATTCAAGAAGTACTTCAAGGAAAAATACATTTCTGCTAGGTATTATGACAGTAAGAGAAAGGAGTTCAATGAACTCAGGTTGGGACAAAAATCTATGGAAGAACATGTTCATAAGATTTTGGAATTGTTGAGGTATGTGGACTACATTAAAGATGAGAGGATAAAAATCCATTGTTTCCTTGGGAATCTACCTTAAAGTTTCAAAGGTAGGATTGAGTTTGTTAATCCACTAACTCTTGATGAAGCCATTAGAGTGGCAATGCATTGCTATGAGCAGAATAAAGGAAAATCGGAGGTTAACCAAGCTTGGAAAGGAAAGCGAAGAGGGAGGTTTGAACAAAAGAGAAGTGGCTTCAAGCTACCATTCAAGGGTTAGCCTAGAAACTTTCCACGGGGGCATCAAGTAATGAGTGGATTCAAACCAGTAGTAGCAGTAGACAAAGCATCAAAGAGTCAGCCTAGATGGTTTATTGAAGGCTTCTCCATGATAGCTCATCCGATCACTTCATTGCAAAGAAAGAACATCAAGTTTGTATGGTCTGAAAAATGTGAGAAAAGTTTTCAGAAGTTAAAGGAGTTACTTACCAGTGATCCTGTTTTGAAGATAAAAGATCCAAAGAAGGATTTTATAGTGCACATAGATGCTTGCATTGAAGGGTTAGGTGTAGTGCTCATGCAAGAAGGAGTTGTGATTTTCTATGAGTCAAGAAATTTAAAAGAGCAGGAAAAGAATTATGCCACATGATTTAGAATTAGCAGCCATAGTGCATGCTCTTAAGATGTGGAGACATTATTTGATGGGAAGAATATTCGAGCTTAGAACAGACCACATGAGCTTGAAGTATTTGTTTGATCAGCCAAAATCTAATGCCAGACAAGCTAGATGGATGGAGTTCCTTTCTGAATTTGATTTTGAAATTAAGCATGTAAAAGGGAAGGAGAACAAGGTTGCAGATGCTCTTAGCAGAAAATTTCATGTTGCAGTAGTAAATATGTGCAAATCAAATTTGAAGACAAGAGTTATTGAAGCCCAGCACAGTGATGGAACTTGCCTTCAAATTAAAGAGAAGTTGCAGCAGGGTAATGTGGATGAAAAATGTGCGGGATATCAAATTGGTGAAGACAATATCCTCATCTATAAAAATAGGTTGTACATTCCAAATAGTACAGATTTGAAGAAGCTAGTGATGGATGAAATTCATCAAATGCCATACTGTGGACATCCAGGATATCAAAAGACTATAACAACAGCAAGAAAGCAATACTTTTGGCATGGTATGAAGAAGGACATAGCTGAGTATATTGCTAGGTATCAAAAGTGCCAACAAGTCAAGGCAGAACACCAACATCCAGCAGGATTGTTGTATCCCTTACCCATTTCGGATTGGAAGTGGGAAGTGATCTCTATGGATTTTATAACAAGTCTGCCCATGATAGTGAAGAAGCATGATTCAATCATGGTTGTGGTGGACAAGCTATCAAAGGTATCTCACTTTATTCCAGTCAAGTCCACTCACAAAGCTAGTGACATTGCGAATATCTTCATGAGAGAGATATTCAAGTTGCATGGATTGTCTAAGGCAATAATTTATGATCGTGACACAAAGTTCACTTCCAATTTCTAGAAGGGATTATTTCAGGAATTGGGAACTAAATTGAATTTCAGTACAACATATCATCCTCAAACAGATGGTCAAACTGAGAGGGTGAATCAGGTTCTTGAAGACATGTTGAGAATGTATGTGATGGATGAACCATCCAAGTGGGAGGATTACCTACACTTGGTAGAATTTGCATACAATAATGGACATCATGCATCCTTGGGGATGAGTCCATTTGAGGCATTGTATGGCAAGGGTGCAGGGCTCTAGTGAATTGAGACAGCTCGGTGAACAGGGTATTACTTGGACAAGAGATGATCAAGGAAATGGAACAGGAAGTTGCTAAGATTATGCATAATTTAAAGGCAGCTCAGGACAAGCAGAAGAGTTATGCAGATTTGAAAAGAGTGCATAAGGAATTTCAGATTGTGGATCATGTTTATTTGAGAGTGAAACCAAGGAAAAGTTCTCTTAAGTTGGGGAGTTGTGCCAAGTTGTCACCAAGATATTGTGGGGAATTTGAAGTCCTTGATAGGATAGGGCCAATTGCATATAGAATTGCATTGCTTGCTAACATAAAAGCTCATAATGTTTTCCATGTATCTTTGCTTAAGAAGTATGTGCATGATCCTAATCATATGATTGATTGGAATGTGATACAGGTGAAACCCGAGGGAGAGTTCCAAGTAGAGCCTATGCGCATCCTCGACAAGGAGGTCACTTTGCTCCGGAATAGAGCCATCAGGAAGGTAAAGGTCCAATGGGAGCACCTTAGTCCCGATGAGGCTACATGGGAGCTGGAGGATGCCATGAGGAGGCATTCCCATTTTTGTTCAGTTTTGAGGACACCGAAGACGGTGTTGTTGTAAGGGGGAGGGGAATGTAATACCCCAATTTTGACCCCTGTGAAATATTGACGTTTAATGTAAATATTGTATACATATATTTTATGTTTCCTTAGCGTGGAGCTCAAGGCCAAGGCCCCACGAGTGTATGTTCGGATTTTATTTAAAACAAGCAAGTATTTGATAGTTTGATACCCATGTGCTATTAATCCATGGAATATTGTAAATTGATGTAAATATTAATACTGCAATAAAATACCAAAACTGGCTATGGAAGCAACCAATGAGAAGGGGCCATGTGTATCCACTAGGAAGTGGCAAGGGGGTTGTGGAGATGAACCATATGTTGCTAAATGTCATTGTGAGAACTCATTTGACTTTCCTTGATGACATTTATTTATGTTGTAAGGAAGTTATTGAAGATTTCAATCCATGGCTTCAATGGAGCATGGGCAGCCCAGAAATTCATATGGTAGAGTATGGGCTCTTTTTGCTTGTACCACAAGTCACTCTAACTCATGAGAATAGATTATTCCTAATCCGCATTCTAGTGTGGAAGTACACAACATCAATTTTCATCCAAAAACAAATTGCTAGTAGGGAGAAAAACCAGAAATCGCAACTTTGAAAGAACCCACATTTTGAAGAGAGAAAAAAGCCAAGATTTGTTATTTAACAGTAAAATCCAATGGGGGATCCATAGATATGAACCTTGGGGCAAATTTGAGAGGATTAGATACCCCGAAATCCATTGGAAAACCCAGTTTTTATAGCCGAGAAAACCAGTGACGGGATTGAGTTATTTGATGAACAGAATTGTGAGAAATCCAATTGTGGATGACTGAGCAGAGGTTGGGTTTGCTTGATAAACCCAGTGAAGGCTAGAATCTCAAGAATTAGCAGCTGTACCTTTCTATACCCATCCTGAAGAGCAATGGAGGGAAGGGATGCCTAAGAGACTGTGCATCAGAGAAGGGGACCTTCCTTGTGTTGGGTGTGGTAGGTAATGTGGGTGCCTTGACTATTGAATTAATTTGAGATGCCTGCAGCTCTGTGGTTGAGCTCATTGGCTTAGCATTGCCCTAATTTGTCTTTCATATGCTTGAAAAACCTAACTGTGTGTTGGCTTAGCATAGTTGTTGAGTGAAATCATGACTGTGAGTGAGCCCAGGTATTTCCTCCTTAGTGGATACACAACCCAGCTCAGGGGTGATCTCTCAGCTAAAAGAATACAAGCTGGACAAAGATCTATGGTTGGGTGGAATGTTGCTCTCACATAGCCAGTTGTTTGGACAACTTCATCTTCAAGATAAGTATTATCTGTGTTATAAATTATATGCATTATGTGTTCTGCAGTGTGCTAATTCAGAATTATATTTATTCATGATTAATGGAATTGGTATGAAGTCTGTGCATAGCATGAGAATGGGATGGATTCTTTGCTTGTTGATGCATCATTTGCTTGAGATAAATATGCTGATATATGTATGTTGTGTGTGTGCAATTATGTATTTTAATTCTGCTGTGTAATTTAATTGTGCATTTTATTTAAATGGAATTTTTTTTACCATTATGGCTTTGGGGAAGATTAGACACCCCATGTTACAGTCATGTTCCCTCCCTTGCATTGGATAGATGGAAGGGAACGTAACAATAAACTGATCATAAATCAAACATTTACTTCTATATTATCAACTTTTAACTAATGAATACTAACTCATCAACTACATGAACAAATTATAACTTATTAGGAAAAGAAATAGCAATTAGAACCTGTAACCATAGATAGGGTGGACAAACACCCAAGGAGGCATGTTCCTCCCAACATTCTCCAGAAGATGCAGCCAAACTACTTGCCTCCTTTGGACCCCCGATCCCATTTACTGAACAACTAGGTAGAAGAACTCTATGTAGAAGCAAGGCACTCAAATTTGTACAACCAACAATCAATAGTGACTTGCCAAAACCTCAATCTCTACACTCAGCAGTAACAAGGCATGCTTACACCATGATCAAAAACCTAGACTTCCCCTCATCGAATCTCTTGTGTGCATATAGCAGAACCACAAGGTAAGTTTCCTCGTCAGGAAAAGTGATGAACCTTAGCGTCACCTACCCAAATTTCTGAACATTATTATTTTATTTTCAAAATACTTTATGTTAAATTTAATTACAAGTTTTTGTAAACATGATCAATTTTGATCATGGGTGAATGTAATTACTGAATATTATTATTTAAATAAATTAATTAGGAGACAAACACCCAAGAGGGTTGTTGAATGAATGTTCACTGACCCACCAGGAGAAATGGAAGCTGTTGGAAGGTATGGGACAAATGGAAGCAAATTCACTTCACCACTAGCTGTTGGTTATGGGACAACAACCCATAAAATAGTGGAATTATCCCCCAGGTGCTGGGAGTGGGCAGGCAACTCATTTAATGACCCAGTAACATATAAAAAGGCCTAGGCAGCCTATAAAGGAAAATTCGAATTGAGCAGGTAGCTCTTGATCAATATTTTTGCAGAATATTTTCCTCATGTGCATAAAGTGATCACTGAGATATTCGAATAGGGAGGCTAGTGGTGAGTGTAATTCTAAATCTTCATATTGTTGAGAAGAACCAAAGGTGCTGGTGCAAGTCTATTGGACTACTAGTTATTGATGATACATACGATATTGCTACTACGAGAAGAAGTCATACTTCCTGATTTTCTTCCTCCTGGTGGTTCAGTGAATAGGCTTGGGGGTCCTAAGACAATACTTGACTATTTTCTCGAATTGGTTGGGTGGAACAATCTTCTTGGGCTGTTTGTTTCCCTACAGAATTATCCAGGTTCTACAAATTTTATGCTTTATCCCAGTTATTAGTTTTGTTCAGCAAGTCAATAATTTCTGTTTCCGTATGAAGTAAGAATCTATTTCTAGGTTTGTTTAAAGCCTGAACTGATATGTTTTGATTGATGAATTAGAATTAATAAACCAATCTCTATATTTTTCCACATGTTGTTTTAAACATCATACTCTAGTATAGAGACGCAGATTAAGTGTAGATGAAAATGATAGGCACATTGTCGGTGATTCGACAGTAATTGAAGTTGTTTCATTTTCTATCCTACAATTAATAAAAGTAATAGTACTGTATAATATCTAATACATAATTCTCTTTCATTTCCTGGAAAACAATCAATGTTTAATTCCTGTACAATCACCTTGCATTACATTTGAACATTATTATGTACATAGGAAGCAGATAAATTTACATTCTGCATATTGTATTAAGACTGCTGAAAGCAAATAAAAGCATTCATTATATCTATATGCAAACAACAATCTTTTTCAAAGATCTCATACTTATACATTTCACAGATATACTGTTTACATTGAATTCATTTTATTATTACTACGTTTATAAGAAATGAATTTTGGACAGAGCTGAAATTGATAGTCTTTACATTTTCTACACTGTACACACACATTGTTTTCCATTTCCTATTATAAGCATTGTGTTGATTATCATTCTAACAATTAAAAGAATCTTTATAAACATCACTTTGTCATTACTCATCTATTTCATTTTTAGATCTGTAAAACTGTAAGTGTCATTCGTATTTTTGTTTAGTTTCATTTCAAACCCTAGTTAGGTTTAGTTTTCCATTCTCATCTTTGTTGCATTCAAATATAAACAAACACGAATTTGGGTATAACCCTATTCGTTTCAACTGTATACATTTTGTAAATCCTTTCGACATTTTTTTTTTACTCTACTTAGTTACCAACATTGACAACCAAGAAACACGACATCAACCTACAGTATCAAGATGCACAACACGGATATCTACACAAAATGTTTAGCATACATTTTTATTACCGAGAAGAGTATTAGCTTTAAACAGAGAACGAGCCTCGACTCTTCTTCTTACTGTCACAACTGAACACGAAACAAGTCATTTTTCACATACTCTTAAACCATTACAAAATGACAACTTCAAAAATGAAGTCGGCGCTCTCAAGAACAAGCATTTTTAAAATATGTTTGCAAACAAAAACCTATAGGGTTTTTCCCAAATAATCGACAGTAACGGAGTTCAAATTCTTGCACCGACAAGCTACAACTCCAGTCGACAACACCCATTTTTTTTAGTTTAAGAAACCAAGTATTTTTAAGCGAACGAGAGTCACAACCATAGAAATTACTCGTTCTTCGAAGTTCTTCAATCTTCACCAATAACAGAGCTACGGCAGGTCTTGGCAAGGCCGTTTTTCATCTCGTGAAACTATTTCAACCACAGACGAAGAGCACTACGAGGGTATGGAAGACCCGAAGCTTACCGGTGTAGGAGCACATGGTTCCCCATTCTCCAAACCCTTGACAAACCCTTTTTAAAACCCTGCACCTAACAAACGATAGCTCGGAGTTAGTTACATGTTACATTTAAAATTAAAACCGAAACGCAGCAAAAGAAAACATTTCTCCACAGAAGAATGCTTACCTTCATCACCCTGTGGCCGAGTCTTGGCATATACCAGAAAGACAATGCAGTATCGTTTTAATCATGACGAGAGAACTCTATCACTCTGTAGGATGGCATAACACTTTTAACACATAACAAAGGACTTGGAAAACAACAACTCTTAACACTTCAAACCAGATACTTAAATCTCAACTAAAAATGCCATTACGGAGGTTTAAGACCTGTAACTTCAACCTGGTTCACTGGTCTCGGGGTCGAAACCCCTCACTAAACCTTCTACCAAAACATTTGGCAGCCTGTTGGCCACCCGCAACTGAAACAATAGCACAATAAACTGCTTTTCCAAGTTCATAAACCAAAACAGCAACGATGGTAGGGTTACAAATCCAGTGGCCCAAATTGATCACCATCGACGGTCTCCACATTGGCAGCGATCTTAGCTTTGGTACAAACAATGCCAACATTAAATGCCCATCCTACATTACAAGTTGATAATGCCACCATGGCACATGGAGGAGCAAGCACAACCAATGCATAGCACATTATCCTTACACATTGACGAGCACAGTGATGTTCACATCTAAGTGGCTCGTTGGAAAATCCCATGTGGAAAGTGTTTGGTACTAAGCTTTAATTGTAGGTTGGATACGTGATCTCTACCACAACTCGAGACCGGCACCAATTTAATGAACTAGCAACCTATCAAGTTTCAGGTTAAATGCATGTCAGTACCTCGACGTGATAGCGAATCATACAATTCCTATGTTAACATATCAACATTAATGTTTGTATTTCACCATAGTATTAGTTACGTTTATGCAAACATTACGTTATAATGTTTGCACTATATTGCTCTCGCTTCGACATATTGCAATGCTTGTAATGAATTGCAAACACTTCGTATAGTTTTATTTCGATACTAATGTTTAACTTATATTGTAACAATTGCGTTGTATGTATAATGTTGACTTTAAAACGAGAATCAGTATAGTCACACCATTATATTCATAAGACCTTGGTTATATTGCAATTTCTATTTATTTTTATATATTGTTATTTTACTAATTTTCATTTATGTTAGATTCACATAATTGTTATATAGTCTCTAGGAAGAATTTCATTATATCATAAGATTGGAATTGTATAGTGGTAGATAGGAGACTTGATTTACAAAACCTAGTATAGTCATCCAATCATAAACATCGAATAATATTGATTGTAAGAAGTCACAAGCTTACAAACTATTATATATAAATTGGTAGTGTGAAAACAATTATTACTTCAATTTCTCTATCAACATTTATTTATGCGATTCGATAGAGTTGTATCATTTTGGTACTGTCATTTTAATGATGACAACTAGACAATTATCACCACGACCACGACAATGACAATGAAAGAACCATCTATTGCAACGACGATGCTGCTAACTGAATATTTTTCAACAGTTAACTTGGATTGATTATCAATCAGCTACAAGACAAATCTTGGAAAGCAGAAGTGTAAGCATGTGAATCGTACATGTACGTTTTTATAGTTGCAATAATCTTTAAATAATCTACTTTCATTTATGACAATGAATTTGAACTTACGTGAACTGGAATTTATTGCAATCATAAAACTTATTACCTGTCGTCTGCACATAAAACGAGTCCAATGCTTTAGCATTGCAGCTAAGTAAGCTTCGGGGTCCCTCATAGGACAACCTTGGTCAACAAAAAGCAAACTGTCAGCATCATCTCAATAGAAAAAGTATCATATCACTTTTCTAACCTGTCATTTCATTTATTACATTAATCATGTTATTTATTGTAGAAGAAAAGTGTCGCATCATATTTCTGAATGTGTTAAGTTGTCACTGTCGCCTTATTTATAAACATAATTTTAATTGTGTTTAGTACTAACAACTATTTAGTTACTGTTGTTAAAATCAACAACTATTATTTCCGCAATTATAAAAATATCAAAATTAATTCTATTATTGCCATTATTAAAAATTTTAAATTTTTATGAAAATTTGGGATGTTACACTTAGTCCAAAATTCGATGGCTCTTAAAAGATTGCATAGGTCTTTAGTGGTTAGTTTTCAATAAATGAGCCTCAAGCTCCAGTTCCATCTTTCAGGGCACTATGACCACGATTCAAGGGAGTTGTCCCATACCAATTGCTAGTTACTTGCCTCATGATGATGCCACTTGTCCATTGCCTTCTACCCCAGATTCCATTCCACCTAGTAGGTCAGTAAACACTCTTTCAACAGCTCTCCTTGGGTGAGTGTCTCCTATTTTATTTATTTAAATAATAATATTGTGCAATTACAGTCATCCTTGGACACTTGTCCAAATATAAAACTTTACAATAAAAGTTAAGATAATGTCTTCTTCAAACATAAAATTTTTTCAGTAAAGGGGTATGTTACAGTTAGTCCTATTTATAACTATAAGTTTATATACTAATGTTATTAAGTGTAATCCTTATGCATCTATACTTATCGCTTGATATTTATAAACTATATGCACAAACTTTATGTTTTATGCATAGTATGGCATCTTTGAATTACCATGAGTCAAAACTATATATTATAAACTTGATTATATGCCCAACATACTATTTTGGGCTATTAGAAATAATCTTATGAGAACATATATACTATGAGTTTTATTATATGCCTAACATACTACACATCGATGCAATAGTAAATACCATAACTAAAGTCTCGGTGGATCATGCGTTGGCAGGAACTTATAACCAATAGATTGGCATTTAAAGTTCAATAACTACGTGTTGGTGGAATTCCTAGTTGCATCCCTCGTGGCCAAGCTCCACGTGAAGTTTCTTGGTCTTTGTGTTTAAACCCTAGTTGGGTTTTGACTACACGACGAGGCCTCAACCTGGAGCATTCATTTTTGTAAAGAGAAAAGGGTGGAGAGGCCAACAGGCTCTCGATTTCTTAGGGTTTGTAGCAATGGTTTTCAGGTGTCTCACTCGGGGTTCGATGTCGAGACCTGTAACCTTCACTTGTTTTTAACAATAGGCTATATGAGCCGAGCCATTATAGAGCTATAACATACTGCATTCAATGGTGAAATGTGCAACTCTAGTGTTGATGTTGAATGGCTTGAATGTTGCAGAGGTGTTCATGCAGACTACGAGCATTGGTGCAAGTAATGTCATGGTTTCCCATTCATGTTTTGTCGAAGGTTTTAACATTATTAATGTTTTAGGTTTAAGTCTGAGCTACATCAAATTTTAACGACAAGTTGTATTGCTGTCCTGACAGGTTCTTCCTCAGTGTTGGTTTTAAGTTTAAACAAACAGGGGTAAGAGCTTAAAAGCCCTGGTAAGCCATGGTGACTCCCTTGTGGGCATCCATAGTTCTCAGAAGGTCTTTGGTGTAACTTTGGCACAATGTCAGTCTTCATTTGGTTAGCCGAGAGTTCAGTTTTTATTTTAAACATTGGTTCTCAGTTGTTTGTAAGATTTATAAGCCGCATGGCATTTTGAAGTTACAAGGAGGGCAGGGAGGGTTGAACCATTGACTTGTTCTGCATTGGTTCTTCAACATTTTACCGTGTAAAATTTTTAATGATAAATATATATGGTTTTCTTGGAAAAATATTTCAAAGGTTTTAACACTCGACATTTTGATATTTTGGAATGAAATGCGTTGATAAAACTTTAGGGTTTTAAAACCCGGTTCTATTTATGAATAACAGTTGAAGGGAGGGTTTGAACCCTTGACCTCGTGTTGTTTCCTTTCGTACTGTTATGTGTATAAGCTTTAATGGATAATAATATAGGTTTTATGCATTTAAAAAAATTGTTAACATGAGAGAAAGCTCTCGGCATTTGTTGTTATTTTGAAATGTTGTTTGGTAAACAAAGGTTATGGCAGAGCCCGTCGCTGTGATTTAAATGGTTATATAATGTTTAGAGTTTGTTTATAAACCAAATCCGTAATGTTGGGCCATAAACCCTACATAAACTAAAATACCATTTTTGAGATTCAGTTGTAGATTCATTACGGGTTTCGAACGCTGAACTGGTTATGTAATTTTTGTAAGTTGATAACTGGTATGGTTATTAAACTTGGACTGCGTGGGTGAACCCTCACGGGTATCGAAACCTAGTCTTGTATATTTAATTCTTGTTTTGTAAAATAACGTTGATACAGTAATAGCAAAGAAAACATGTGCACAGGGCTTTCAACCCTGGAAAGTCGATAGACTATTTGCATAGTATGTTTAAGTTATTTGTTGATTAATTTTGTAAGTGTATTATTACATATTACAATGATGTAAAATGATGTAAATGGATACATGATTACTGTATACTTACTTGCAATATTTACCATATCCTGAAATATGGAAAGTTGATATTAATATGGTTTTGAACATCAATGTTTAAAATGTTTCTCCGCAATGGTTTAAGAGATAATTCGATGCTTATAATGTTACTATTTAGATAGTGAGTTTGTATTTAAATTGAATCTCTGCATTTGTGAATAAGTTATTTTGATTCCAATAATGGTATTTGCTATAGTTTAACATTCATAAAAGAAATACTTAGAATATTAAACTGTTATGAATAAAATCAAGGGTTCTGTTGCTAAGCATGTGCATAAAAATACCTATGTTTCCTAGTTAAATTCTGTGATGTTTACTGAAAATAAGACAGTATTAAAGTACTGAAATAATATAGATTTATTTATGAAACTAAATCATTCAAATCTATTTTAATTACATCTTCCATGTACTAGACACTAAAACAATGTGTGGAAAAATGCAGGGAAGCATTTTTATTCTATCATTCATCAGTTTAACTTTAACTATCCAAATAGAATTTTAACCTAACAGATGAATAAATTTTCAGAGTAGATAAATTGCAATAGTAAAACATTTAATAATAGTTCAAAATATCCAGGATTAACTAGAAAACTGATAACATAAATTCATTCATTTGACAGAAGGTAAATAAGATAACACAATTTGAACCTTGTAACTGTAGATGAGACAAACAACCAAAGGAGCCCGTTCCACACAACCTTTTCCTAAATATAGCCAAGATTACTTTCCTTAGGACCCCCGAGCCTATTAACTGAAGCACCAGGACGAATATGCGGTGTGGAGAAATGGAATAAATTCCTTTGCAACTCAGTAGTAGCACTTGACAGTAGTACTTCTACTTTTAGCAATATTGAACTCAACAATGTGGTTGCACTAGTTCAGAATGCAATCTTAGTTCACTCAATCACTTCTAACCTTCCCCTCATCGAATCTCTTGTGCTCCATAAATTATCACAAGGTAAGAATGAACATCCTCCTGATGAATTCGATGGATAGATAAGCATGCCTAGGTCTTTTGGTCAATTGTTTTTAGTTAATGAGCCATCTGCTCAGTTCCACTTTCTTGGGGAACATGACCATAAAAATAGGGAAGTTGCCCCCTGCAACAGATAGAAGTGAGTTGAGGATGCTGCCAAGTGTCAGTTTTCTCTCCACCCCAGTCCATTCCTCCTAGTGGGTCAATGAACACTCATTCAACAGTCTCCGTTGGGTACTTGTCTCCTCTTTTATTTATTAATAATAAAATATTGAGAGTAATTAATTACAGACATCCTTGACCCCACTTGGTCAATAACATAAAACTTTACAATAAAATAAAACATAATGTTTTTCTGACAACATATAATGTTCATGATTTGGGTATGTGACACTCTCGACCGATTGGAAATGAAATAGATCGCGCTTCTGCCCTTTTTTTTATTTGGTTTAATAGGAGCACATGCGCACCCTTGGGCGCGTATGCGCTAACAACGCACACGCGCCCCAATTTGATGCCGAACCTGGAGGCGCGTGCACGCTTCCTTAGCTGCATGCACCTCCTTCTTTTTTTTCGCTAGCACAACCCCATTGCAATGGTTTTTGGGAGGAACTTTTTCCACCCACCCATTTGTTATATCTTTTTCCACTTTTTTTCTAGAAATGATGTAACTCCAAACTTCACATCTATATAAGATGAACGTAGATCCATCTTAAGTCAAGTGATGAGAAGGATAAAATCTATTGAGGTGCAAACCCCTGTAAGGGTCCTTAACTTGAGGAAATGTTTGCAACTCAAAGGATTTGATCCTTATGTGTACTTTATAGAGAAAGAGCTAAGATGGATCTATGCTGATTCCAATCAAAGTGGAAAAAAAAAATTACCACATTGAAATAATTTCATCCAAAAGTCTTAAAAAATATTGACACCACAAAAATGGTGAATTGTACTAAGTAATAATTATGTTTACTTATAATACATGTGAGAGAATGCACTGAAAGTCAAAATAGGGAAATAGGCTAAAGTTGGTAAAATACTTGCAATTTACCCAATTATTCATTAATTTGCAATTATAAAAAAAAATATCTAACTTATTGTTCTATTATTAACTTAACAATACATAATCATATATATTTTCCATCATGGTCATCCACTTGCCAACTATTCCAATTTGGAATCCTTCCAAATTGGAAAAAAATGCATTTATTCATTGATGATGAAGTAAAATAGTTATTCTTAATCCGTAATCATTGTGTTTTCAAGGAAAGACTAACTAATACACAAAGATTTACTTTCGTGTAACTATCTATCAAAATATTTGTTTAAAATGTGAGGATGCATGAATATAAATTGAAATTGGAGTTCGATGTATATTTATATAAATGTTATAAAAAATTTATTGAGATGAGAGGGCACTTTCTACATCCCAAAGTAGATGAGATCATGTCTATCACATGTCAACTCCAAAACCTAAATATATAACTTTTATAAAAATAAGCACATGTCAGCTCCAAATTTAAATTGGCTAGATTGTAAAATACATTTATTTGTATTTGCTTCCTCAATTCCATGAAATTTGTTAAAGATAGAAATCTAATTTGATTTCCCACACAAAGATAAAATGTTCAATAAAATTTACCATCAAGTTCTCCAATCAAAGTTCCAAGCTCTTGACAAATTACATTTACAATTCCAACCAAACCCTCTAACCCTCTAAGTAAAATTCCACCCAATGCTACGGCAAAAGCTTAAATTCCCCAAACCCAAAATTCATATATCTAACTCATGTAATCTATAATCACAATAATTCAATACGAACAATTTGATTTTAGAGTACAAACTTCCAATTTATAATATTTGAAAATTTCACTAATAACTTATATTTCAAGTTCAAATTTTAATACTTATCCAATATGATGATATAATGATAATTAACTTTTAATGAGACCAACATTGGTCTAGGATATTACTTGGTTTGTTTTAAAATTCCGTTTTTACTCTCAAAAGGCTTCGCGAGAAGGTTTATGAACTCAATATAATTTTGGCAAGTTAGGAGGTTAGAAAAGTTTGTATTGTAGCAAAGACTGTGAAACTCGGATCTAATGCGGGTGTCATCCTCAACACTCATAAACTCACAAAATATTTAATAAAATAATTAATTTTATTTTAATACATGGTTAAATTTGCTTCGTGTATGAAAATATATGATAATCAATTTTTAAACTCAATATAATTTTGGCAAGTTAGGAGGTTAGAAAATTTTGTATTGTAGTAAAGACTATGAAACTCCCATCTAATGTGGGTGTCATCCTCAACTCTCATAAACTCTATACATGGTTAAATTTGTTTGTGTAATTTTATTTTGGTAAAATGCATTTTTGGAAGCATTTAAATTATGTTTTTGAATACATAAATAGACTTAGCACCCTCAAATACCCATATGGCATCCAAATTATGCAATTTCCATACAAATAAAACAAAACTGAAATCGCAAAAAATTGAAAACATAGAATAAATAGACTACACTTTAATATTATATATAAATTAAATAATAATTTTATATAAGATCAAGTTAACCTACAATATTTGTTTAAATATTTTTATTTATAATTTAATATAAGTTTAATAATTACATATATAAAAATTAATTTTAATAGATAGTAATTATCATATAGTAAATTTAATTTACTTTTTATTCTTAAACTTAATGAAATAATTGTTTTTTGAAATACAAGTATACAAATTTAATTTTATGCCTAGTCTTTAATATATTGTTTTTATAAATAAATATAAATAAAATAAAGGTTAATTGAATATATTTTAGTTTGTATATTTATTTTTTCATTTAAATTTAAATATTAATCTAACAAATTTGTTCTTAATAAGTTTGATTAAGGATCTTCTTTGACAATGAAAAATACCTCTCTAAAAATAGAATATGAAGTGCTTAATTATATCCTTAAAAAAATATAATATACACAATATATTAGATTATTTTAATTTATATATATAATATTCTATATACTATAATCAACTTATTAAAAAAATAAAATAAAATATTGTTGAAAAATACCTCTAAAAATAAAAATAGAGAATGAAGTATATATATATATATATATATATATATATATATATATATATATATATTAACTAATTTTTTATTTTTTAAATAAATTTAATTTAATAAATTTAATTTTTAAATAAATATAATTAAAAAAAAGAATAACATGATTTAGTTAAATATATTGTAGCTAACAAAATAATATAGTATACAATACAAGCAATGAAATCAAATGAGAATATGTTATTACATAGAAAAAGGGATAAAGTTTACAAGTGATAAAACCTAAATAAATAAAGATTTAAATCATAAAAATAAGAGGAATTACATATTTATGTTGTTTTTTACATTAAGTATTTAGTTTTCTCACATGTTATTTATATTATTTTTGTATATTATGAATATAATCATAACGATGCTCTTAATGTTTATGAGAAGGATAAGACACAGGGGTATTCCATTTAATTTTTGAATTATGTGGTATAAACTATTTTTGTATTTGTTATATCTTTTTCCATTCTTTTCTATAAATGATGCAATTATAGATCATCTTAACTCTGATTTTATGAAGGGTAAAAAAGATCAAATTTACTGAAGAGAATCCCTTGCATTATTCATATCACACGAATATATTTATGATCTATAGAATCCAACGGAAATTTCTTGCAACATTTGGGCAAGTTGAGCAGCGTAAGAGAATAAGGGACTGTGATCCGACTCCAATTCGTATACTCTATCAGGGGGATTATCGGCTATCATCTTCCTCTGTCGTTCGTACCATATTGCCTTATCCTGCTTCGCCACTATGTACACTCGCGGGACACTGCCATAATTCTCATTGTTGTATACTATTTCTTCATACAACACAGGCATACTTCGTAGAAGACTCTGAGCTAGCGTTATATCCTGTCATAGATCATTCTCAATGCTTTAAATTAGCACCATTTGATCATTCTCAATGCTTTAAATTAGCACCATTTGATCAGAGCAATAAAGAAGAAAATTTAATAAGAGAAAATTTAATCCAAAACATATGTAATCCATGTCAAACATGTTAACAAGAGAAAATTTAATAAAAATTTCCATGTTATGCAAAATTTAGCATAACAACAACAAGAGAAAAAATAATGAAAATGCACATGCCATGCAAAATTAAGCAAACCACAAAACAAAATAATTAAATTGAAAAGAATATTAAACAAAGGAGAAAACATATGTAATACATGACAAACATTTTAACAATAGAAAATTTAATAAAAATGTGCATGTCATGCAAAATTTAACTGAACAACAAAGCAAAATAATTAAATTGAAACGAATATTAAACTAAAGAGAACCAATATGTAATCCATGAAAAACATGTTAACAAGAGAAAATTTAATAAAAAAGTGCATGCCATGCAAAATTTAGCAAAACAACAAAACAAAATAACTTAATTGAAAAGAATATTAAACAAAAGAGAAAACATATGTAATCCATGATAAACATGTTAATTAAGCCGATAGGATTAAATTTTTGGAGATGGGGGACCAAGTATAGATTGTCTAGATTTAAGGAGTGATGTGCCAAGTGTAAGACCCATATCATTTAGATGATCGCAGTATTTTAGTTAACTGGAATGATCGGTTTACTGAATAGTTTAGTTAGAAATGGCATTAACTATCTACAGTTAACGGAATTTTGAAGCGGGAATGGTTATGCACAACGATATACAATTCGCTTTTTCTTATTATGATTTCCTAGAATGCGGGTTGCGGGTTGCGGATATACAATTCACTTTTACTTATTATGATTTCTGATTTCCACAATCTGCAATTGTCGGGTTGCGGGTTGCGGAAACGTAAATGTTATTTCCAACGACTAAGTGCTTGTCACTAACCCAAATTCTGAGAATATTATTTTATTTGCAAAATATTTTATGTTAAATTTTAATTACAAAGTTTTGTAATTATGAGCAAGTTTGGTCAAGGATGATTGTAATTATTGATTATTATTATTTAAATAAATTTAAATAGGAGACAAACACCCAAGAAGACTGTTAAATGAGTGTTCACTAACCCACTAGGAGGAATGGAAGTTGCTAGAAGGTATGGGACAGATGGCAGCATTTGCACTCCACCACTAGCTGTTGGTTATGGGACAGCTACCCGTAAATTTGTGGCATTATCCCCCAGGTGGGTGGAAGAGAGCAGGCAGCTCATTAATGACCAGTTAACCACTAAAAGGCCTAGGCAGCCTAGATAAGGCAATTCGAATTGGGCAAGTAGCCCCTTACAATATTTTATGCAGAAATATTCCTCAAGTGCATCAGGTGATCACTAAGAGATTCTAATAGGGAGGCTATGTGAGAGTGCAACTATAAGTCTGCTAATTATACTGAGAAGGAAAACCAGAGGTGCTGGTGCAGGTCTCTTTGACTGCTGAGTTTTGATAATTGGACAATCTACATTCGATTGCAAGTTGATGTACTAAGGCTTCTACAGAATCTTCCTCCTGGTGGTTCAGTGAACAAGCTCGGGGGTCCTAAGGAAAGTAACTTGGCTATCTTCAGGAATAGGTTGGGTGGAACAAGTTCCTTGGGTTGTTTGTTTCTCCTACAGTCAACCAGGTTTTACTGTTCCTACTTTTGTTTACAGTTAAATGTTTCTGCATAGTAGAATTATTAAACTCAGTCATGTAAAAGAAATTATTTTATTTTCTGATCTAAATATGATTCTAAATGAAAGAGCTTTATGAAATGATTGAATTGATGACCATCTCTATATTTTTCCCCATGTTGTTATCTGCATCATACTCCAGTATAGAGAAGTAAATTAAGAAAGATGAGAGATGGGCAAAATGCCATTGATTGGAAAAATGAATACAGTAGTGTTCTTGTCAAATTTTGTCATATATTTAAACATCGTAAACCTGACAGTATAGTATAAACAGTTGCATATAATTCATACAATTCTTAGATAAAAGAAAGACACATTTTGTTTCTACACGGTTCTTTACATTTCTTTTAACTCTATTTAGTTCAAATAGTAAGCAAATGCATTTCAATACTATACATTTCATGTTTTTCAAGCAATTATATTTTCAAGAATTATAGCAGCTGCAAGAATTAATCTCTGTATAGATTTCTTACAATTATACATATTTTATTTCTTCACTAACTATCTTTTTTGAATTCTTGTATTAAACCTCTGTACAGTAGTATCAAAACCCTAAGTTATCACAAGACTTAGAATTTGAGTAATCATTGGGTACACAGTTTATAAATTTCTTATCAAGCCATTCATGGTAAACTTCAGATAATTATTTCTATAACAGACCTATTATCTAACCCTAAGCAACATTCTATTTTCTTTACTTATTAATTCTCGTGCTGAGAATACAAATAGAATATTTAAATAGTAAATAACTTCACTTAGCCAAAAGTATAAAATGTTCAAACCCTAGCAAGAAAGCATACACTACATTGAGACTTTTTACACAGGTTAAGTCCCGGGTACAAAAGCTCAGTACAAACTAGATAGAAAATGAAAGCTACAGGTAGTTTCTCATTCATGAAACAAAATCAAACACTGTAGCATAGTCAAATCAAAACACTTGACAGGCGAACTTATCTCATCACATTTTCAAAACATGATTATCAACAACGATGACAAAGTACAGAAAAAAACCATCTATAGTCAACCATCATTGCTTGGCACACCTTAACAATTATTTACATAGTTTTCTCAACTATTATTTTAAAAACATAACTTTCCATTGCAAAAACGAGCCATTGTTTATAAGTGCTAGAGAACCCTCGGTTCTTGGTTACCATTTAAAGTTTGTAACAAAGAATTACATTATGGACTTGTCAAGGTTCCACAATACACGGGGCTTACCCCTTATCAACTAAAACCTTTAAAACGAGACCATGGAGCAACAAACTACACAGGGTTTTACCCTTAAACATCTTGCAGAACAAACAAAAGTTCGAAGTTCCTTTCAAACAACACAGCCAGGAATTAAAGAGCCAATTGGCATCTTAAAGAAACTGAAGATTATCCTATGTATAGCTTTTAACAAAACAAGATTTAAAACTTCACACTCAGCCATCACTGAAACAAAGTCGAATGGTTTCAACTCTCGGCACACAGAAATCAACATCAAAACCATGTCAAAGGAACCTACGAGGTTTCGAGAACCACCAAAGCTTACCAGGAAGCAGTAGCAACATTTCCATTCTCCAAACCTTTCATTTAGTAATCTCATACGAAGTGGGTACCTGCCAAAACACATTATGAAAGGCTAAAACAAGAAATTGCAAGAATCAAAGCAAGCATTACAGTATTATTTCACTGTCACGAAACACTTACCCTTTAAAAAAATGATACTCCGGAGCATTGACGCACTACACCAATAAACGACGAAGCATGTTGATATTCGACAACAACCCTAAGTTAACACAGAAGACCATTCTCACAAACCGGATATTCGAACCCAGTCCGAATTACATTCAATACAGTGGCTGGAGAAACCCCATCACTATAATGTCATATCGTCGGTTAAGTGCAGAGAGCTTAAGCCTGTAACTCTTAAAACTACCTCCCACAGGTCACAGGATCGAAACCTCCCGAGGGATACTCTCTCCAACCCTACATGTTAGCAGCCTGTCGGCCTCATAACTCCAACTCTAACGTAAAAATGAAGACCGAGAAACTCTCCATCACTACATACAATGAGGTTTAGGGTTTCATATTCAACGATCAAGATCTAGTGAGATCGACGAGCAAGAAGATGCCAACAAGCTACGTTGAAAGTCAGGCAACTATTGCATTGATATCTCATTAATTACAACAACCACGACGATGCCAACACTGCATGCTAAGGGACAATACTGTGTATAGCTTAGAGGAGAAGCGATATGGTAACCATGCACACCTAGGATTCCTAGTTATTTTAACAACCAAGCTTCACATGGATGGCTTACATGGGTTGACAGCAGCACTTTCCACTATGGAGTTGGTCAGGACCGTTAATATTTGAACGGGACACTGTCAACCTGCCATTAGCAAATTTAATACATGTCAACTCATCACCTCATTAACGAGTTCGTTGTGAAATGCAATAACATATATTATCAATACTTAGAACAAGAGCTAGGTCGAAAAGCATAGTTCATTCTATTGCTAAAGTATTAGCCTTTCTAAGGTTTGATTACATCACTTAAATGAATACAAATCATATCATTGCATATTGTAAATCATAGCATTGCAAATATTAGTGCACATTTTATATAGTTCAAAGTTTGAACTTAGGCATCGTAATATTTGAATTACATGTCAATGTATTATTGTAGATGCATAGTAACTATAAAATATTTCTATTTCATTTTTATAGTTTTGTATAAGCAATAGGATGAAGTTTTATAATGCTAGTTCACAGTATAAATACCATATTCACAATAAATTCCATATGATTAGCCATGTAGTGCAAAGACTATTAATCAAGGTATCACCATAGGTATAGTTTAAGTGTTGATGAGATACACTCTAAAGCTAAGTTCTTAGTACAAGCACTAGTCACTATACTTTACATATAATAACTGTGTATTCAAATGATAAATTCAGGACTTAGAGTAGTCTAAGTTCTGTAGACGTAAAATATAATAATAGTTCAAAAGAATAAACACTATTTTTCTATAAGCTTCCTAATAGCATTATCAATAGATATTAGTATCATTGTTTTAATAATAATGACAGTAGTCGTATGATAATATATGTAGCATTACCACAGAACACTTGGACGACGTGAAATTATAACACTGAAAGAGCTTTGTAAGTCAGCACATAAACTAGTATTAGAACCAAGTATCCATACCTCCAGTAACTTGTTTTGCAAGAAAGTACTTAGCATTCTAATTTTACATTGACGATGAATTGAAAGACACATGTACTCTTAACACATGTTGTCATAGAATTTATTACCTGCGGTCTGTACATGGAAACAAGATTGAAATGCCTTAGCTAAATGTAGCTAAGTAAACTCCAGGGTACCTCGTAGGACCCCTTCGTCAACATACAAACAAACTGTTAGCACTTCATCAATAACATCATAATAGCACAAACAATGTACAGCATGTAATCATATTTAGAACTTAAGCAAATCTATAAATTGTATTTCTTATGCATAATCATAAAAAGATCTTCCGTTAACGAGATTAGCATCCGCTTAAATCTGAAATAGCAAATATAATTATATCATATTTATTTGAGAAGTATGGCATGTTATCGTTATTAATTTTCTTAGTTAAGAAATCTAATTAATTTACATATTCCGCGTTAATGACTTTGATAATTATTGCTATTTTAAAAAAATTTAAATTTTGTTATTTTTTGGGATGTTACAGTGCTTTCTGCGTTCTGAAATCTGCAATTTGCGGGTTTTGGATTGTGGAATAAAAAAATTCTGTTTTATTTAACTAAGTGGCTTCCACATTCCGCAATCCGCAATTTTTCGGGTTGTGGGTTGTGGAAGCAAAAATTGATTTTATTGAAAAGGTTTCTTGGCATCCGCAATCCGAATTTGCAGGTTGTGGATTGCAGAAATGAGAATTTTATTATCAATGTGGATTGCGGATCAAGGGTTGCAGAAACGACATAATTTCAAGAAAAAGTAAGTTTTCTGCATTTTTTCAAAACGCACAAAAAAAGGTTTTTTCAGCAAACTTTATTAAATCCAAAGCATGGAAATAATAGGGATAAGGACAACAATAAAAAACACCCCAAACATGGATAAATAAACTCTAAGTTACTTTCAAAAATAATAGCGGGGATCCCATTTTTATTGATAAAAATGGGTTCTGTTGTGCCTACAACATACACCGAGGAACTCAAATGATTATTTTTTATAAGAACTTATGTTATTATTTGATTTGACATTATTGATCAAGTGAGGTCAAGACATTTGTAAATGAATTATTATTTTTAATTACTAAATAGCTGAGGGAATCAAAACAGAAATAGCTGTTGAAGAGTGTTTGTTGACCCACAAGGAGAAATGACAAGTGTTAAGAGGAAACCCATTATGGCAAGACAACCTAGTAAAGGTGCAAATGATGCAAGAGGAATCCTCCCTAAAAATAAGGTCGTGACTTCTATTGGAGCAGTTACGAGTAGGTGGTTCATAATTGTCCTAAGTCCTAAGATAACGCTATAAAGATTTGATTTCATTCACTAAGTAGGAGGCTTATGATGGAAGGGGAGAATACGCTAAATATTGATTTCATCCAATGAGCAAGAGGCTTATGATGAAGTGATTTTGTGACCTAGTTTATGCAAGAGGAACTCTGTGACCGGTCTTTGTACAAACATGATCCGGGGTTTCAGAACAAGTAGATTGGTTGTTCTGGAAGTTTGGTTGGGAGGAACGATGACCTTCAGTTTTGATTTTCCTCTGTTGGTTCAGGTTCTATTTATTTATTTCTGAAATGTCTGTTTACTGTAAATGATATCTAATTTGTTAAGAAGAATGATTGCATTGCTTATTTCAAGTTATATTTATTTATTTTGGAAATGCATGTTACTGTAAATGATATATAGATTGTTAAGAAGAATGATTACATTGCTTAGTTCAGATTCTATTTATTTATTTCTGAATGTCTGTTTACTGTAAATGATATATAGATTGTTAAGCAGAATGATTACATTTCTTAGTTCAGATTCCATTTATTTATTTCTGAGACATCGGCTATTATAAATGATATATCGATTCATAGGCAGAATGATCACATTTCTTATGTATGTTATCAACTATATTTTTATCATTCTGCAATTATTGATTACTGTAAATGATTCTTAATCATTATCCAAACTGATTTTAATGATTAGGGATTGTTATTGACTATTGTTTTTACTGTAATATGCTTATTCATAATCCACATGTGTATATTGTTTTTAAATTGTATGTAAAATATTTAAATATTGTTCTAAGTTATTGTTTATTTCAGTAAGAGTATAGTTCTAGCAGGACAGAACTATCCTAGTATGAATTATAGTTTTGGTTCAAGTTTACCCTATTATTTATTTCTATTATGAAATTGCAGTAACATCCTTCATTCAATTTATATGCAGAATTTATAGTTATGCATTAAATCATGTATCAATGTCTGTTTATTCCCTTACTATTTATAAGCAAAGTATGTATAGAGTTTATTTCTATTATAGAGTATGTGTTTGATCTATTTCCGTTATATAAATACAATTAGAGTAATTCATAACAGATTGGAAAGATAAATTTATACATTCATACCCTATATGTTGATTAATAAATTGTAATTATTTACAAGTTCAAACATTTTCTAAGCTTTGGCTTACCTATTAAATGTTTCTGTGAGCTGTCGAATCCACTGAATCCGCAATCAGAAAATTGAAGCTCTCGCAACCCGCAATCCGCAATGCGGAAGTCGGGAATGTGGAAGTGTTCAAAACTCATCTTTATAAATGAATCTCCCACAACCCGCAATCCACAATGCAGAAGTCGGGAATGCAGAAGTGTTCAAAACTCATCTTTATAAATGAAGCTCCCGCAACCCGTAATTCGCAATGCGGAAGTCAGGAATGTGGAAGCGTTTAAAACACATATTTTTAAATGAAGCTACCGCAACCCGCAATCCACAATGCGGAAGTGGGGAATACGAAAGCGTTCAAAACTCATCTTTTTAAATGAAGCTCCAGCAACCCGTAATCTGCAATGCGAAAGTTAGGAATGCAGAAGCATTCAAAACTCATCTTTATAAATGAAGCCCCCGTAACCCGCAACCCACAATCCGCAATGCGGAAGTCGGGAATGTGGAAGTGGTTAAAATTCATCTGTATAACTAAGGGTTTTGCAACCCTCATTCCGTAGTGCGGAAGTCGGGAATGCGAAAACCTCAATATTTAACCATGGAGTTCCGCAATCTACATTTCTTAAATATTAACACGGAATTTATGTTTTGGACTATGCAGAAGTTATAGGTTAGTTATCTAAAGTTAGTTCATGCAATGTTTTATAGGTTTTAAACCCTCATCGTGCTAAGTGTGCCAGGTTAAATACTTTTAATGATGCTTATAAACCTAAGTTATTATTCCCATGAAAGAAGAAAGGCTTAGAGCCTATACCCTAGCATAAAAATGTAAATAATTTAGGACTAAGTACTAGACCTTGGATGTTATCCAAGAACAGAACCTTGACATGATGATAACCTTGGTTTAGAATCCAATATGTAAATCAAGTAAAGTAATTTGATTCAATAATGTTAGAAGTACAAAAGTATACATGCATTTATCCTATTAATTTTTTATTTTAATATAGGTATTTTGAGGAGTGTGACAATCAACTAGATGTTAGGTGAGTAAAAATCCTATAAATAAAGATAAAATAAATTGTGAGAGTTAAAATAAACTAAATTAACTAAATATAAAAACATAACCGTGAGTGTGTCTAACAACTAAACTGAGTGATTTAAACCTAATTTCCTAGAAGATTTTCCTCATAAAATATTATAAGTAGAAGAGAGAGAACATTGCAAGGGGAAAGTGTTTCCAAGTTCACTGGAGGGTTCAGCCGTGGGTCTTGAGCGCTCAGAGCACCATATTGTATGATGTTTGGTGTGTCGTAGAAAGAGGACTGTGGGAATAGTAGGGAAAATTATTTTATAAGATCCACACAAAGGGATGGTAAATGGACCTTGTGACTATTCTGCTGTTAGTAAAAGAAGATAGTGAATTTACCGTAGGCCTTCTAGTTCTTGTCATGCTCGGTTTGGCTCAGGGGTGACCCATTGAAAAAACCAATAATGATTTGAAGTCTACAGTTGGGTGGAACGTGGCAGTTACCAAGTCATTCGGATAGGAATACAAGACTGATAAGTATCTTCATGTTCTATTATTATTTTCTCAGCAATTATATTTTATAGATCTAAACCATTTCCTATTGTTATATATTGTTCATGCAATATTCTGGTGGTAAAATTAGATATGTTAATTATGTTTTAAAGCCCTTCAGTAGATTAATTCCATTAAATATTGCTAAAATAATGATTTCCAAATTAATTTCCATGCAGATTTAAATTACAACGTTTTATCGTTAATTTTAGGATGTACACAGAATCATTGGCAAAAGTAATTATCCATGATTAGGGGGTTACTTTTAAATTCCCAAACTAGTAATTAAATATCTCATAAACATATATGTTCAACCTAACTCAAGAGAAAACTCCTATTATCGCTTGCGCAGAGAGAGAATCCTAGAAACAAGATTCTGAGACTAAGTCCCTAAACTTTGATAGGGTTATTAATATATATTAAAAACAAAGCATTAAACTTTAAACCCAAATTCCATCCAAAACTCATTCATCATATATAAAAATCAAATCTAAATGAAATAAGAAACCAAATAAATCTTATCATCATTCCTTTCATATTTTATGTATTGATTAGAATTCCCAACATTTTGTCCCCATGCATAATACACAACGAGAGAGAAGATTCCATAAGACAAACCCGACTACGAGCTAAAAGCAAGGGCATGCTTCAACATTGATCAGGGATCGAATCCCATCGTTCTCACTCCACACACAGTCAAAGGGTAACGCTCTAGCGTAGACCAGGGATCAACTCCAGCAAGGATCAATGCCCAAAACACACACACAGTCAAAAGGTAACCCTCCATCATAGAATATGGATCGATTCCCACAAGGGTCAATGCCCAACACACACACACAAAGTAGGGTCACGCTATATGCGAATGACTAGGGGTCAAATCCTGCGAATAATTAAAAACCCTAGACTTAAAGTACGGTCATGCTATAAGCGAATGACCAGGGATCAAATCCCTTGAAGTAGGAAGGAACTAAACCTCAAGCTTAAAATAGGGTCACGCTCATACGCTAACTAGAAAACTAAAAACAAACCTTAACATTCAAACATGTAAAACACAGTCAACATTCCATAGATTTATACATTATGAAAAATAATCACGAAACCCTTAGAAGTAACCATATCCAGTCTCATCAAATAGAATATAGATGCCGGAATATAGATGCACGAAATCAATGATCATTATATTCAGTCAAACATAAATTTTACATTATAGAGGAAGTCCAAACACTAAGAGGTAAAATCGACTTACAATACACATAATGTCAATTAAATATAGACCTGAAGTCCTGAAGCATTTGTTTCTAAAATCACGGTATGGAACCATTACAAAAATCCTAAAAGGATTATACATTGAAATACAACCCTCAGATTTAAATTGTGGGTACAAAATCACTACATCTTGAAGCACAAACGAAAACCCCAAATAGGAAAACGATTACAGACATGAAAACAGAGTATGCCCAGCTAAGAAAATTAAAGGGCTTGCTAAACATCTCCTTGTCTCTCCTAGAGCGCAACCAACTAGAGCCTCTCTACAAACATAAAACCATAACAAAAAACAAGACACCTCCATAGGTATCACCGTGGAAGGAAGCGGTCCATAATGGGCCATGGGCTTACCCAAAACCTTGCGCAACAGACCCATTTCTCCACCAAGCAACCTCTAGCTAGTGAAAACTATAGGCATTGACCTAGCAGACGAAAACAATCATAGGTCAGTGATTATGAGGAGGAAAATATTGCGCATACATTTTATACTGTAAATACCAAACATGAATAGAGTCATACCTGGATTGAAATGGTCAACGTAGTCGCCCTTCTCCAAAGTGTTGTGCACATACCAAGAGCGTAGCTCTGGTCATGTTCGAGTCATTTCCAGAAAAGATGCAGAGAGGAAGCCTCTGCTTCCCCTCTCCTACATCAAGTCGCATAAACCCAACAATACATCCAAAAATTGTGATCACCATGGTAAAAACCTCCCCTTACGAGAATTGAATGCATATTCGAGTGTGAAAGCCTTCATGCATGGCCATCACATGGGCCTTAGTAAATGCCAACCACCTCTACTACATTTCAAATTGTATTCGCTTGACTCTATAGTGAGACCCAAGTTTTTAACCAAATGCGAGCTTAGGTATTTTTATATCACCACTAAGCTACGCTAGGCATGCCCATGGCATGGTCTTGCCTTAGGGACCTTGTTCCCCCTTTTTACTTTTTACAAGTTTAAACTTTAGGAATTTTGGACAGAATTAGAATGAGCCTTCTCAGATCCACCTGCAGCAAAAGATAGATGCGGGTGTTATCTTATAAATAAGCTAAGTAAAACCCAGGAAACCATGGATCTAGGATCCATCCATGGAAACATTAAGAACACCTATCCACTTATGTTAAAGTAAGGCAAAACAATTATTGAACAAATACAACCATGACAATTCTATTTTCCATTATGAATCAGGGTCAAAAACCAAATCCAGGTGTCAAGTATAAATATCATAGTAAGGAGATAAATGATATATATACTGGGTTATTACATAAACAAATAAGTGCAGACTCCTTCCAAGTCAAGCAAAGTCAACCAAACCAGCATCATGTCGTAAGATCAATCGAGAAATCAATCAAACGAAACACAAACAAGTAAGGATATTAGAATTTAACTAGTGCCGAAGTTAATTTAAAAATAATAATATGTTCTACGACTATTAGGACCTTATATAAAATAAAATAAAATTTTAAGGTGTATTTTTTAGGGACATTACAGAGTTTCATATATTTTATAATAACAACAATATGTATAATTTTATATAAATTTTTAATTTTGATCAAAAGTATTGTAAAGATTAATGAAAATTTCATGTATTTAATTCTTTTTTTTAATCTAGTACCTATGGGGATTTTAACTTATGACATTCCATATACAACTTCTCATCTCAATTACTTATTATCATTTTCTCTACCCCATGAGCTCATATATTTAATTCTTTAATAAAATGCTAATTTTTACATTATAAATTTGATAAAAATATATTATAAATTTTAAATATAAATTAAAATTTAATGTAAATTGGATCCATATCACAATTTTTTAAATCCAATTACTCATAAGTTTATGAGTCATTGAATTTTGCATTAAGACTAAAAAGAAGTGTGCTACCACTTTATTATAGATTAAGGAATTACTCATTTATCAATTTTTCGACAATACTGAAAATGAAGTTTTCTACCACTGCATTATAGATTAAAGGGCTCATCTATGCATTATGTGATTTTTCCTTTGTTGATGTCTAATAGTCCACTCTCAATTATCAAAGGAAAAAATAAAGAATACAGTTTAGAGGTATACCATCCATTAGCGTCTCAATTTAATTGTTTCATTAAATATTATATAATGATATTTTTATTTGGTCGTACACTCCCTTTTAATTTTTTATTTAATTTTTTTTTTGTAAGGTGGAGAAAATATTAGAGGTTTAAGAAAAGTATCTTTAAAACCATTCTTTTATTTTTACTTGGCGTCTAAAGTTAGGAAATAAGGAACTGAGCTAAATGCATGGAGGAGAACCGCTCAAAAGGAATATGAAGATGGGGACTGAAAGGGAAGAAGAGTCGCTTTCCTAGGAGAAGAAGGGCCTGAGAGACGATGACCTCCTCGTCCAGAAGAAAAGGGAGGTCCACCTACAAGTAAGGGGTAACAGAGTTTTTCGAGAGATGCAAAGAGAGATATAGGAAGAAAAAGAAAATCACTTTCATCAAGTATACAAATTTAATCTCTTGTTGTGAGTATTTTTGGTATTGTAATGTTAGTATGAGACATAACCCAATGAGATCATAGGGAAATTAGTTGATGAAAAAGAAAATTTTTAATTTTCAATGATTTCGTCATTTTTGGATAGTATTTTTTTTAAATTATAATATTTAAATTTCTATAATTTAAATGAAGTAGAGTATTTGAAGAGACTTAATCCATTTATAAATGAACTAGAGTATTTTAAGAAACTTAATTCATTTATATATTTAGAAACATAATTTATTTTAAACAATACAATACAAGGCTACATATCTATATAACTATATAACTAACCATTGTTCAAATATATTATTGCAAACGTAAAAAAGGATAAGGATACATTATAGATTAAGCGATTAAATTCAAATACAAACAATACAAGAATGCAACCATTTTGGTAAGAAATATGCAGCTTGCAGCACACTAATAAAGTGTGCTTTAGGGGCTCTCACGTACTTTCAAGCTCCGTTCACAACAAGAACTTTCCGTTCAGACAAAAGATATCGACGATCCACTGGACACATCTCCACATATATCATGCATGAAATAGACCATCTCCATACATATCATGATGCAATGCAGAATGCTCATACCATCGCATGCCATCGCGTGGAAAGGTGTCATTTGCGAGTTGTATCTCAAATTTGAATTTTGAAATGCCTACTAAAAATTTTGATCTTCCCCCTTTTATTCAACCCCTCTTCACTCGACTGAGGAAAAGAACAAGCTTACAAGAAGCAACGACTGACACCCCCTTTCATTCGGCCCCTCTTCACACAACTGAGGAAAATAACACGCTTCGAGGTAGTAAATTTACAGGTTGATTTTCTGCCTATTCTATTAAAGAAGGTGTAATATTCCGAATTTTGACTGATTATGTTTATGTTATATATTGGGCGTAAGCCCCGATGCATATGATTTATTTATGATATACTTATATTTGGGCATAGACCCTGACTGCTGTAGATTTATTATTATGTACTGGGCAGGAAATCCCCGATGTACTTGGTTGATGTTTATCATGAGATATGGGTATAAACCCTAAAAATACTGAGATGTTCTTTGATTAAACTATGCAGAGGCTTATTATGCATGACTGAACCTTACGATGTGTTGAGCATAAGCTCTGGAGCAAATAGATGACCTATGAGCTGAGCGTAAGCCCCGATGCACATAGAAGATTTTATTATGTACTCGGTGTAAGCCCCGATGTACGTTGAGTGTTGGGCATAAGCCCTGGAGCACTCCAAGATTGATAATGAATACCGGATCTGAGGCCATTTGAATATTCTAGATGTGCTTCACAACCACATTCTAGCACTAGTGTTGAGCAAGAGACTCTGAAATTGCACTAACGTAACGCCCATGTGAAAGTGTTGAGTTAAAAGCTCTGAAGAGCACTCAGGGTTACTAGATCTCAAAAGTGTTGAGTTGAGAAGACTCTGAATAACACTTCTATTTCATCACTTTTATTTAAATTGGTTAAATGAATCATTTTCTATCTATCATCAAGTACTGCAGGAACTACCATGTTAAATGAGGGAATCCAACATGCAAGAGAGAGACCTAGAGGTGCCTATCCAAGCCTACCAAAAGACCGTCCAAAGAGTTGGACCTTGTGCTTAATTTTAAAAAGAAGTATCATGAGAGATACATAATAAATAAAAAGAAAATTACCATAACTTAAGTATGGAACGACTAAGAATAATCTTATGCGAATGACATGCATAAAGGCCTCAAAGTTAATATTATTTCTAAAAAAGATTATTAATAATGTTAGAATTATTAATTTATAAAATATATATATTGCATAAAGTTTATGCATAAGAATGGCTAACACATTATCACACTATTAATATGTAGTATTAATAGTATTGTTAATATTAAGTATAATACATAGCTATTATTATTATTATGTAAGAATTAACTTAAAGTCACTTTTAGGTAAAAACAAATAAAAGTCCTAATTTAAGCAAGGACTAGATGTTTTAGTAAAATATCTTTTAAAGATATTAATTTAATTAAAGAACACACAACCCTACAGGTCATCTAATTTCATCTAATTTCATCCAGTGGTTTTTCATTAACTAGTGTTTGCGTGTGCAGGTGTTACCAAGGAGGATACAACTGCAAGAATGTATGAACTAAGTTTTTCCTTACTAAGTCCTTCCTCACAAGTTTAATTTAAATCTAGGAATATAGATAGGTTTATTTATGCAACAAACGGTGTCTCCTCAACTTGTTATCTTTATTTTCTGGCACAAGGGCCAATTGGCATGGGTTTCCCAGGTTCACATACCAAAGCCAGATTTTAATTTATAGCTCTGAATTTATTTTTAAAAATAGTTGGGTCATAATTATTTCCAAGTTCTAGCAGGGCTAGCTTTGCTAGCCTGTGCTAGACAAGCGTTCGTTCCAAACTAAAATTCGAATTCCATATCAAATATCACTGGTTGGCTAAATCTGAAAACATCCACTTAGATCGAAAATGTTCTTCCTAACTATTGTAATTTATATTTATATTCTGTAAACGCATCTTTAACCTTTAGGATTTAAATTCCTTTAATTTCTCTGAGTAACAAAACTCATGCAAAACCTTTGGACAGACTAAAACCATAAACAGTAACCCTACCAATGAAAACAAGAAAAGTAAACGTAGGTTCCAGTATCGTAATCCTCTACCATCTAATCGTTTATGAATCGTTGACAGAGAAGGGGGCATTCTAAAATTACCACGACAGGGTCCCTTTCCCAGGGAAACCATAATGTTCTTAGACTTAGCGTTATCTTGGTTTCGGGTCATTAGAAGTAAAACACAGGGCCAGGCTACGTTGCGTCCAGACAACACGATCACCATCTGAAGTAAATCAACGCAGTGAATGTCTGGTTATGGAATCCGTTGCCCATAGTATTACCAAGCCCTTCCTTCTTTTCAAAACGTGGTTTCGCTACCTAGGTTAAAAGATCCCAATATTTGAACCGGCGGCAAAGAGAATGAGCTACTACTTGTAGATTATTTTCCTATCTAGGGTTTTAAATGTTTTTAAATAGATTCCCTTCATCAGTATGAATCCCACCAGTTTAGATGAAACCCCTGGTGATACAAAAAACCATTCACGCATTCATTCACTAGTAACGCTTTAAAAAAGAAATGCCATCTACTTATTCAAAACCAACCAGAACATCGAGTTTAAACTTTAAACCTACTTGATTATCCAAGTACAACCATAGCCACATAATAAAGATCATCATTTTAAACAATCGAAGAGAGAATTAATGGTCGTCTGTCTGGACAGAGTAGGAAGCTACATACTCCAACACCAATGTCCTCCTTTAGATTTAGATTGTAGATAAAATCATAGGCTGGGCATTATAAACTACGAAAATAAAACCATCAAGCTTTCATCAATCGTAAATCCTGTTCCATTTGCTCAGTGTTGTGTAATGTCCACTCATTTTCACAAATTGTTTATTGGTTATGATAATAATGAATTTGTCCCATGTCACAGAGCCTTGATTGTCATAATTCAAACAATTCGCAGTCACAGCCTAGCTTTCTTCGTTATATATTACATTTAATATTTTGATATTTTTGTGTGTCAACTTCGTTATATATTACATTTAATATTTTGATATTTTTGTGTGTCTTATTTAAATGCATAACAAGATACAAAAACCATGAAATTAATTGGGATTGTACACTTGGGTTAATCTTGTTGATGAGATCAAGGAAGTCCAAAATCTCAGAGATAATATATAAATGCCTACATGCTTAATTATTTTTTATATTCTTTAATTTGGAATTTGAAATGACTGACATAAAATCAATTTGGAAACTTCTCTCATCCTTGTGTAATCTAGAAAAATCATAGCCTCTAGTCCAACCCAATTTCTAAAATAAAAACACCTATTGGTGTAACTAGCATAGCCACTCAACTTGTGGTTGGTGAATAGGTAACAAGTAAGTCACTCTCCTTCTAAGTAAACAAGTTGTCTACCACTTATTTTGTCATCCATATGCCAACTAAGACTTTTTGATATTCTTTTTTCTTTATAATTGTTTATTTTGAATTTTAAGATTGCCATAAAAATTCAATCTAATCCACCATAAATTCTCTGATATAAAAACCTATCCATGTAATAATACATATCTAAAATTATTTAATCAACCTATCTTGCTCCAACCTAGCGCAACATCCTGAGAATTCTTGGTTTCCAACGTGGATGTTTCCTCACTAAGTATCTTGGAGTGCCTTTAAGTGAAGGAATGATTCGACAGGTATCCTCGCAGGATGTACTGGATAGGTTAAAAAGGAGACTAAACAACTGGATTTTACGACCACTAAAATTTCCTAGTAGACTGGTGTTGGTCAAAGCTGTTCTCTAAGCGATGCCGGTGTACTTATTTTCTATGTTGTCGGCTCCCAAAACGGTCTTGAAGGAGATTCGGGGTATTCAGAGAACCTTTCTGTGGGCAGGAAGGAGCGAGAAGTCAAAATTCACTCTAGTAAACGGGGAAACCATATGTCGACCCAAGCCTCAGGGCGGTTTAGGATTGAGGGATCCAACTATTTTGAGCGAGATCTACGGAGCTAAAATCTGGTGGAGATGGTGCACCCATGATAGCGAACCTTGGGTGAGGCTTTGGCATACAAAGTATGCTCGGGGGAAAGAGAAAAATCAACTTATTCGATTCAATGAAGAAAGGCAGGGATCCCATATTTGGAACAAAGCATACCATGGGAGAAAGGTGGTCCAGGATCATAGCTTCTGGGAAGTCCAAAATGGGATGGATGCAAACTTTTGGGAGGACTCGTGGAACCAGTTTCCTATTATGGGTGATGATCCTAGGTGGCAGTCTATAAGGGACCAGGGTCTGGTAGCAGGATTGAGAAAAGTTGGCCACTACTGGGATCCAGGGGCTCAGGAAGGGTTTCAGAAATGGAGGGATGCAGAACAATGGGACACCGCATCTTCGGATGATTTGGTTGCATCTTTTAATCAGCTGCTCCAAGATCGTCTCATTAGGCGAAATCAGGGGAGTGATAAAATCAGATGGGGCCATTCTCAGAAGGTATGTTTAGCATCAAGGAGGCCTACAATATTCATACCCAAAATAATGAAGAGGTGGATAAAATATAGGAGAAAATTTGGGCCATAAACATTTGGCCCAAAATCTCATTGTTTTGCTGGTTAGTTATAAGAGGTAGGATTCTTACCTATGAGAATATGAGGAAGAGGGGTATCATGGGTCCGTCTACGTGTCCCCTTTGTCTTAATCACGAAGAAACCTTGGGCCACATTCTGGATTCCTGTTCTTTTTCATCCTCACTTTGGGATCGTGGTGCCTCTATTTTTAGACATAGCAACCGCTCCAGGGGGTAGCCTGATCAGACCCTGCATGCTTGGGATCTGAAAGCCTTCTCTAATCCAATTATTGCTACTCTTTGGTGTCTCTTCCTAGGGATGGTGGTCTGGGCTAGCTGGAAGGAACAGAATAACCGTATTTTCAGGGATAAGGAGCAAAGGGAGGAGGAAGTTTGGGAATGCCTTGCCCAAAATATGAAGGAAATGATTCAAAGCCAACAATGGAGTGTGGAAGACAAATTTCTCAGTTTGCAGGAAGCTCGCATTGTTGAAGGATGGGGTCTGACCCAGGAAGATTTGGCTGGTCTTCGTAGGAGATTGATCATTTGCTGACCAGTTATTCCTACTAAGTGGTCACCTCCGTGCCAGACAGGTTTCAAGATCAATTTTGACGGGGCATTGCATGGGAACCCAGGTCCTGCAGGGTTTGGTGGGGCTTGCAGAAATATTGAAGGGATCATCCAATTTTTTTTTTATGGTTTCATTGGCCATGATTCCAATAATTCTGCTGAACTTGAAGGTCTTATTCAGGGTCTGCGGCTGATTCACTTTGAGGCTTGGTTTTCGGCCATTGTTGAGGGTTATTCTCAAATTGTGATTCGGATGGCAAATAAAATCCTACATGGTCAATCTCCAACTAAGGTCTCATCTAGCTGGCGCCTTCTTTCCAGGTTGGAAGATCTGAAGACTTTACTCTCTTCACAGCATGCCATATCATTTTCCCACGTCAAGAGGGACGCCAACAAAGTGGTGGACCTCTTAGTTAATCAGGGGATTTCTGCTGGCGCCCACTTGTCATTCAGTTCCAAGGTGGAATTCCCAGAAGAAGATTGGAAAAGAGCTTGTTGCCACATGGCTGAGCAGGATGTGATGGGCCATCAACAACAGAGAACACAGTTGGCTACCACATCGGAGAACGAGAGGCTGTTTGATGGTGTTACGCGTGGGGAGCCACGCGCCCGAACTTGTCATGATTCTGCATGACGTCTCTTATACAAAGGGTCATTTAGGAGTTCAAGACCGAAGTCATGTTAAGACAGGATGTATTGAATGAACGAGGTGGTGGAAGATTTTGGAGTACCAGTCTCGGCTCTTCAATGATCTGGGATGCAGTTTTATTAATGATGATGCAGGACGTTCTGTACGTCTCGCGGATGGGCTATAACTTCACATATGAAACAATGATTATGGAGCAGGCCTTTAAATGGTGGAGGCTCATCAACCTTGGTGTTTGGGTTTATTGCCGTAATCTGCTGGGTAGGTGCTCTGTGTTTTCTGCTAAGTTCTGTAAGCGAGAAAGAGGGTGGTTTTCAAGAGCCAGGCATCCATATTTTTGAATTTTCCCTATCATGGCTCCTCCCCGTCGTCATAAGGGATGTTCCTCGTTTGGCCATGGGGAGCCTTAGAGTTTGGAGGCTGGGAATTCCTCAGGGCAAGGAAATTTTGGAGGCGCTCGAGCCACGAGGGCTTCTACCAGAGCCCGCATCCGGGCTTCTGCTTGTTTCTTTAGCGATCGTATTCCTCAGGCTGTTCGAGAGGAAGTGGAAGCTTATGAGTCAGCTCTGTGGAATGTGGTCAGGAACATTCCTAGGGAATATCTGGCCGAAGAAGTTTCTGATTGGGTGATGGACCCAGGCCACATGGCAGGTTGTGCTTCCCTCTATGAGAGGACCATGATGACTTATTGGGTCACGAAGAACCTTATGGCCAATGTGCTGATGGAAGCTTACAACAAGAACCAGGGGGATGAAGAGCCAATGTGGGCTTGGAAGATCCATAACATGGACAACCGAATCATGCATGCGAAGATCGATGCCATTGCCAAGAGAATTGGCATGGAATTTGTGGTCAAAAAGAAAGGGGACGAGGATCCAGGACTCTTGGGAGGTGAATGCACCAGGACTCCTTCGGCTACAGTCGGAATGCAGACAGAAAATTCGGGCGAGCCCAGTTCTTGCAAGCTGGTGGTGGACTCGTCGGACAAGGCCATGCCCGTTGTCAATGTCGACTAAATGGATGTACAACTGATAGTGTGTAGTCTTCCAGGTTTTTTGTTTCACAGTCTAAATAGTTGTTTAGTATTTTTGTTAAGCTGTTTAAAATAGGTGTTGAACATCTCTGTATATGTCAACATTGCTGTTTGGCAAGTTTTAAGCTGGGAATAGTCCAGTTCAGTCTTTTTCAAACTTGGGATAAAGGATTGCTGTTTGGCTGCTTGCAATCGGGAATGATCTGTTATAGTCTGGATAATGTGGGTTAAGCTTTGTACTTTGGTTATACGCAGTAATATATAGTTGTTTTATTTAAAAAAAAAATTAATAACAATTTTTTTGAATAAATAAATTTACATTATAATCAAATCAAAATATGGCATATAAAGTAATAACCATTTTTTTAATGAATAAAAATAAAATATGACATGTGAAAGTTGTCATAAAACATATTTATAAAATCTTATATTAAAATCTTTTTTAATATTTTAAAAATAAAGTCACATTATCAAAATCTTATATTAAATGCTTTTTTAATATTTTAAAATTAAAGTCACATTATCAATGAAAACATGGTATTCCTAGTGAAGAGTATTTCTTAATGAACAGTATTTCTTAATGAAAACATGGTATTCCTAGTAAAAAATATTTCTTAATGAAAACATGGTATTCCTAGTGAACAATATCTCAACATAAGTCAACAAAATCATGTTAAAGTAGTCACAATATATTTAAAAAATCTCATATTAATTTTTTTTATTTTTGTTTTGTGTGTTTTAAAAATAAAATTATACTATTAAGAATTTATGTAATAATAACTATTTTCAAATCAATTGAAAATTTAAATAAATTAACATAGATCTATCTTAACTTTGCTTCTACCAAAGGTCTATAAGGATCAAATTTTTTGAGGTGCAAACTGTTTTTGTACATACATAGATGAGCATCATCATAATAATCATGAGACATTCCTTACTTAAAATATAAATAATAAGAGTTAAACGTTCACAAGTATACATTCCGCATAGTAAATATTAACATTTATACTAATTAGAAAAAAAATTAGATTTTGATAAATTTTTTGGAGGTGTTACACACGTGGTTTTCTGATATCTCGTGGTTGTTGTGTTCAGGGATCAGTGAACATACTGTATAATTGTGCATTTGTAATATTCAATGCTTTTATTTCCATCTTGGAAATGCCTATGGAATAATACTACCGCATCCTAGCTCTATATTCGGTCATGTCAGTCAACTAGCAATGTGCATGGATGAGGGAGTAAATTGAGCTCTCAATTGAGGTGGCAAGGGACACTCAAGATGGTTCCCCTGTGTTTCTTAATTCTCGGGTGTGCACTCTCATTTCATGTAGGTAATGGTTCAAGTCATCTTGGTCCAAATTTTGTTGGGGGTTTTGATTTTGTTGAGGGTGTTCATTGGTTCGAGGATTTGTGTTTTCTTGTGTTCCATCAGAATCCATGTTAACATTTTGTTCATTCATTATATAGGTTTAGACTCTGCAATTGAAAAAATTTCTATTATTTTACTAATTTGTTAATTATTAAAAATTTAATAAACAATAGAAAAATCAATAAAATGATAAACATATATGATCTTACCTATCCAATTCAATGGATGATGAGTCTGTACATGGATTGATGGAGTTCTTGAGTGCAATGGGTGAGTTGGGTGGTCTCTTAGTCCGTGTATCCACTGCGTGAATGACTCGGCCAATTGGAAATGAATTAGATCGCGCTTCTGCCCTTTTTTTATTTGGTTTAACAAGAGTGCATGCACTCCCTTGGGTGCATACGCACTAACAACACACACGTGCAACAATGCACACCCGCCCCAGTTCGATACCGAAATCAGAGGCATGCGCGAGCTTCCTTAGCTGCGTGCACGTCCTTTTTTTCCACTAGCGCAACCCCATTGCAATGGTTTTTGGGAGGAACTTTGTTCGCCCACCCATTTGTTTTATCCTTTTCCACTTTTTCTAGAAATGATGTAACTCCAAACTTCACATCTATATAAGACGAGTGTAGATCCATCTTAAGTCAAGTGCTGAGAAGGATAAAATCTATTGAGGTGCAAACCCCTGTAAGGGTCCTTAACTTGAGGAAATATTTGCAACTCAAATGATTTGATCCTTATGTGTACTTTATAGAGAAAGAGCTAAGATGGATCTATGCTGGTTCCAATCAAAGTGGAAAAACAAAAATTACCACAAAATAATTTCATCCAAAAGTTTTAAAAAATATTGACACCATAAAAATGGTGAATTGTACTAAGTAATAATTATGTTTACTTATAATACATGTGAGAGAATGCACTCAAAGTCAAAATAGAGAAATAGGCTAAAGTTGGTAAAATACTTTCAATTTACCCAATTATTCATTAATTTGCAATTATATATATTAAAAATATTTAACTTATTGTTTTATTATTAACTTAACAATACATAATCATATATATTTTCCATTATGGCCATCCACTTGCCAACTATTCCAATTTGGAATCCTTCCAAATTGGGAAAAAATGCATTTATTCATTGATGATGAAGTAAAATAGTTATTCTTAATGGGTAATAATTATGTTTTCAAGGAAAGACTAACTAATACACAAAGATTTACTTTCTTGTAACTATCTATCAAAATATTTATTTAAAATGTGAGGATGCATGAATAGAAATTGAAATTGTAATTCGATGTATATTTATATAAACGTTATAAGAAAATTATTGAGATGAGAGGCACTTTCTACATCCCAAAGTAGACTAGATCATGTCTATCACATGTCGGCTCCGAAAACTAAATATATAATTTTTATAAAAATAAGCATATGTGAGCTCCAAATTTAAATTGGCTAGATTGTAAAATAATTTATTTGTGTTTGCTTCCTCAATTCCATGAAATTTGTTAAAGATAGAAATCTAATTTGATTTCCCGCACAGATATAAAATGTTCAAGAACATTTACCATCAAGTTCTCCAATCAAAGTTCCAATCTCTTAACAAATTACATTTACAATTCCAACCAAACCCTCTAAGTCTCTAAATAAAATTCCACCCAATGCTATGGAAAAAGCTTAAATTCCCCAAACCCAAAATTCATATATCTAACTCATGTCATCTATAATCACAATAATTCAATATGAACAATTAAATTCATACATCTAACTCATGTCATTTATAATCACAATAATTCAATATGAACAATTTGATTTTAGAGTATAAACTTCCAATTTATAATATTTAAAATTTTTATTAATAACTTATATTCCAATTTCAAATTTTAATATTTATCGAAGATTGATAATTAACTTTTAATGAGACCAATTTTGGTTTATGATATTACTTGGTTTGTTTTAAAATTTTGTTCTTACTTTCAAAAGGCTTAGCGAGAAGGTTTCTGAACTCAATATAGCTTTGGCAAGTTAGGAGGTTAGAAAATTTTGTATTGTAGCAAAGACTATGAAACTCGGATCTAATGCGGGTGTCATCCTCAACACTCATAAACTCACAAAATATTTAATAAAATAATTAAGTTTATTTTAATACATAGGTAAATTTGTTTTGTGTATGAAAATATTTGATAATCAATTTTTTGAACTCAATATAGTTTTGGCAAGTTAGGAGGTTAGAAAAGTTTGTATTGTAGAAAAGACTATGAAACTCTGATATGTTGGAATAATGTAGAAATAGGATTTTAGATATTGTGAATCTTCTAGATTTGATGAGTTGTTTAAGATCCAAGTTTATAGGATCTAGATCTAGGTTTGTTTGAGATAGCATAAGCTATTTAATGTAATCATCTCTTCATTAATAATTGAATTGGTTTACACCATTCCTGTGTGTGTGCGAGCCTTTGGCTCTGCACTTCCTCCTCTCCAATTCTTAATTTGGTATTAGAGCCACCATTGTGGCCTGTGGTGAGAAGTGCCCATTATGGCCTGTTGTGAGGAGCCCATTGTGGCCTGATTGTGAGAGCCCTTAGTGGCCTGTTGAGCCTGATTGGCTGTGAGAAGTGCCCGTTGTGGCCTGCTGCTATTGTGTGTGCTTGGTGGCCTGGAGTTGAGTTGTATCTCCTCCTGATGCAGAGTGAAGCCCTTTTGAGGTGTGCTGTGAGAATCCCTTCGTGGCTTGCTGTGAATGCCCATTGTGGCTGGCTGTGTGATTGTCGATTGAAGGAGGCCGTGTTAACTGTAATCTCTGAGCTACTGTATTAATTTTTAATTTGGCTGTTGTGAGTTGCCAGAAGGCTTGTGAGAAGCCTAACATTTCCAGAGACCTGATCGCCATGGACGTGCTGGTGAAAGAGCCTTGGGAAGGAGCAGCGACTTGAATCCCTGCCTGAAAGTGGAGCCTACGGAAGCTTGAAACCATTGAGTATTGAATTCATGAGCGTGAGAGCTGAGATAACGGGTCTGCTTGCATGGAGTAAGGTCGCTGTCTTTTGTGATCTATTTTCTTGGTGTGTATGCAGTGTATACATTCAAGAGATCGTTGCTCAGACCCGTGAAGAAATCTGGAGGGTCAAGCTCGCGTGAAGGAGTGACTGCCTGCCACTGTGAAGGGATCGCCCATAAATTATCGTTGTGCAGTAAAGAAGCCATGAGGACTGCATGAAAAGATAGATCGCTGCCCTTCTTTCCCAACCACTGTTCACTTCCATCGTAGATCATTGCTTGTGAAGTGGGCCACACTGTGAAGCCGCCAAGAGGAGAGAACGCTGCCCAATACCACCATTACCAAGAGGAGACCATGTCGCCCCATATCAGATCGCTGGTGTGACTGCTTGATACATAAAGATTGTGGGAGAAGATTGTGGTGTGGCCGACACCATTGGATCGCTGCTACCAGCTGCCTATGTGGAGCGTGAAGAAGAAAGAAGAATTGGCGTGGCTGCTGGCTTGCCAGTTGCCCGAGTAAAAAGAAAACGTTGTTGAAGAAAATATGAACATGGATTCTGAGCCTCTATATGATGAGGAATGTATTTCTGATGAAGACAAAATTTTAATTAAGCTGGAAGTGATGTTGATAAAAAATTTCTTAGCTGGAGTTGCAGCAGTTGAAGCAAATCAAATTGATTTTGATGCAGAACTAAAATACATTGTAGACTGGCTTGAAAAGCCAAAGAATGCTGAAAATGTTGACTATGTTTGTGATAAAGAATGTATCAGGTTTGCAGATGTTGAAGAGATATTGTTGCAGAATTCCACTGCACAGAGCATAGCTGATGGTAACTGAGTATGGATGACAATTATTAAGTGTGGAGAAGTTTTAAAAGCTAAAGCGAGATCCAGGACAACAGAGGCCCAATCAAATAATAGAATGCACTATACATCAATGTGTGAAGACTTCAAGCTCTCAATCTGGAAGAGCAGGAAACGGGAAAACATAAACAAATATTATCTTACAGCAACTAAGGTCAAAATGAAGAAGATGGAGGATTGTAGAGTTCAAAGGTTGGAGTCCCAGAAGATTAAATTGTTAATTTGCTTTGCTGATTTGTAAGCCTGAAACTACAGGCATATTTAGTATTTGATCCATTTCTACATTAAGAGAGGATGTTGGAATAGGATTTTAGATATTGTGAATCTTCTAGATTTGATGAGTTGTTTAAGATCCAAGTTTATAGGATCTAGATCTAGGTTTGTTTGAGATAGCATAAGGTATTTAATGTAATCATCTCTTCATTAATAATTGAATTGGCTTACACTATTCCCATGTGTGTGCGAGCCTTTGGCTCTGCACTTCCTCCTCTCCAATTCTTAATTCGATCTAATGTGGGTGTCATCCTCAAAACTTATAAACTGTATATATGGTTAAATTTGTTTGTGTATGAAAATATATGACAATCAATTTACTTCTAGAATCGAGTAAATTGTTTTTGGTAAAATGCAGATTTGTGGAAGTATTTAAATTGTGTTTTTGATACATAAATGAATTTAGCACTCTCAAATAGCCATATGACATTCAAATTATGCAATTTCCATACAAATAAAACAAGACTGAAAAATATACTCCAAAAAAGTTGAAAACATAGAATAAATAAATTACACTTTAACTTTAATATTATATATAAATTAAATAAAATTTTATATAGTAACAAGTTAACCTATAATATTTGGTTAAATATTTTTATTTATAATTTAATATAAATTTACTAATTATAGTAAATTTAATTTAATTTACTTTTTCTTCTTAAACTTAATAAAATAATTGTTTTTTGAAATACAAATATACAAATATAATTTTATGCATAGTATTTAATATATTGTTTTTATAAATAAATATAAATGAAATAAAAGTTAATTGAATATAGTTCAGTTTGTCTATTTCTTTTTTCATTTAAATTTAAATTTAAATATTAATCTAACAAATTTGTTGTTAATAAGTTTGATTAAGGATCTTCTTCGACAATGAAAAATACCTCTCTAAAAATAGAGGATGAAGTGCTTACTTATATCCTTAAAAAATCTAGTATACAGATTATTTTAATTTATATATATAATATTCTATATACTATAATCAACTTATTTAAAAAATAAAATTAAATATTGTTGAAAAATACCTCTATAAAAATAAAAATAGAAAATGAAGTATATATATATATAAACTGATTATTTATGATCTATAGAATCCAATGGAAAGTCTCTTCATTTTTCATATCACACGAAGAAGATATCTATGATCTATAGAATCCAATGGAAATTTCTTGCAACATTTGGGCAAGTCGAGCAGCGCAAGAGAAGAACGGACTGTGATCACACTCCAATTCGTAGACTCTATCAGGGGGATTATCGGCTATCATCTTCCTCTGCCGTTCCTCCCGTATTGCCTTATCCTGCTTCGCCACTATGTACACTCGCGGGAAACTGCCATAATTCTCACTGCTGTATACTATTTCTTCATACAACACAGGCATACTTCGTAGAAGACTCTGAGCTAGCGTTATATCCTGTCATAGATCATTCTCAACGCTTTAAATTAGCACCATTTGATCAGGAACAATAAAGAAGAAAAACCAAATAGAAATTTCCCAATATATCTTTTATTAGCAGGGGATGATTAGCTACCTCAGAGGAGCAGTTCTGGTAAAGACACTCTCGCGCGAAGTTGCTCCCAAATTTAAAGGATGTCGGTCTACTCGGTTGTCCGTCAAGTAATCCATACTTGATCTCTGTGTCTCCCCAAGTTTTCTTTCTCTTAAACAAGAAAAAAAGCATGATTTATGCTTTATAGTACTTAGCTGGGTCACAAGGGTTCTCATCGTATCTATATCTCTCTTATATTACTGAATAAGAAGAAGTGTCGAAAATTTTAACAGTGATGTTTTCCAATGAAACAAAATAAATATAGTATTCATATAATGGCAATACCTCGTCTGTAAGCTGACCAGGGGTTGTGCCGGAGGCGCCCATGAAAGCAGCCACAAATACAGCCGCAGCAATTTTGTGTGGAAATTGGTCCATCATACAAGTCAAATTGACGCCCCCCATACTGTGACCAACTAATATTACTTTCTTATCCTTCTCTGCTTCATCTCCACCATCTCCATGTGGAAGAGCTTTCATAAATTCGGTCAGTGGTTCGTTGTACTCTGTCCAGCTTCGAATTGCCTCGCCGTCCTTTGGGTTGACTCCAGCTCCCCCTAAATCGACGGCTGTAACGAGATGGCCGGCCTTTTTGAGTAGATCTGAGAGCTTGTACCAACACCAGGCTCCATGACAAGCCCCGTGAATGAGAACAAAATGGGAGTTTCCTTCTTTTCCTCTCTTCGCCGATTCCAGCCCCATTGAATCGATCCGAATTTCAAGATCCCTCCAAAACGACTTTTATATTAGAGTGCAAAGTTTTAGAGAGATTGCATGGACAACGCAATTTTCTAATTATTGAAATAAAAATTACTCACATTATAAAATTATTTTATTGTCATAAAACATATCTTTTACAAGATACCACTCTAGGAATGTGTTTATAATTTATAATTTAATTATTTTCAAAAACTTAGAGGTAAAATATTTCTCAGAATAATAAAGTTTTTTCGAAAATAATATTTTTTATTATAAAATTAATTAATTTATCTTTTATTTTGATAAACAAAATTATAAGGAGAGTAATTATTTCAATATTATTTGAAAGCATATTATATATATATATATATATATATTATAATACGAAATTTCATTTTAAGTTATTTATAAGTTTACATTAATTTATTATATGTAACAAAATAATTAAAAAAAAAAAAAATTAATCTATAATAAACATGGGAACAATCGAAAATTTAATAAAAATGATAGCATTAAATTTTTTTAAAAATATTAAACAAAAGAGAAAACATATGTAATCTATGACACATGCAAAATTTAAAATAATATTAAACAAAAGAGAAAACATATATAATCCATGATAAAGATGTTAACAAGAGAAAATTTAATAAAAATGAGCATGCCTCGCAATTTAGCAGAACAAATAAAACAAAATAAATAAATTTAAAAGAATATTAAAGAAAAGAGAAAACATATGTAATCTATGACAAACATGTTAACAAGAGAAAATTTAATAAAAATGAACTTGCTAGTAGAACAACAAAACAAAATAATTAAATTTAAAAGAATATTAAACAAAATAGATAACAAATGTAATCCATGACAAACATGTTAACAAGAGAAAATTTAATAAAAATGCCCATGCCATGCAAAATTTAGCATAACAACAAAATAAAATAATTAAATTAAAAAGAATATTAAACAAAAGAGTAAACTTATGTAATCGATGACAAACATGTTAACAAGAGAAAATTTAATAAAAATGCGCATGGCATGCAAAATTTAGCAGAACAACAAAACAAAATAATTTAATTGAAAAGAATATTAAACAAATGAGAAAACATATGTAATCCATGACAAACATGTTAACCAGAGAAAATTCAATAAAAATGTGCATGTCATGCAAAATTTAGCATAACAACAACAAGAAAAAACTAATGAAAATGACAAACATTTTAACAAGAGAAAATTTAATAAAAAGGTGCATGTCATGCAAAATTTAACTCAACAACAAAGCAAAATAATTAAATTGAAAATAATATTAAACTAAAGAGAACCAATATGTAATCCATGAAAAACATGTTAACAAGAGAAAATTTAATAAAAATGGGCATGCCATGCAAAATTTAGCAAAACAACAAAATAAAATAACTAAATTGAAAAGAATATTAAGCAAAAGAGAAAACATATGTAATCCATGCCAAACATGTTAATTACGTTGATAGGCTTATATTTTTGGAGATGGGGGACGAAGTATAGATTGTCTAGATTTCAGGAGTGTAATACCCATATCATTTAGATGATCGCAGTATTTTAGTTAACTAGAATGATCGGTTTACTGAATAGTTTATATAGAAATGGCATTAACTATCTACAGTTAATGGAAGGTTGAAGTGGGAATGGTTATGCACAACGATATACAATTCACTTTTGCTAATTATGATTTCTGGGAATGCGGGTTGTGGGTTGCAGATATACAATTCGCTTTTGCTTATTATGATTTATGATTTCCGCAATCTGCACTTGTCGGGTTGCGGGTTGCGGAAACGTAAATGTTATTACAAACGACTAAGTGCTTTCCACATTCTGAAATCTACAATTTGCAAGTTACGGATTGCGGAATAAAAAATTCCATTTTATTTAGCTAAGTGGCTTCCGCATTCCGAAATCCGCAATTTTTTGGGTTGTGGGTTGCAGAAGCAAAATTTGATTTAATTGAAAAGGTTTCTAGACATCCGCAATCCAAATTTGAGGGTTGCGGATTGCAAAAAGGAGACGTTTATTATCCGAAAATTTTAAACATCCGCAATCCGCATTGCAGATTGCAGATCGAGGGTTGCGGAAACAACATAATTTCAAGAAAAAGTAAGTTTTCCGCAATTTTTCAAAACGCATAAAAAAAAGTTTTTTCAGCAACATTTATTAAATCCAAAGCATGGAGATAAAAGGGATAAGGAAAACAATAAAAAACACCCCAAACATGGATAAAGAAACTCTAATTTACCTTCAAAAATGATAAAAATGGGATCTATTGTGCTTACAACATACACCAAGGAACACAAATGATTATTGTTTTATAAGACCTTATGTTATTATTTGATTTGACATTATTTACCAAGTGAGGTCAAGACATTTGTAAATGAATTATTATTTTTAATTACTAAATAGCTGAGGCAATCAAAACAGAAATAGCTATTGAAGAGTGTTTGCTGACCCACAAGGAGAAATGACGAGTGGGCAAGAGGAAACCCATTATGGCAAGATGCCATAGTAAAGGTGCAAATGATACAGGTGGAATCCTCCCTAAAAATCAGATCGTGACTCATGGTGGAGCAGTTACGAGCATGTGGCTCATAAATGACCCAAGTCCTAGGAAAATGCTATAAAGCATTGATTTCATCCACTGAATAGGAGGATTATGATGGAAGGGGAGAATATGCTGAGTATTGATTTCATCCAATGAGCATGAGGCTTATGATGAAGTGATATTGTGACCTAGCTTATGCAAGAGGAACTCTGTGACCAGTCTTTATCCTTGTGGTTCAACAAACAAGCCCGGGGTTTTCAGAACAAGTAGATTTGTTGTTCTGGAAGTTTGGTTGGGAGGACCGACAACCTTCAGTTTTGATTTGCCTATGTCAGTTCAGGTTCTATTTATTTATTTCTGAAATGTCTGTTTACTGTAAATGATATATAATTTGTTAAGAATAATGATTGCATTGCTTAGTTCAAGTTCTATATTTATTTATTTTTGAAATTTATGTTACTGTAAATGATATATAGATTGTTAAGAAGAACGATTACATTGCTTAGTTCATATTCTATTTATTTATTTCTGAATGTCTGTTTAGTGTAAATGATATATAGATTGTTAAGAAGAATGATTACATTGCTTAGTTCAGATTCCATTTATTTATTTCTGAGACGTCGGTTACTATAAATGATATATAGATTGATGGGAAGAATGACCACATTTATTATGTATGTTATCAGCTATATTTTAGTCATTCTGCCATTATTGATTACTGTAAATGATTCTTACTCGTTATACAGACTGATTTTAATGATTAGGGCATGTTATTGAGTGTTGTTTTTACTGTAATATGCTTATTCAGAATCCGCATGTGTATATTGTTTTTAAATTGTATGCAAAATATTCAAATATTGTTCTAAGATTTTGTTTATTTCAATAAGAGTATAGTTCTAGCAGGACATAACTATCTTAGTATGAATTATAGTTTTGGTTTAGGTTTACCCTATTATTTCTTTCTATTATGAAATTACAGTAACATCCTTCATTCAGTTTATATGAAGAAGTTATAGCTATACATCAAATCATGTATCAATGTTTGTTTATTCTCTTACTGTTTATAAGAAAAGTATGTACAGATTTTATTTATGTTATAGAGTATGCATTTGATCTATTTCCGTTATATAAATTTAGTCAGAGTAATTCATAACAGATTGGAAAGATAAATTTATACATTCAAACCCTATATATTGATTAATAAATTGTAATTATTTACAAGTTCAAACATTTTATAAGCTCTGGCTTACCTATTAAATGTTTTTGTAAGCCATCGAATCCACCGAATCCGCAATCGAAAAATTGAAGCTCCCGCAACCTGCAATCCGCAATGCGGAATTCAGGAATGCAGAAGCGTTCAAAACTCATATTTATACATGAATCTCCCACAACCCGCAATATGCAATGTGGAAGTCGGGAATGCAGAAGCGTTCAAAAATCATCTTTATAAATGAAGCTCCTGCAATCCGTGATCCACAATGCAGAAGTCGGGAATGCAGAAGCGTTCAAAACACACATTTTTAAATGAAGCTACCGCAACCTGCAATCCACAATGCGAAATTCGGGAATGCGAAAGCGTTCAAAACTCATCTTTTTAAATGAATCTCCCACAACCTGCAATCCATAATGTGGAATTCGGTGTTATTTTTTCATCATTTAATTCAATAGATCTAGGATCTTAACTGAAGGAACAACATGTACATCATATCAAGCATAAGAGACAAGAGACAAGAGACACAAAACATTTCACCGGGGAAAACCAAGAAGGTGAAAAACCCCGCAACTTCATCAGAGATAGAGTAAGCACCAATACAAATATCACAAAGATCAAACCCAAGAGATAGATGACTGCAGCAGCTACTCCCCCTCCACTAGTGCGCACTCCTCTTCTCTCTCACTAATGTGAAGTGAGTGAATGAGAGAATGTGTAAAATGAGAGAGACACACTCTCTATTTATACACTACTTCACTTGTCTTTTAATTCTAACTAGGTCGGCCCCAACTTAACCACTTAACATAATCTTGACTGGGCCAACCCCCACTAGGGTGTTCTAATAACCCTTTAACCCACATGACTCATACAGGGTCGACCCCATCAAGGTGGTCTAATAACCCATCAAGTATAAGTTACAACACTTATAATATAACTTGCGACACTTGCAAGTACAAGTGACGACACTTCCAATCGGAGGAATAATACATCTCCGTTGGGGATACAATAAAGTACAAATAAGTGAATATCTTCCGAAGTTACAAATACGTCAACACTCCCTCTTAACTAGGAAGGTATTCTCTTGACACAAGTCATCAATACATATAGGCACAAGTCTTCAATTCTGGAGCTGGATCATCGTCACTGGATCACAGAGCATCATCATCACTGCTGCTGTACTCGTCATCTTGATCACTAGTTCTATCTCTCAATTCTTCTCGTCATAGAAAGTTCTATAGAGCCAACCTTTTTTCATGCTGTATGTAGGCCTAGCCTCCTGTAGGTCTTCATCATCTCTAGCCATACTGTGGATCCCAGGACTAATTACATGCATCAACAAAACCTCGAAAGAGTATCCCAGGATCCTTTATGTTCCTAAGCACAACCAGCAAGATCTCCCAGGGAGCTATTACATGTGACCACCACAAAACCTTGAAAGAGCATCCCAGGACTGATTACGAGCACACAGCTCAACCTATCGGATCTCCCAGGGTGCTATTACATGTGGTTAGGAAAAACCTCGAAAGAACATCCCAGGACTGATTACGAGCACATAGCTCAACCTATCGGATCTCCCAGGGCATTATTACAGGCCATAGGACAAAACCTCGAAAGACCATTTGTTGGATCTCCCAGGGAGCTATTATATGCCATAGGAAAACCTAGCAAGAGTATCTGCAAATCTACCAAGGCGCTATTATATGTCCTCCCAAGCAAAACCTCGAAAGACCATTTGCCAGATCTCCTAGGGAGCTATTATATGCCATAGGAAAAACCTAGCAAGAGTATTTGCAAATCTCCCAGGGTGCTATTATATGCTTATCTTCACAACCTATCCATGACCACGGAGTATCATCTATACTCATGATCATACTGATCATATCATCCCATCGTCCACGGAGCACAGCCCAGATGCACATCATACAACACTTACACCACCGACCTGGGAGAACACATCTACCACCATACGGGGAAGGCTCCAGCCCTTACTTTTTCACCATGGGAGAACACATCTACACCGTGTGAAAAATGGCTTCAGCCCTTACATCTACACCATGGGAGAAAACATCTACACCATGGGAGAAAACATCTACACCATGTGAGAATGGCTCAGCAATTACATCACGACCATGGGAGAACACATCTACACCGTGTCGGAAAATCTTCAGCAATTACATCACGACCATGGGATAACACATCTACATTGTGTCGAAAAAGCTCGGCAATTACATCACGACCATGGGAGAACACATCTACACTGTGTCGAAAAAACCCATGTGCATCTGCATCTTCCGGACTCATCACACATTATCCAACTGATCATGCAATGCATCTACCCGATGCATATCATCACATATGATCATCCTGATCATCGTCATAGCATCCACCTGATGCGTATCATCACATATGATCATCCTGATCATTGTCATAGCATCCACCTGATGCATATCATCTGGAGCATCATCCTAATGCTCAATACACATCGCTTACATCCACAGCCATGGGAAGGATCCTCATACCACCATGCTTGGAATGGCTCCTGCAAATGTGTCCCATCACTTCTTCCTCGAAGTATATTCTATCTGAAGAACACCAAGCCTCTCTCTGAAGTAATCAAACTTCACTTTGGCTAGTGGTTTAGTCAACACATCTGCAATCTTCTCATCCATCGCAACATACAGGAGCTTCACTGCTCCTCTATGCACCATATCCCTGATATAGTGATATTTGATCTCAATGTGCTTCGACCTGTCATGGAACACTGGGTTCTCAGACAACTTCACACAACTCTGGTTGTCATATAAGATACAGGTAGCATCCAACGGGAGATCAAATAATTCATATAGTACCTTTCTCAGCCATACTGCCTCAAACTAGTCGAACAAGCTATGACATACTCTGCTTCGGTTGTACTCAGTGCTACGTAGGATTTCATCCTGCTAAACCAAGAGATCACACTTGATCCAATACTGAAGCAATACCCTGAGGTGATCTTCTTATCTATAGCACTGGCCGCCCAATCTGAATCAACATAACTTTCCAGTTTAAACTTTTGATTTGCATCATACTTGAGCCCATAATCAATTGTACCCTTCAGGTACCTCAGAATATGCTTTACCGCAATTAGGTGAACATGTCTAGGATCTGTCAGAAACTGGCTCAAGGTGTTCAATGCAAAACAAATATCTGGTCTCATGTTCGTCAAGTAAATCAAGGACCCAATCATTTGACGATACACCGTGACATCAACCGTCTCATACGAAGCATCACTCAGTAGATTCAGGTTCGATGCCATAGGTGTGGCCATGGCCTTGCAGTCCATCATCCCGAACTGCTTTAGGATCTCTACTACATACTTCCCTTGTCCAAGGAAGATTCCATCTACACTCTGCCACACTTCCATACCTAGAAAGTAATGCATCATGCCTGAGTCCTTCATCTCGAACTCGGCAGCAAGCTTCCTCTTCGTGTCGGCAATCAATCTATCCTCACCTATCACAAACAGGTCATACAAATACAATAGGAGTATCACTGGATTGCCTTCCTCAACCTTGTAGTAAAGGTTGGAATCCGCTTTACTCTTGGTAAAGCCTAAATTGGATAGGAAGCTGTCTATCCTGCTGTACCATGTCCTAGGAGCTTGCTTCAAGCCATATAAGGATTTCTTCAATCTGCACACATATGACTCCCTGTCATGTGTCTTAAAACCGAGTGGCTGCTCCACATACACTTCCTCTTCGACTACACCATATCCATCTGGTGTATCTTCCACTTCATCACTGTAGCCAGAGCAAGTATTGTTCTGATGGAAGTGTATTTGGATATAGGAGCAAAAGTCTCTTAATAATCTATCCCCTCTTTCTGGAAGAAGCCACGAGCCACAGACCTTACCTTGTATTTCTCTATGCTTCCATCTGCATCATGCTTGATCTTTATATATCCACTTGGAAGTCACAACAGACTTCCCTTCTGGTATCAGGACCACATCCTAGACATCATTCTTTATGATCGACTGGTATTCCTTGATCATGGCATTCTTCCATTACTGCATCCTAGATCCTGGGAACTTCAGATTCTTCAATGCCTTCACTAGATAGTTTTCTTTGAACTTCATTTGCTAGAACAAATGTTGTAGTCCTTCTTTTGTAGGTGATTGTACATGATCTTTCCTACAAGTCAAATTCAATTGCATGATTAGAAACTTCTCATAGATTTAAGAAGAAATTCTTACACATAAAGATATATGTCATACAGTCATGCAATTATCTTAGCCAATGCTTCAATACAACATTTATCCATATCCTGTAACTTTCTAGATGCCTTCCATCTCTACCAGAACATTGTTAAGAGTGTGCACACCTCTAAACATGTCAGCAGAGAGGTTTCATTATAGATAAGTAGCAATGGAATGTTGTACAGTACCATAGGCCACTTACACATTACTCTACTAGTATCTTTTTCATTAATGCAACTTTTCTAAAATGCATAATATACATCCTAAATCTAGGAACATGTACATGACTAAACAACATCATTTAAGTAATAAGAAATGACAATTCAAATACTTATCTTTGTTTGCTTGTTGGGTGGACTCCCTTTCAATCTTTGCTTCCTTGCAGGAACTACTGGAGTGAGTTCCCTCTCGATCTTTGCTTCTTGGATTATCTGTCTTTGAACTTATATCCATCCTGGACCACTATGCATGCTTAAGTGTGCACTAGTGTCATCCTCAAGATCTCATACATAATCATACATGTATTAGTATAATCTCAATACTACCAAAACATTATGATTCTAAATAATCTTAAACATGTATGGTTATGGTCATTTCATACACAAGTAATTTATCACAAGCATTAGTATTCTTTTACTCATGCATATTCTTATATGACCATAGGACTCTTCATTAAAAAGCATAATATGCATAAACCCATGATTACTCAAACTTACAACTTCATGGATAATCATTATCAATCATACAAAAATATACTTATCTAAGATTCTAACACAAGGTAGGATTCTAACTTGATATAGGAAAACATACCTGGATTATCATGCTTGTCTAACATACCCAAACAATGTCTTCTTTGTTCTCTCAGAGACCTTGTGCTAGCAACCTGCATATCTCATAAGTTAATAATTGTAGAACCAAGTTATACATACCTCATAAGTAGAACTTCTATGTGATCCAGGACTATGGATGAGTCTTTGTCTTCATGTCACTATGGTCTTATGTTCTTGATCTAGAACTTCATTTGTCTTTCTTGATGTACCCTTCATGTTAGTGGACAACATCATCCTCATATAACACCACAGTGTATTAGTACAATCATAAATGTCATACCCATAATCAATGAATGTATTCTATCATTCACATGCATTCATACTTTTACTAGGGTGATAAGACAAGTCTAAAATGAATCAAGATTGTACTAACCTCAATAATATGAAGACAAACATATCATAAAATTAATCATGAACAAATTTCTGAACATACCTATATCTCCTCAAGTCATACCTGTCGGGATTGCTTGAAGACTTCTTATGTAAGGCCTTATCCTCATCTACCTATGGAAATGGAATCTCTTCATTTATGTAGGTGTCCAATTCATCCTCTTCTAAGATTAACCCAATCCACTTTGATTTGCTGGAACTAGATCTGGAGCTAGATTAGGGTTTGTCAGAGGAACCCTAAAAATTCAAACTTTGAATTTCAAACTTCTGATAGGATGAAAAGATGCGCCTTGCTGAGATGATCAAGCTGGTATACTTCAATTTTGAAATCTCCAAAATTTGACCCCTCAAAATTGCCTTTTAAACTTTCGGATCTTCTGGTCAAAATCCCGAACTAGGGTTTGATAATGCCCAGGGTTCTTCCTAGCCAAAAGGTTCGATCTTGTGCTCTAAACTTTGATTTTTCTGAGGAGCATCCAGCCATGGTCTCATATTTCAAAAATTCCAACTTTCTATGAAACCCTAATTTCCCATAGCAATGACGATCCAAAAATGAAGGTGCTCAAAATCCAATTCTGTTTGGACATAAATATATGCCAGATTTTTTCTAATGTATCTCTGAAATTTCGGATCCTCAGGGTCTGAAACTTTGTCCTGTGCTAGATTGACTTGTCATCTTTCCAACGCCATAGATCTGACCTCAAATGGATTCTCTGAGAGAGAGATATGCAAGGTGTCGCAATGTGACCTGTTTATGGGATGAAACAGTATAGCGAAATTGTATGGCATGCCACGTGTCACTGTTTCAAATTCGGACGTGTAAAAGTACAGTCCATGCCCTAACTGTCACTTTTTACGGAATTCCATTTGGAGCTTCCTATCCTGAGATATGACTGTTTTTCCTAGGTCACCTGTTTAGGACGACATTATGGAAGAGGAAGAAACCCTAACTTGTATGGATCATATCTCACAAATTACAATGAATATGAGGCTGTCCTTCGGATACAAGGTACAAAGACATTTCATCTTCGACCTGTAGAAGTTTTAGATTCTGACCCTTCACAAAAACTCAGTTATAGCGAAAGTGTCACGATGACGGGCTTTTGCTATACCAAGCCCTAGCTTGCAAGTGTAACAAGTGTCATAAATGCCATAGCATGCCTTCCTTCAGGCTAGCTCTGATTCCATGTTATTTTTTCATCATTTAATTCAATATATCTAGGATCTTAACTGAAAGAACAACATGTACAACATATCAAGCATAAGAGATAAGAGACACAAAACATTTCACCGAGGAAAACCAAGAAGGTGAAAAACCCCGCAACTTGCTCAGAGATAGAATAAGCACTAATAGAAAGATCACAAAGATCAAACCCAAGAGATAGATGACTGCAGCAGCTACTCCTCCTCCACTAGTGTGCACTCCTCCTCTCTCTCACTAATGCGAAGTGAGTGAATGAGAGAATGTGTAAAATGAGAGAGACACTCTCTCTATTTATACACTACTTCACTTGTCTTTTAACTCTAACTAGGTCGACCCCAACTTAACCACTTAACATAATGTTGAATGGGCCAACCCCCACTAGGGTGGTCTAATAACCCTTTAACCCACATGACTCATACATGGCCAACCCCATCAAGGTGGTCTAATAACCCATCAAGTATAAGTTACAACACTTACAATATAACTTGCGACACTTGTAAGCACAACTGACGACACTTCCAATTGGAGGAATAATACATCTTCGTTGGGGATACAATAAAGTACAAATAAGTAAATATCTTCCGAATTTACAAATACATCAACAGTTGGGAATGCGGAAGCGTTCAAAACTCATATTTATAAATGAATCTCCCGCAACCCGCAATCCGCAATGCGGAAGTCAGGAATGCGGAAGCAGTTAAATTTTGTCTGTATAACTAAGGGTTCCGCTACCCACAATCCGAATTTCTTAAATATTAACACAAAATTTGTGTTTTGGACTATGTAGAAGTTATATGTTAGTAATCTAAAGTTAGTTCATGCAATGTTTTATAGGTTTTAAACCCTCATCATGCTAAGTGTGCCAGGTTAAGTACTTGTAATGATGCTTATAACCCTAAGCTATTATGCCCATGAAAGAAGAAAGGATTAGAGCCTATAACCTAGCATAAAAATGTAAATAATTTATTTAGGACTGAGTACTAGACCTTGGATGTTATACAAGAACATAACCTTGACATGATGATAACCTTGGTTTAGAATCCAATATGTAAATCAAGTAAAGTAATTTGATTCAATAATGTTAGAAGTACAAAAGTATACATGCATTTATCCTATTAATTTTTTTATTTTAATATAGGTATTTTGAGGAGTGTGACAATCAACTAGATGTTAGGTGAGTAAAAATCCTATAAATAAAGATAAAATAAATTGTGAGAGTTAAAATAAACTAAATAAACTAAAGATAAAAACATAACCGTGAGTGTGTCTAACAACTAAATTGAGTGAATTAAACCTAATTTCCTAGAAGCCTTTCCTCATAAAATATTATAAGTAGAAGAGAGAGAACACTACAAGGGGAAAGTGTTTCCAAGTTCACTGGAGGGTTCAGCCGTGGGTCTTCAACACCCAGAGCACCATATTGTATGATATTTCGACGGTGGTCACTTCCCATAGCCCAAGATAAACATGAAGTCTCAGCTAAGAACACATGAAGATCCAATAGTCACCTAACCGAAGCAACAGGGTAACCACCGAAGCTTACCATTTCTTATGTTGCTTCCAGTTAACCAAAATCAAGCTTAGGAACCGAATGACGAAGGAACCTGCCACATGAATAAGGTATGGTCAAAACAAGTGACATGAAAGAAGTTTCATTATGGCGAAATAGAAATAACTACAACTCTTAAAACATTTTAGAAGGAGACAATTTTCGAACCGAAACATTACCTTTAAATATCTATCTCTGGAGCAGTAACACCATAGCCACTGTAAACCGTATCCATCACTCCACCACCGATTTCAACGAAGGTTGGAAAAAAACTCTAAAAACTATCACTCGACATCCAAGAAAAACCGAGTATTGGATCAACCTACACGCAGAGCTATCACCAATTCTGGAGTCATTCCAACTCTAAAACTATTGTTGTAAACTCTCACAATGGTTCGGCCCTTTAAACTATCAACTGGTATCGAAAAACCCAACAAGTCACAAGTTCGAATCGTGGAGAAACTCCAAAGAACCTGCTAACGAAACCCTGGAGTTTCTCGGCCTGTCAGCCTCTCCACAGAGTCACCTCCCAACACAATGAATGCCAAAGGAAACAATAACCTAGGAAACGTAGTGGAGTTTAGGGTTAAGACCAAAGTCCAATAATATCACATGATCAACGGTGGAGAATGTTCATCACAACAAATCGTGATTCGAATCACCAATTGCATTAAAACCTAATTAATAACCATTGCCACCGTGGAGACATCTAGGACAACCCTCAAGCTAGATCAAATACAACTCGACCACGTTGACTGCCCTGTCACATTACATTCACATTTTATGAACCACGATGGCAGCCATGGTGATATTCCACTGAATCCGGTTGATGGGAGTATTAAAGGCCAACGGTGAATTCGAAATCCTACCAGCAAGTAATCATCATAGTATTAATTACCCTGTCCACATAATGCTTGGCTCAATAGTTATGTTACAAGCCTGTTAATACATACAATAGTATAAGTCATAGTTTACCTTAGGTTAATGCATCAGCTAGGTATCGACTCTATATTCTAAGGTTCACATGGATGCACTTATATTCACATCATTTCATATTGAACCAATACATAACTTATTACATAAAGAAATTGCATATAGTATCGATGCTATATGTTTGATATAGGATTTACATATAGTTTTGATGTTATGAGAAATTACATAGGTTATGAATATGGGAGTTTATGTAATAGGAATTGCATATATTATGCATATAGTTTTAGGCTATAGATAATACAAAGAAATTGTAAATAGTGTACATTCTAGGAATTATGTGAAAATACATATAGTTCATACTATAGGATATGCATGTAACTTTGCATATAGTTCTTGCACCATAGAAATGCATAATAGTTGCATATAGCTATTATGTCAAAGGATATGCATGATATTTATTTACAGTTCGCATTTAATAGAAACAACATGATAATTATATAAAGATGCAAAACACAGATTAGAGCATGAAGTACCTAGCTCACAACTTTTAAGACTTAGTCAAGTCATCATGATAACATGAATTGATATATATTCTAAACAAAGTATGAAATCACTAGTACGAGAAATGAGAATAAGTATAACAAACATACTTTTTGTTATGAAAACCAGATTATAACTGAAGAGATCTCACCTGGATACATTTCATTATTATTCTCCAAAACCATTAAGACATTTGGAAGTTACTGAAACTAGTTAGGAATTCTTCTGTCACACTTCGTAAAACATTAACACCCTTACCTGTAATCTGTGAAAGGAACAATTCAAATGCTTTAGCATGAATGCTAAGTAAGCCTCGGGGTACCCTTAGGACCCCTTCATCATCAAACAGAAGAATAACAGTTAACACTTATAACATTATATCGGTTGAACATTGACGTAAGTAATATGGCTGAGATGAGAAGAACATCCAATAGCATCGAATATAGATATTCAATATCATGTCGCAAACAATACAATTATGATCATTACAAACATTTAGTACAACAAGATGACATAGAAGCATTTATTATAATTCCGCACAGTTAGTATATGCATTAAAAGCTATGTTTGAAAAAAAAGTTAAATTTTTGTGAAATTTTGGGATGTTACATGCATGAAATAGACCATCTCCATACCTATCATGACGCAATGCAGAATGCTCATACCATCGCATTCCATCGCGTGGAAAGGTGTCATCCGCCAGTTTTATCTCAAATTTGAATTTTGAAATGCCCGCGCTAAAATTTTTGATCTCCCGCCTTTCATTCATCCCCTCTTCACTCGACTGAGGAAAAGAACAAGCTTCCAGGAAGTAACGACTGACACCTCCTTTCATTCGTCCCCTCTTCACACAATTGAGGCAAATAATATGCTTCCATGAAGTAAATTTATAGGTTGATTTTCTGTCTATTCTATTAAAGAAGGTCGATTCCTTTGGCGCTCCCTGTAATTATAACTGTGTTGGTGTTGTGGAGTTCAATGTTAGTGGAGACAAATATAGGGAAGTCGCTCTTGAAAAAAATATAATGGACAAACACTTGGCATGGCTCCACACTTATTTAATTCTCTCTACACAGGATCATTTTGGGGAAATTAGAGGGCTGTGATCTCTTCCTAGGCATCAATGACGTTCTGAATGACTACTCTGGATTTCTTTTAGATCAAGATAGATCTTCCATACCAGAACCAAAAGCGGCCATGTTTATACCTGGAGCAAGGCACCAGGTGTTAAATGTGATGAAATGCAGATAAACCGGTGTTGATTTTGCTGCTGAAGCAAGGCACCAGGTGTTAGATGTGATGAAAATGTAGATAAACAGGTGTTGATTTTGCTATTGGTCAATAGCGGTGAATATTATAAAGATGCAATCTAGCCAAAGGTTGGTAATGTTACAAGGTCAATTGTTTAATTTATTGAACACTACTCTCCATGTAAACACGGTAATAAGGTTTTTTCCGATTCACTTCAAAGTTCTACATTTTCCATTTTCCAGTAAAAATACCCAAAACGAATGTGGGAAATGATGTCGAAATAGCAAGGTATAAAAAATCAGAGATTTTTAAATTCCAAGAGTGGACAAGTTCTTTGACTAGATTCATTGAACAATTACTCTAAATTTTCCTAAAATTTATAGAAGCATGCTTTATGTACATATATCTATGATAAAAATTCTTAGGGATAAGCTTCATGTAAAGAACATACCCAACAAATTTGGGTCATACAAATACGATTGATGTTATTCGATCAAGCTTAGTCACATGGAATTACATGGAAACAAAGCAAGTTATTTGCAGTATATATATATATATATGAAACTTCACATTCCTCCATTTAGATATAACTGGTTATCACTATGTTTAAAAGTTAAAAAGTTGATTATATTTAAACTTCCCCTTATTATCTTATCATTATGTGTTTAAGAGTTAAATGGTTTATTAAGTTATCGTTGTATGTTTAAGAGTTGAAAAGTTAAAGGTGTTTTAACCTTTCCCTAGATGTTTTAACCTTTCCCTAGTTGTACACATCTATTTGATCCTTCGTTTAGATGACAATGTAGGTGTAATTGGTTATCATTGTGTGTTGTATAATATGGTTGGGAAGTAGAGTGACCGATTAAAATGTTAATTAATATTCATACATCCAAAGAGGTGAATATCAATAATTTATTCAATATTTGTTTGTTTATAAGTAGTATGGAATACAAATAATTAAATTTCTTTTGAATGGAATATATATATATATATATATATATATATATATATATATATAGAGAGAGAGAGAGAGAGAGAGAGAGAGAGAGATGTTTATAAGTAGTATGGAATACAAATAATTAAATTTCTTTTGAATGGAATATATATATATATATATATATATATATATATATATATATATAGAGAGAGAGAGAGAGAGAGAGAGAGAGAGAGAGAGTTTTTTGCTTACATTGTTATTTGAAAGAATTTTTTTGTATGATTTAAAGTAGTTTTCTTATTTTTAATAGAAACTAGTTATATAAACTTTGTTTAATCACAATTTATATCATAACAATATATTTACTCATGTCTAGTTAAAAATGATTAAGCAACTCACAAAATTTAAGAAAAATTTTGTGTATGCCAAAACAGCTAAACATTTTATCAATATGGTCATGTGTATGCCCATCAAGAAGAAAACCAAATTTAACCTTTTGAAAAATTCTCAATTCAATAAGCATGTTCAGATAACCAAACATGATCTGATTTTTTTTTCTCAGATGGTGTTATCCTATTGCAGATATAGAACACAAGGAAGATTACCAGACCAATGAGTCAACACATGGTGAATTATGGTAATGGTCAGATTTGCATCATTGTGAATATTGGGAGCTGTAAAATAAACCTTTGGAGACATCTGGCCATTAAAAATCATACAACCAACCAAGTGAAACTGAATAAAATTGTCCTCCTTGAAATTCTTTGGTACACAAACAAAATGTGGAAAAAGTGTTTTTTTCCTTTAAATTTTTGCAATGTTTGTACAACTTTTTTAGTTCAACTGTTTGTTGATTGCGATGTGCTTGAAGTTCTTTAACAACATAATATACAAATAAAATAAAAACAAAACATTGTTGAGATTTCGTAATAGATATTTATTCCCAAAAAATAAATTTGTTAGAGACATACAAGTCTATATCCATTCTTTTTTATCTGTTCTTTGTTTAAGAGAAGCACATATATTGCAAACCCCCATCCTTGACCTCTTAGGATTACGGACATTGTTGAACTCTGTTTTCCATAGTCTTGTAAAATATGCATATCTAATGAAATTGTTATTTCCTTATGCATCTTGAACAAATTCCTTGTACAAGTTGTAGATTTACTTGAGAAATTATCTGGAATGTGTATGGTTTCTCTATCTGGTATACTCTCTCCATGCTTAGAAAATAAGTCACGCATTCATGACATTGAAATGTTTGTTAACGGCCCACTAGCTCGTGCATGATATTCTTTAAAATAAAATGTAGGATCTTTCTTAGCCTTGATGGATTCTTGATAGTCTAAGATTACCAATTGAGTGGATTCTTTTGAATGCCCTTCTACAAAGAAAAATACATCCAATGCGATAATCATAACCTATCTTTGCAGAAATCATGCACCCTACCAAATATGATTTTTGCATATTTTTGTTCATTGATAGATATGCTCATCTTTTCTCTAAAGCACAATTGTAGTGTATTTTTTTCATACAATTTTTTTGGCAATACTCACTTGAAATCAAATCAGTAATAGAACTGGGACTTCTGAGGAAATATTTCCTAAATCTTGTATAACTAGAATGATTTGGATTGATATAAATTGGCTTAGTCTTACTCTTAATCTTGCTCATTGATACAATTTTCCTTTGCATTTAATGAACCATTAAATAATCCTAATTAGAATGAATATCCTCATCAATGTGAGGAATATCATCCCTCTCATTGAGATTATCATCACCAAAATTATTAGGAGAATGAGTATCTGCATCCGTATCAATTTTATCACTTGAGGTTAAATCAACATCATTGGCGGGTTCATCATCACCAAAATAATAATTTGTCCCATTAAAATCCTCACTTGGAGGAAATCATCATCAATGCCATCAAAATCCCTGCTTGGAGGAAAATAACCTTCATCATTATTGGCCTTCATCCTCACCAAAATCGTCACCTCTCCCTTTAAAATCCTCTCTTGGAGGAAATTCATCATTAGTGCGATCAAAATCCTTGCTTGGAGGAAAATAATCATCGGTGCCATCAAAATCCTCACTCGGAGGAAATTCATCTTCACCATTATTGGTGCCCTCATCCTCACCAAATTCATCATCTATCCCATTAAAATCCTCTCTTGGAGGAATATCATCATTGTTGCCATTAAAATCCTTGACTGGATGAAAATCGTCATCGCTACCATCATAATCCTCACTTGGAGAAAAATCATCTTCACCATTATTGGTGCCTTCATCCTCACCAAAATCATCATTTGTCCCATTAAAATCCTCACTAGAGACATCAAAATCCTATCTAGGAGGAAAACCATCTTCAACATTGTTGTTTCCTTTATCCTCACCAAAATCATAATTTGTCCCATTGAAATCCTCGCTTCGAGGAAAATCATCATCTGTGCCATCAAAATACGTGCTTGGAGGAGAAACATTATCAGTCCCATTAAAATCCACACTTGAAGGAAAATCATCATCAGTGCTATCAAAATCCTTGCTTATAGGAGAAACATTATGAGTCCCATTAAAATCCTCGCTTGGAGGAAAATCACCGTCAGTGCCATCAAAATCCTTGCTTGGGGGAGGAACATTATCAATCCCATTAAAATCCTTTCCTGGAGGAAAATCATCATCGGTGCCATTAAGATCCTCGCTTGAAGGAAAATAATCTACACCATCATTAGTACCTTCATCCTCACCAAAAATATTATCTATCCCATCAAAATCCTCTCTTGGAGGAAAATCAAGTTTTCTATCTTGTAAATCCTCGCTTGGAGTAAAATCTTGGCTTGGAGGGAAATCATCGTTTGTTACTTGAAAATCCTCGCTTGGAGGAAAATATTGGATTGAAGGAAAATCAATGTTAGTGCCTTGAAAATCATCGCTTGGAGGAAAATCATTGTTGATTCCTTGAGAATCATTTCCTTGAGAAAAATCATCATTGGTGCCTTGAAAATCGTCACTTGGAGGAAAATTTTCATCATCTTCCTCAATGTATTTAAAATGTCCAGATGGAGGAAGCTCTTCATCATCAAAATTATTGCCTTTAAAATCCTCATCACTTGAAGGTAAATCATCATCGGACCCTTTGAAATCCCCACTTAAATGAAAGTTTCCATCATCTTCATGTACATCTTTAGACATTGAGATTGATTCAGACGAGTTCATGGCCTTTCACTAAAAAGTACAAGAGAATGAAATTTTCTCACATTCCTCACCAAAAAGTACAATGGTGCAACTATCAACCCCCAACAATCTTATAGCTAAAAGAACAAATTTTTTCCTCCCAAGGATTCCCTCCAAAATTTCCCTGAAAAATAAATCACACATTTCAAACACAATCATAACACTATTAAAAGTAATTTAATTTATCGTATAAAAATTGTAATAATACTAATAGAATGACATTTAAACAATACTATCCAAACTTTTTAACACAATATTAGTTATTTACATTAATTTTTTAAACCAAAAGTCATAACGCTAGTCAAATTTCATTTAATGCCTTCTTCTCTAAATTTAGAAATAATGCATTAGCTAATTACATAGTTTTTAATCCCACATTCGTAAAACGAATAATCTTAAACTTAATATGAGCCATATCAACTATTTTGATTTTCTATTCTTCACGCTTGAAATTTCGGGTAATTTAATAGTTCTTTGAAGGTTAGTTATATATATATTTTAAATAAATCTTTCTATTTTATATTTCGTTTGGAAATGCTTGTTCTGTGCTTTTGTCATTTCATTTTAATCCCACATTCATAAAATCGTAAAAAAAAACTTATTTTATGTTATACTAACGCAGTTTGGTTTTCTACAGTCGCCATTTGCAAACAACGACCCACAAGGCTTTGAACAACATTGAAGAGCGTCAAACATTGTCAAGGTTAGTTAAATTATTTTTCGAATGTAAATGTTTTTTTTAAATACTTTAAATTTTTAATTTTTTAATGCAATTTGTTTTCCTCTAGGCTTCAACATGCCGTCTGTAAAAAAACCTGGATAATTTTTTTATTTTTTTTTGGGTGAGGGCATAGGAGCCCATTACATATCCCACTAGCATAGGCTATGCAATGGCCCATGGCCATTTTTCCATTACATATCCCACGAGCATAGGCGTTGTGGGATATGCAATGGGTCACCCATTGCATAGCATGTGGGCTATGCAATGACCATGGGCCACTGCATATCCCATGGGCTATGCATTGGGTGCCTAATGGTCGCTCGGGGGGAGGAGCTCTGCTCCTCCCCCCATGCTCCCAAAGGGGGCCCGAGGTCGGAGCTCCGCTCCCCTGGGCCCCCTTTGGGCACCCACATGCTCACCTGACAGGTGGACGCTGTGGGTTCCCAGGGGGGAGCAACGGAGCTGCTCCCCATTGCCAAATGGGCACAGTGGGGAGGAGCTCTACTCCTCCCCTCGAGCGCCCTTTGGGCGCCCAATGCATAGCCCGGGGGCTATGCAATGGGTGCCCAATGCATAGCCCGGGGGCTATGCAATGGGTGCCCACAGGCTATGCCTTGGGCACCCAAAGGGCGCCCATTTCATATCCCATAGGCTATGTAATCGGCGCCCTTTGACCGACCCATGCGATAGCCATGGGATATTGCATTTCCCATGGCTATCGCATGGGCCTCCCAAAGGCAATATCCCATGGATATCGCATGGGCCACCCAAAGGGAACCCATTGCATAGCCCATAGGCTATGTAATAGCCCATGGATATTTTATCCATGGGCTATTGTATAGCACACGGGCTAAGAAATATCCCATGGCTGTTACATAGCTTGTGGGCTATGTAATAGCCCATGGATACTAGCCATGGGATATTTCATAGCCCACGAGCTAAGCCATAGCCCATGGCTATTAGCCATGGACTATTGCATAGCCCATGAGGTAAGCAATGGGCGTCCATAGCATATCCCGTAGGCAATGCAATAGCCCATGGCTATAGCCATGAGATATTGCATAACCTATGGGATATGCAATGGTGTGCCCATTGCATAGCCCTTGGGCTATTCTACAGAGGGGCCAATGCATAGCCCTTGGGATATGCTACGAGGGTGCCTGTAGCATATCCCAAGGGATATGCATTGAGTGTGGGGCGCCCATGCATATCCCTTGGGTTATGCTAAGCCAGCAAATGCTAAGCCCTTTTGCTATGCTACAGATGCTACAGGCGCCTATAGCATAGCGTAAGGGCTATGTATTTTTT
>BSBM01000904.1:33550000-33622500 GCA_027924585.1 Larix kaempferi | reverse complement strand
AATTCAAATTGTTTTTGGTGCCCTTGCAGGCTTGGAATTAGCTTTGGATTGCACCTTGAGGCTCGGTCTGATTTATGGAAGAACACATCAAATGTTGTAACTTCATGTTTTTCACAACTAGTTCAGCATATGCTCCATGAGTGCACTACAGATGAAATTGCACACACTTGTCGAGCTCTGTGTGCAAATTCTAAATATATAATTTTTGAATAGATCTGTTGTTTTCTATTTTTAATTCATTTTTAACTGCACTCATGTCAAATTTGTAAAAAACATAGGTCGTTTATTTGGCCTATAACTTTTGATTGGCTTACATATTTCGAAAACGGAAAAGAACCCGCACAAGAGTATGAAAATACCTACAACCTAAAAAAAAAAGTATTTTGATTATTTTTAGACCATGATATGGTGGATCAACACTTGACCATGTCGTTTTAGGGCTTCACTGACTTTGGTAATTTAAAAAAAATATAAAATTAACTTTTAAAATTTTGAAAAAATAGCTCCACACAAGATTTGTCTGTTGCCTACGCCTCTACATATTTTTTTTCTAGTAAATTGAAAATTTACATGGCAAACGGGTGGACCAACAAAAACATGTGCATTATGTTTTAGAAAAAAAATAACATACCAATCTTCAAATAATGACATTTTGGGGTGGTTATACCACTTTTCCATAAATAAAAGTTATATATTCGGAAGGTCATCCATTTTTCTACGTTTCATATTTTTACACCTAATCCGAAAAGCTTTTGCAGGTACCCCTAATAATTCATTTTAATGATAACATTTCTGTTTTTCCAGAATGTCATTGCAACTAACGTGTCATAATTGGGTATCATTACCTTGCACCAGCCGATTGTTTATGCAATAGTAAAACAAGGTAAAACCTCTATCAAAATACGATATTCGTTGAATGTTTCAAACTATAAGATCGATGAATTTTTCACAGAATTTTGTGCAGGAGTCGTGCACGATATTGAGCGCAAGAGTGTAAGTTTCTATATTTTTATATCTTTCTGAATTTCTTATACTTTGAATTATATGACCATGTAATAGATTTAATACAATAATGTTTTTATTTCGTAGGATTTTTCTATGCAACTTTCCCATACTCTTAATGGAATTTATTCTACAGAAGAAAATACGATGGATGTCATTAATGCCCCTCTTCATAAGGGAGAGGTACCAAAGAAGGGAGAAACACCAAAGCAAAAATGAGTGGAAAATGTTCCTGAAGAAGTACAAGCATATAAATGAAAATGCATCCAACAATAAGATGAAGTACAAAGGAAGGTTACATTCAAAAGGATATCTCGTGCAACAGAAGATGATCGACGAATTGTTGGTGATGATGATGTTACTTCTACTGGTAAGAGCAAGAGATACTCTTCTAAAATACCTATGGATGAGGATGTTTCCATTCCTGGTCAACAAGTTGTTCTTTTAGATACAACTACTTCAAGACATAAAAGAAGGATTGAAGATGTTCAATCCAATTTTGAAAATCATAGTGAGAACTCGAGGGAGATTTTGGAAATCATTAGTCCAGGTGGTGATTTAGATAATGTGTTGTTAAGACAACACAAAATGATATTCGAGATCGATTGAAGAGGGATAAGTTGGTTCACAATGGGAATACATTTGATTTAAATTTAAAGCAACTTTATAGACACACAGAAGGCCAAGAGAAGTATCAAATTAGGAAACCACGTCACTTGCATGTTCATAAATTGAAAGCATTAATGAGGCACAATCCCTATGCACATGTGGTTGACTACCTAGTTCTTGTTGACGCAAAAGATGTTCATGTTAGAGATGCATTTAAAGAATCAAAATGTTTTGATTACAACTACTATTTTTTTGGAGAAAATCATTCCACGGAGGCTAGAAGAGAATTGATGCAAGAGTTTCCCCAAAACCCTATTTTTCAAACAAACCACTTATACTATGAAACAATAACTTTATACTATGAACGAGAACTCTAGCCATAAAAACAATGATTTTTGTGGAAAAAACACCAAAAACACCACCCGAATAGAAAAGTGTTGATACCAGTATACACTTTTTTTTTTCAGGGTAAAAAATAGAGCCATGGCCTAAACATCCCATACTGTTATTTAAAAAAACTGTAAAATCAACCCCTAAATTGGAAAAAGTTTTTTTCTTCAAGAGATAAATTACAACTCTTTTGAAACTTGCATATTAAAAAAAACAAAAAATTCATAAATAATTTCACCACTCTAACCATATAAAAACAAACAAATTATGAGGCAATTCATAATGAAATAATATATTAGACCATAGAAGAACAAATGCTTCATATAAATATCCAAAAATTCCTTCAGAGTTTCAATTACAAACACCATACTGATAAAAAACATCTAAAATGCTTCATGTGAAATTATTCAAATTCATCCATGGATTTTGACACCCCATTAGAATCTACATTTTCTGCAGAGGAAGGATTGGATGAAGATGTAGATGACCCACATTCTTCTCTATTATCAATGGTTGCACCATCTGAGTCTACATCTATTCCCATCATTTCAGATGTAATATTCCTTCGGGATCTACAGCTTGGTTTAACAGACTCCCATCTTGCAAAATTAAAAAAAAAAAAAATTAAAATCTAAAACCCCCCCTAAACTATATAATAAACAAATTAAAAACTAAACCCCCCCTAAACTATATAATAAACAAATTAAAAACTAAACCCCCCCTAAACTATATAATAAACAAATTAAAAAAAAAAACTAAATCCCCCACCAAACTATATAATAAACAAATTAAAAAAAAAAAAAATCTAACCCCCCCCTAAACTATACAATAAACAAAATTAAAAAAAAAATTAATTTAACCCCCCCTCCTCCCTCCTCCTCGTGCCCCCTGCCATGTCCCTTCCCCCTCCTCCCTCCTCGTAACCCCTTCCCTCTCCGCCCCCTTCCCTCTCCTCTCTCCTCCCTACACCCCCTCCCTTGCCACTCCTCCTTCCACGTGCCCCCTTCCCCCATCACCCCCTTCCCCCTCCTCCTCGTGCCCCTCCTCCCGCCACCCCCCTTCCCCCTCCTCCTCGTGCCCCTCCTCCCGCCACCCCCTTCCCCCTCCTCCCTCCTCCCTGTGCCCCAACATTTCCCCCTCCTCCTCGCACCCCTTCCATTCCCCCGGCTCCCTCCTCACACCCCCTCCATTCCCCCGGCTCCCTCCTCACACCCCTTTCCCCCTCCTCCCAGCGCCCCTCCTCCCGCCACCCCCCTTCCCTCTCCTCGCAAAACCCCTCATCCTGCCACCTACTTCACCCTCCTCCCTCCTCCATGTGCTTCCCCATCCTCCCCATTCTTCCCCCTCCTGCCCTCGCCCTCCCTTCCACCTCTTCCATCTGCCCACTTCCCCCTTCTCCCTCCGCGGTCCTTTGGCCGTAGCAGCCAAAGGGCCACGGAGGGAGAACAAAGGAGGAGGAGGGGGACAAGGGGGAAGTGGGCAGAGGGAGGAGGTGGAAGGGAGGGTGGGGGGATGATGGGGAAGCACGGGGAGGAGGGGGAGGGATCAGAAGGAGGATTAGGCACGAGCAGGCTGCTAACTTGGGTGCCGAAGGGCTACCCGTGAGGGGAACCCTTTGGCGCCCAAGCGAGCGGCCCACTCATGCCCAATCATCCTTCTTCCCCGTTTCCCTTATCCCCGTGCCCCTCCTCCCGCCACCCCCCTTCCCCCTCCTCCCCATTCCCCCTCCCTTGCCCCTCCTCCCTCTTCGCTCCCCCTTCCCCCTCCTCCCTCCCCACCGCACTTCCCCATCCTTCCCCCCCCGCACTTCCCCATCCTTCCTCCCCCTCCCTTCCCCCCCCCCCCACACTTCCCCCTCCTCCCCCCATCCTCCCTTCCGTCTCCTCCCTCTGCCCACCTCTCCCTCCTCCCCCTCCTCCTCCTCCCTCCGCGAAGCGGCCAAAGGGTCGCAGATGGAGAAGGGAGGAGGAGGGGGAAGTGGGTGGAGGGAGGAGGTGGAAGGGAGGGCAGAGCGAGGAGAGGGAAGCGCGGGGAGGAGGGAGGGGGGTGGAGGAGAGGAGGGGAAAGGGGGCGTGAGGAGGGAGGAGGGGGAAGGGAGGCGGTGCGAGGAGGAGGGGGGAAGGTGGGGGCGCAGGGAGGAGGGAGGAGAGGCAAGGTGGTGGCGGGAGGAGGTGAGCGAGGAGGAGGGGGAAGGGGGTGGTGGGGGAAGGGGGTGCAAGGACGGACGGGGAGAAAGGGAGGGGGTGCAGGGAGGAGGGAGGAGGGGGAAGGGAGGTGGCGCAAGGAGGAGGGGGGAAGGTGGGGGCGCAGGGAGGAGGGAGGAGAGGCAAGGTGGTGGAGGGTAGAGGGGCGCGGGGAGGAGGGGGAAGGGGGTGGTGGGGGAAGAGGGTGTAAGGAGGGAGGATGGGAAAGGGAGGGGGTGCGAGGAGGGAGGAGGGAGAAGGTGGTGGCGGGGCAGGGTGCGAGGAGGGAGGAGAGGGAAGGGGGAATGGGGAGGGAGGAGGGTGGGGTTAAAAAAAATTTAATATTTTTTTAAATTTTTTTTTATTATATAGTTTAAGGGGGGTTAGATTTTAATTTAAGGGGGGTTATATAGTTTAAGGGGGAATGGGGAGGGAGGAGGGTGGGGTTAAAATTTTTTTAATATTTTTTTAATTTTTTTTTTATTATAAAGTTTAAGGGGGGTTAGATTTTAATTTTTTTTTTTAGAAATTGCTTATTATATAGTTTAGGGGGGTTTTAGATTTTAATTTATTTTTTAAAACTTTTTAAATTTTTTTTTATTATATAGTTTAGGGGGGGTTTTAGATTTTAATTTTGTATTATATAGTTCAGGGGGGGTTAGGTTTTAAGTTTTTTTTTAAATTTTTTATTATATAGTTTAGGTGGGGGGCCTTTAGAGTTTAGTGAAACACTTGTGGCAAAGATGTCAAAAGAGCCTCAACCCCCATGAGGAGGGGTGTTTGTAAAGGAGCACTTTGGGCATCTTGAAGACATAGAATACCCAATGGAAGAGGAAATTGATGTCCCTAAGGAAATCCAAACTCCCGAAAATTCCAATTTGGATGAAGAATTTGGCCTGCATGCTATTCTTGATTAGTTTCATGTCTTGAAGAAAATGTTAAATTTGACAATTTTTTTATAAGATATATTAGTAATGTTTTGACTTTCATAATTTATTTTAGAAATAAAATTTCTATATATAATGTTTTTAATATGTTTTTTACAAATTATATATGGTATAGTTTTTCTTGAATTTATGTGAATCGTCACTTTTCTGAAAATAATATGAAATAGTATCATTTTTATACAAAAAGTTTCTGAACATTAATTGAAAATGGTTTTAAATGTTTTTATTTTCTGGAAGTTTTTACAATTTTGTCAATAAAAATGTCTTATTTTGTCCATAAAAATGTCTTATTTTATAGAAAAAAAAATTGCAAAATGAATATATGTTTTTCATTTTAAATTGCTTATAAATGTATGTTATTTTGTTAAATTTCTAAAAACACACTTGAAAATAGAAATTAAAAATATTTTACGACAAAGATAATTCAAAGGCCTTAAAAAATGCCTCAAAATGAAAATGTGTGATACTGGTATCAACCCTTTTTTAAACATAGGTAAAAATAGCTACAAAAATTAGGAGAGAGAAAAATGAGAACTATGTCGAGTTCTCATTTCATAGTATAAGTTGGTTCACAACGGGCATACATTTGATTTAAATTTAAATCAACTTTATAGACACACAGATGGCCAAGAGAAGTATCAAATTAGGAAACCATGTTGCTTGCATGTTCATAACTTGAAAGCATTAATGAGGCACAATCCCTATGCACATGTGGTTGACTACCTAGTTCTTGTTGACCCAAAAGATGTTCTTGTTAGAGATGCATTTGAAGAATCAAAACATTTTGATTACAACTACTATTTTTGGGAGGGAAACATTCTGCGGAGGCTAGAAGAGAATTGATGCAAGAGTTTCCCCAAAACCCTATTTTTCAAACAGTGAAATGCATCATTTACGCTGGTTTAATAGATGTGGAAGCAAAAACATTGGCATGGGATCACAACATAGATAATGACTATAGGATGTCCATGACATCCGTTCAAAGGGTTAGATTTATCCACAATGAATTTGAACAAATATGTGGTGGGGATAGATTGAAAGTTGATGCAGATTTCCAGAAACATTGTTTTATGGAAATAGGTATCCCTATTAAAGAGGATAATGTGAAACATAAATGTTTGAAAGGAAGTGATGCATTCAGAGATGTAGATAACTATTTTCCGTTGGAATTTAGAACAGGCCCCATATGGGATTTGATTAGCATGTGGGAGAATATTGGCGTAAAAAATCAGAAGGTAAAAAACAATAAAGCAGTTTCATGGAGCAGTAGTCAAGGAGGCCCTGATGTAAGGAATTTTCCAGAAGATATGACTATAACATATTGGATATCATTGCAAGGTGTGAAGGATGAAACACTTATATCTACAATATTGTCACATGTAAAGTCAGGTGAATTATCCATGGAGGAAATGTGCAATGATTTTGAAAAGTAAGTTTATAGGTTGTTTTTATTTTTTTGAGTTTAAATTTTTTTATTAAATAAGCGTTATGTTATTATTAGATGTGATTGTTAACACCATTTATTTTTACATCATGTAGCCATAAGGTTTACATGAAAACAAAAGATGCTATGGTTATAATGTTGGGTGAGAAGAGTTAGGATGATTTCAAATGAAACTATCCAAATTCAAGCTCCATGGAAAACTTAAAAGATTTTTTTGTTGCATACAAAAATGTATGATGATTTATGATATTTTCTATTTTATTTATTTCTAAGTGAATTCATTTCTATTTTATTACTTATAGATATAATTTTTTTTCAAAGATGTCAAAGAAGAATACAGTACCAGAGTCTTTCAAAATTCATATTCAAAGAGCCAAAATAGAATGACAAAGAAGACAACGTCTTGGAAACGTTGAACTTGATGACACCATTGATCATCACGTTTGGAATGGGCTCGACATTGTGCAATATAAAGTGATTTTGGGTGATTGTGCAAACATTGCAAATCTTGTTCTAAAAAACGAGTACTCCCTAGCTATTGCAGATATCCCTCATGGATGCAATATCAAAAACATTACTTAGGATTGTGAGCCTTATACATACCAGTCATTCAATAAAGTGGTTTTGGGATTTCTAGACATCACAACATCACCCCTATGGATATTTCTTGTTTTCCATTTAGATGTACAAGGAGGAGCAGTGCTAACAACCTTCAAGGATAAAACAAACTCAAGGAAACAACTGTATTGGTAAGATATTTGTAGTATATTATTAAACATTTGAATTTAGAAACCAAAATTATGTTTCTATAAGTTAATTAGATTCTTATCTATTTCTGTTACAGGCATAATCCTAACATTCGTAGCTCCAGTACTGATCCATTTATGATTGATACTGGAAACATACATCTTGCATGTTGGACAAAAGAAGAGACCTATGAAACTCTTTTAATCAATTAAAAGAGTGAAGGAAAATATAGTCAAATATTGTCTTATAATGCTGTGGTTAACCAGTTGACATATGAAGAAAGAGATTTGAAAGGAGAGACTATAAACATCTACCCAAAGACACAAGCATTGATTAATTATCTCATAGATACTTTTTCAAGAGAAGGATATTGAGATTTAGATTTGTTCTCGAGATTGGGTAATATTTCTAATATTACATATGAAACTAGTGCCATAATCTAAATTAAGTAATATATATTTTTTAAATTTATGTTTCATTATGTTATTTAACTTTTTTTGTTCATTACAAAAAGGAAGAAATTGCATATCCATTGAGAATGATCTACTACAGTGCAATTATATCAAGCAAAGAATTAATGCTATGAAAGTTCTTCCAGATGAAATGCAGGAAGTTGGTTCGAAGAAAGGAGAATTTAGTGAGTCACTTGTGGAAAAAATGTCAAAATAGCCCCAGCTTCCTTTAAAAGGGATGTTCAGAAAATATCACTTTGGACATTTTGTAGAAGTAGAGGACCCAATTTAAGAACACATTGACGTCTAGGAAGAGAACCAACCAGTAGAAAATGTCAATTTCGATGAAGATTTGGAGGTGCATGATATTGTTGATTAGTTTCATATCGTTGAAAAAAATGTCAAAGTTGACAAATTTTTTATGAGATATTTTTGTAATGTTTTGAATTAAAGATTTTATTTTGAGAATAATTGTTATGTTTTTAATATGCTATTTAGAAATATATGGTATACGTTTTGTTGAGTTTATGTGAATCATCACTTTATGGAAAATAATGATAAAGAGTATCATTTTTATACAACAAATAGTAGAAAATAGGTGAAAAATGGTTTGAAATGTCTTTTTTTTCTTATTTTGTTTCTAAAATTTTTCCCAAAAATGTCTTCTATAAGATAAAAGTTTAATGAAAAAACTTTGAAAATGCATATATTTTTTGTTCTAACTAGCTTCTAAATCTTACAAAAATTCAAAAATGTGTGCATTTTTTTACTCTAACTAGCTATTAAATGTAGATTGTTTTGTAAAGTTTGGAAAATGGTCCTTGTAAATAAAAGTTATAGTTTTCTTATGACCAAGAAATTTCAAAATCACGAAAAAATGGCTCAAAATGAAAAATGGTGCTACCAGTAAATGCACTTTTTGAAATGGAGGTAAAAATAGCTACTAAAATTGACCCCCAAAAATACGAAAACAATTTTAGGTTCTCGTCAAGTTGTATAACTTGTTTTTTCTTAACAAAATGTTTCTTAGCTAAACCAAACTTGGATATAACACATATTATGAATTTTATTTCTTTGTACAAATATATAATATAGCCTGCTTGTTCATGCATATGCTAACAAAACCCTTAAATTATAATGTAATAACCCAAATCCATATATATTTCTAGAGAATAAAAAGAGCTTCATATTTGTGTAATAAAGTTTGCTCCGGTTTAAAAAGTATAAAGTTAAATACTCAAAAGCATTTTATATTCATTTGTATATCATTTAACACTTGAAAGAATTTAGTTCTTAAAAAAATGGATCCTTCTTATTACCTTTTCATCTACTTACCTTTTCATCTACTTGATGAAAGTGTTAAACATTTATAGAATGAATATTGGAATTAATGGAAATCACATAATTTCATAGTATGGATAGAAAGTATGAAGAAATCAATTTCTAAGGTTCCAATTCGTCTTTAATGAGAAAAAAGATAACGCTCCACGTTATTAGGTATCCACTTGAAATTTATGACATCATATCAATATACTATAGATTTTAAGGTATTAATTTTTTTGGTTTTTTTTGTTATCAAGTGAATTTATGGCTTTTCCTATCCATAACGCAAAATTCATATGAGGTTGCAAATTAAACTTGTCCGGATTAAAATAAACATATCAAACATTGGCTTAATTAAAATAAACATATCAAACATTGGCTTAATTAAAATAAACATGAGTTTAATTCAAACATACAAAATAATACCAATCAATCATAATCAGTGTTTGAGAATGCATCTAAAGTTATTGCAGTTTTCTATAACTTGGGATACCAGAGGATACAAACTTTTAATATTAATGTTACTTTTTCAAATCCTTTAAGTAAGTGATAATTGTTGAAACTCTTATAAATACATTTATTTAATTAATAATACTTTTATAATTGATATTATAAAAATATTAGCTAAATTGTTAGTTGAATTTGAAAGGCGTTGGTGGGAACATTTTTAATGTGTTGAATCCATTCTCTATTTCAAGTTTTTAAAAATTCAATAACTAAATTACTTATTTATTTTGTATTTATTCATAATTTGTAGTTATTTGTTTTATTTTTTTTCCAATAATATCATATAAATGGATTTTAATATTAATATTATATATAAACTAAACAATAATTTTATGTAATAACAAATTAAGTTACAATATTTGTTAAATATTTGGTATTTGTTATATCTTTCTTCACTTTTTTCTAGAAATGATGTAATCTCAAAATTTATATGTAGAGAATGATCAAATATGGATCTTTGTTAGTTAGAATGACTTGGAAAAACAAAAACTACCACATTGAAATCATCTCATCTAAAAAAATATTATTTACACCATAAAAATGGTGAATTGTAATAAATTAATAATTATGTTTAGTTATAATACATGTGAGAGAATGCAGTGAAAGTCAAAATAGAGAAATAGCCTATAAACTTGGTAAAATACTTGCAATTTACCCAATTATTCATTAATTTACAATTATCACAAAAATAATATAACAATATCCACTTACCAACTGTTCCAATTTGAAATCCCCCAAATTGGCAAAAAAAATGCATTTATTCATTGATTATGAAGTAAAATAGTTATTCTTAATGGGTAATTATGTTTTCAATGAAAGACTAAAAAAATTATTGGGCTAAGAGGCACTTTCTACAACCCAAAGTAGATGAGATGTGTCATGTATGTCACATGTCGGCTCCAAAAACTATATATATAAACTTTTATTAAAACAAGCACATGTCGATTCCAAATTTATATTGGCTAGATTGTAAAATACATTTATTTATATTTACTTCCTCAATTCCATAAAATTTTTTACATATAAATAAAACGTAATTTAATTTCTTACCCAAAAAAAAATATTTAAAAACATTTACCATCAACTTTTCCAATGAAAATTCCAAAATCTTCACAAATTACATTTACGATTCCAACCAAACCCTCTAAGTAAAATTCTTCCCAAAGATTTACTTAACTGAAATTATTGATCAAAAAATTTATTTAAAATTTATTGAAATAGAAATTCTATGGAGAATCTCTTCATTATTCCTCTCTTTGCCGATTCCAGCTCCATTGAACGCACACCCGCAACAACGCACACGTGCAACAACGCACACCCGCCACAGTTCGATACTGAAACTGGATGCGCATGCGAGCTTCCTTAGCTGCGTGCACGTCCTTCTATTTTCCCGCTAGTGCAACCCCATTGCAATGGTTTTTGGGAGGAACTTTGTTCGTCCACCCATTTGTTTTATCATTTTCCATTTTTTCTAGAAATGATGTAACTCCAAACTCTATTGAGGTGCAAACCCATGTAAGGGTCCTTAACTTGAGGAAATGTTTGCAACTCAAATGATTTGATCCTTATGTGTACTTTATAGAGAAAGAGCTAAGATGGATCTATATTGGTTCCAATCAAAGTGGAAAAACAAAAATTACCACATTGAAATAATTTCATCCAAAAGTTTTAAAAAATATTGACACCATAAAAATGGTGAATTGTACTAAGTAATAATTATGTTTACTTATAATACATGTGAGAGAATGCACTCAAAGTTAAAATAGAGAAATAGGCTAAAGTTGGTAAAATACTTTCAATTTACCCAATTATTCATTAATTTGCAATTATATATATAAAAAAAATATTTAACTTATTGTTCTATTATTAACTTAACAATACATAATCATATATATTTTCCATTATGGCCATCCATTTGCCAACTATTCCAATTTGGAATCCTTCCAAATTGGAAAAAAAAATGCATTTATTCATTGATGATGAAGTAAAATAGTTAGTCTTAATCCCTAATAATTATGTTTTCAAGGAAAGACTAACTAATACACAAAGATTTACTTTCTTGTAACTATCTATCAAAATATTTGTTTAAAATGTGAGGATGTATTAATAGAAATTGAAATTGTAATTCGATGTATATTTATATAAATGTTATAAGAAAATTATTGAGATGAGAGGCACTTTCTACATCCCAAAGTAGATGAGATCATGTCTATCACATGTCGGCTCCAAAAACTAAATATATAATTTTTATAAAAATAAGCATATGTGAGCTCCAAATTTAAATTGGTTAGATTGTAAAATAATTTATTTGTGTTTGCTTCCTCAATTCCATGAAATTTGTTAAAAATAGAAATTTAATTTGATTCCCACACAGATATAAAATGTTCAAGAACATTTACCATCAAGTTCTCCAATCAAAGTTCCAAACTCTTAACAAATTATATTTACAATTCCAACCAAACCCTCTAACTCTCTAAATAAAATTCCACCTAATGCTATGGAAAAAGCTTAAATTCCCCAAACCCAAAATTCATATATCTAAGGCATGTCATCTATAATCACAATAATTCAATATGAACAGTTAAATTCATACATCTAAGTCATGTCATTTATAATCACAATAATTCAATATGAGCAATTTGATTTTAGAGTATAAACTTCCAATTTATAATATTTAAAATTTTTACTAATAACTTATATTCCAATTTCAAATTTTAATATTTATCAAATATGATGTTGATTGATAACTAACTTATAATGAGACCAACTTTGGTTTAGGATATTACTTGGTTTGTTTTAAAATTTTGTTCTTAACCTCAAAAGGCTTAGGGAGAAGGTTTATGAACTCAATATAATCAATTTTCTGAACTCAATATAGTTCTAATATAGGTGTCATCCTCAACACTTATAAACTCTATACATGGTTAAATTTGTTTGTGTATGAAAATATATGATAATCAATTTACTTCTCAAATGGAGTAAATTGTTTTTGGTAAAATGCAAATTTGGAAGCATTTAAATTGTGTTTTTGAATACATAAATGGATTTAACACCCTCAAATAGCCACATGGCATTAAAACTATGCAATTTCCATGCAAATAAAATAAGACTGAAAAATATACTTGAAAAAAGTTGAAAACATAGAATAAATAAACTACACTTTAACTTTAATATTATATATAAATTAAATAAAATTTTATATAGTAACAAGTTAACCTATAATATTTGGTTAAATATTTTTATTTATAATTTAATATAAATTTACTAATTGCATATATCAAAATTAATTTTAATAGATAGTAATTATGATATAGTAAATTTAATTTATTTTTTAAATAATTGTTTTTTAAAATACAAATATAAAAATTTAATTTTATGTATAGTATTTAATATATTGTTTTTATAAATAAATATAAATGAAATAAAGATTAATTGAATATAGTTCAATTTATCTATTTTTTTTCATTTAAATTTAAATATTAATCTAACAAATTTGTTCTCTTCTTCAACAATGAAAAATACCTTTCTAAAAATAGAAGATGAAGTGCTTAATTATATCCTTAAAAAAATATAATATACACAATATATTAGATTATTTTAATTTATATATATAATATTCTATATACTATAATCAACTTATTAAAACAATAAAATTAAATATTGTTGAAAAATACCTCTATAAAACTAGAGAATGAACTATCTATCTATATATATAACTAATTTTTTATTTTTTAAATAAATATAATTTAAAAAAAATAATAATAGGATTTAGTTAAATATATTCTAGCTAACAAAATAATATAGCATACAATACCAGCAATGAAATCAAATGAGAATATGTTATTGCATAGAAAAAGGGATAAAGTTTATAAGTGATTAAACCTAAGTAAATAAAGATTTAAATCATAAAAATAAGAGGAATATTTATCTTGTTTTTTATATTAAGTATTTAGTTTTCTCACATGTTATTTATATTATAGTCATGTTTTTAATGTTTATGAAGAGGATAAGAGAAGAATAAAATAAGGGGTATTCCATTTAATTTTGGAATTATGTGATATAAACTATTTTTGTATTTATTATTTTTTTTTCATTTTTTTCTAGAAATAATGCAATCATCAGAGATCCATCTTAACTCTGATTTTATGAAAGATTCCAGAAAGATCAAATCTACTGAGGAAAATCACTTCATTATTCATATCACACGAAGATATCAATATGATATATAGGAAATTTCTTGCAACATTTCTGCAAGTCGAGCAGGGCAAGAGAAGAAGGGACTGTGATCAGACTCCAATTCATATACTCTATCAGGGGGATTATCGGCTATCATCTTCCTCTGCCGTTCCTCCCGTATTGCCTTATCCTGCTTCGCCACTATGTACACTCGCGGGACACTGCCATAATTCTCACTGCTGTATACTATTTCTTCATACAACACAGGCATACTTCGTAGAAGACTCTGAGCTAGCGTTATATCCTGTCATAGATCATTCTCAACGCTTTAAATTAGCACCATTTGATCAGAACAATAAAGAAGAAAAACCAAATAGAAATATCCCAATATATCTTTTATTAGCAGGGGATGATTAGCTACCTCAGAGGAGCAGTTCTGGTAAAGACACTCTCGCGCGAAGTTGCTCCCAATTTTAAAGGATGTCGGTCTACTCGCGGGTTGTCCGTCAAGTCCATACTTGAACTCTGTGTCTCCCCACGTTTTCATTCTCTGGTAAACCCAGAAAACAAAAAAAGAAGCATGGTTTATGCTTTATAGTATTTAGCTGAGTGACAAGGGTTCTCATCCTATTTATATCTCTCTTATATTTAGTACCACAGACTGAATAAGAAGTGTCGAAAATTTTAACAGTGATGTTTTCCAATGAAACAAAATAAATATACTGTATATAGTATTCATATAATGGCAATACCTCGTCTGTAAGCGGACCAGGGGTTCTACCGGAGGCGGGCATCACAGCAGTGACAAATACAGCCGCAGCAATTTTGTGTGGAAATTGGTCCATCATACAAGTCAAACTCACGCCCCCCATACTGTGACCAACTAATATTACTTTCTTATCCTTCTCTGCTTCATCTCCATCTCCATGTGGAAGATTCTCTGCTTCATCTCCACCATCTCCATGTGGAAGAGCTTTCATAAATTCGGTGAGTGGTTCGTTGTACTCTGTCCAGCTTCGAATTGCCTCGCCGTCCTTTGGGTTGACTCCAGCTCCCCCTAAATCGACGGCTGTAACTAGATGGCCGGCCTTTTTGAGTAGATCTGAGAGCTTGTACCAACACCAGGCTCCATGACAAGCCCCGTGAATTAGAACAAAATGGGAGTTTCCTTCTTTTCCTCTCTTCGCCGATTCCAGCTCCATTGAATCGATCTGAATTTCTAGATCCCTCCAAAACGACTTTTATATAAGAGTGCATAGTTTTAGAGAGATTGCATGGACAACGCAATTTTCTAATGATTGAAATAAAAATTACTCACATAATAAAATTATTTTATTGTCATAAAACATATATTTTATAAGATACCACTCTAGGAATGTGTTTATAATTTATAATTTAATTATTTTCAAAAACTTAGAGGTAAAATATTTCTCAGAATAATAAAGTGTTTTAGAAAATAATATTTTTTATTATAAAATTAATTAATTTATCTTTTATTTTGATAAACAAAATTATGAGAATAATTATTTCAATATTTTTTGAAAGCATTTTATATATATATTATAATACCGAATTTGATTTTAAGTTATTTATAAATTTATATTAATTTATTATATGTAACAAAATAATTAAAAAAAAATATTTAATTTATGAGAACAATAGAAAATTTAATAAAAATGATAACATTTAACAAAAGAGAAAACATATGTAATCTATAACACATGCAAAATTTAAAATAATATTAAACAAAAGAGAAAACATATATAATCCATGATAAAGATGTTAACAAGAGAAAATTTAATAAAAATGAGCATGCTTTGCAATTTAGCAAACAAATAAAACAAAATAAATAAATTTAAAAGAATATTAAAGAAAAGAGAAAACATATGTAATCCATGACATGCAAAAATTAATAAAAAAAAATTAAATTTAAAAGAATATTAAACAAAATAAACAAAAGAGAAAACATATGTAATCCATGACACATGCAAAATTTAAAACAATATTAAAGAAAAGAGAAAACATATGTAATCTATGACAAACATGTTAACAAGAGAAAATTTAATAAAAATGAACCTGCATTGCGATTTAGTAGAACAACAAAACAAAATAATTAAATTTAAAAGAATATTAAACAAAATAGATAACATATGTAATCCATGACAAACATGTTAACAAGAGACAATTTAATAAAAATATCCATGTCATGTAAAATTTAGCATAACAACAAAATAAAATAATTAAATTGAAAAGAATATTAAACAAAAGAGTAAACTTATGTAATCGATGACAAACATGTTAACAAGAGAAAATTTAATAAAAATGGGCATGCCATGAAAAATTTAGCAGAACAACAAAACAAAATAATTTAATTGAAAAGAATATTAAACAAACGAGAAAACATATGTAATCCATGACAAACATGTTAACCAGAGACAACCATTTTAACAAGAGAAAATTTAACAAAAATGTGCATATCATGCAAAATTTAACTCAACAACAAAGCAAAATAATTAAATTGAAAATAATATTAAACTAAAGAGAACCAATATGTAATCCATGAAAAACATGTTAACAAGAGAAAATTTAATAAAAATGGGCATGCGATGCAAAATTTAGCAAAACAACAAAATAAAATAACTAAATTGAAAAGAATATTAAGCAAAAGAGAAAACATATGTAATCCATGACAAACATGTTAATTACGTTGATAGGCTTAGATTTTTGGAGATGAGGAACGAAGTATAGATTGTCTAGATTTCAAGAGTGTAAGACCCATATCATTTAGATGATCGCAGTATTTTAGTTAACTCGAATGATCGGTTTACTGAATAGTTTAGTTAGAAATGGCATTAACTATCTGCAGTTAACGGAAGGTTGAAGTGGGAATGGTTATGCACAATGATATACAATTCACTTTTGCTAATTATGATTTCTGGGAATGCGGGTTGTGGGTTGCGGATATACAATTCGCTTTTGCTTATTATGATTTCTGATTTCCGCAATCCGCACTTGTTGAGTTGCAGGTTGCGGAAACGTAAATGTTATTACAAATGACTAAGTGCTTTCCACATTCAGAAATCTGCAATTTGCGGGTTACGGATTGCGGAATAAAAAATTCCGTTTTATTTAACTAAGTGGCTTCCGCATTCCGAATTCCGCAATTTTTTGGGTTGCGGGTTGCAGAAGCAAAATTTGATTTTATTGAAAAGGTTTCTCGACATCCGCAATCCAAATTTGTGGGTTGCGGATTCCAGAAAGGAGAAGTTTATTATCCAAAAATTTTAAACATCCACAATCCGCATTGCGGATTGCGGATCAAGGGTTGCGGAAACGACATAATTTCAAGAAAAAGTAAGTTTTTCGCAATTTTTCAAAATGCATAAAACAAATGTTTTTTCAGCAACATTTATTAAATCCAAAGCATGGAGATAAAAGGGATAAGGAAAACAATCAAAAACACCACAAACATGGATAAAGAAACTCTAATTTACCTTCAAAAATGATAAAAATGGGATCTATTGTGCCTACAACATACACCAAGGAACACAAATGATTATTGTTTTATAAGACCTTATGTTATTATTTGATTTGACATTATTGACCAAGTGAGGTCAAGACATTTGTAAATGAATTATTATTTTTAATTACTAAATAGTTGAGGCAATCAAAACAGAAATAGTTGTTGAAGAGTGTTTGCTAACCCACAAGGAGAAATGACGAGTGGGCAAGAGGAAACCCATTATGGCAAGACAACCTAGTAAAGGTGCAAATGATGCAGGTGGAATCCTCCCTAAAAATCAAGTCGTGACTCCTATTGGAGCAGTTGCGAGCATGTGACTCATAAATGACCCAAGTCCTAGGAAAATGCTATAAAGCATTGATTTCATCCACTGAGTAGGAGGATTATGATGGAAGGGGAGAATACGCTGAGTATTGATTTCATCCAATGAGAAGGAGGCTTATGATGAAGTGATATTGTGACCTAGCTTATGCAAGAGGAACTCTGTGACCAGTCTTTGTCCTTATGGTTCAGCAAACAGGCCCGAGGGTTTCAGAACAAGTAGATTTGTTGTTCTGGAAGTTTGGCTGGGAGGACCGACGACCTTGAGTTTTGATTTGCCTATGTCGGTTCAGGTTCTATTTATTTATTTTTGAAATGTCTGTTTATTGTAAATGATATCTAATTTGTTAAGAATAATGATTGCATTGCTTAGTTCAAGTTCTATATTTATTTATTTCTGAAATGTATGTTACTGTAAATGATATATAGATTGTTAATAAGAACGATTACATTGATTAGTTCATATTCTATTTATTTATTTATGAATGTCTGTTTAGTGTAAATGTGTAACATCCCTCCTATTTGGTCCATATTATTTAATATTTTGGTAAATATGATTGTAAAGGTGTGAACGTGCCTGGTGAGGAGCTCAAGGCCAAGGCCTCGCCAATGGATCTTGAAACTAATGTGTTGTTTAAAATTGTTATGTTAAGACTTAAGAGATGAATGACGGCGGCGCAACTAAAAAACAGACACTTAGAAAAGAGTAAAGTTATTTACGGAATGACCTTAGAAATCATAAATGGTAGTGTCATAGAGAGAGAAGGGGATTATTTATTTCAACCTTCTAAATAAATTATAAGGCATTATCTCTTAGTCTAAATATAACTATGAACCTAAGCCTAAAATAAATACTAGAAATAGTTATTTTGTCACGATAGGCCATGAGTTATCATACTTATTGCTATCGCCCACGAAGTAATAAGAGAAATCTAACATTTCCTTAAAGTGGTTATACATTATCATATAGTCATATGTACAAAGGGAAGTGAGTCTATTTATAGAATTATATTTTAAGAAAAAGGTGTATATAATAAAGACTTAGAGAACGATTACATTTGTTCTTAGGGGAAGGAATTTAAAGAACAATCTTGAATAAGTGGCGCATTATTGGAACATAAGAACTTCACAAATGTCTCCCATGTAGTTATACTAACTATAAATACTATAAAGTGAGAATTTAATTATTATATATATATATATATAAGTGTGCGTTATGTATATATATGATTCCATTCACAAAATAGTTATGAAAAGAATACATTGGAGAATATAATTATAGATTATGAAAGGACATGAACTTAAATAAGGCTTTCATCCAAAACTAAATATTATTTATTATAACTCAAACAAGAGTTCGCTCCACTAGTAAAAGATAGTGGAAGGTAATACAAATAACTATTAAGGTTATGGATGAAAAGTGTGTAAGATCAGTTGTGGACACATTTTAATTAATGTCGTTTTTGGAACATAGAAAACTCGTGTAGTCAAGCTACCCGTTAGGTGGAAGAGGACAATTAAGGGATTTCCTTTTTATATAAGTATATATGATGTATGTATATATTTAAGAAAGTTAACTAGTAAGACGGTGTATGATCGAGTGGTCGACAGGTTGTAATTAATTATTATTTCAATACTCATATACAAACTCTTCCACTATGCTTACTTTCGGGAGTACCTCTAATTGGGATTAGCTTGAAACAGGGAGTACATAAAGATAAGAATATTATGACATAGGTACTGATAAAGTTATTACTATATAATTTGATTCGGATAGAGTATTTTGGAAAAGTATGAATTGACTTATGGCCATGACAACCCTAACAATTTGATATGTAGTCTTACCTCTTGAATTTGTGTGTAAGTTAAAGGTATATATTTGTTTTGTAGTTTATCTCTGCTACTTGCAACACCGTAGAATATATGTAAACTATCTTCGTATAAATATATAGGTTGTTAGTTCGTAGTAACTACGTAGATTCCTTATAAAAAGAAATGAGAAGGGTTATTGAATATAGTATTGATATATGAGTCAAAATTGTGTTTCTTTTGTAAGCAACGCGAAAGAAACCCCTGTATTGCCCAAGATAGACTTTGGGGAAGTTTTGAATTATGCTCTCTCTATAAGAGAGACCCGAGCAAGTGGAAAGCCATTGTTATATGGCGGATTATACCCATTAAATTCGAAGAATAATAAGATATGACTCTCTTTGGTGGACGTAGCTCCCTCTGGGTGAACCATGTGGAATATCGTCTCTCTCTTGTATGATCATGATGGTTGGTTGTGTCAAGTGTTTCTTGGTAAAATGTTGGTTATGTTAATTTCCATGTAAATGTACTATTGTTATTGTTTTGTTCCTTGTATTATGTTTAACCTTGCACGAAGGTATCATGGTAAAGTAGTCGATTTGTAGTCTCATGTGTACAACTAATGAGGGTCTCCTTCATTGAGTGATTATGATAACTTGGTTGTTTATATGTTGCTCCTCATGCATCTTATATTAATATATATTAAGAGTTTTAATTACTTATGAATATGTATTCTGGTATAGAATGTTTCATAGGTAAATTTGATGATGCATGATGAATGTTTCCATTTAATTAATCGCTATTTACTCATGGAAGTATGTTAGAAAATTTTAAATTTACTACTTTAGTAACTGACATTATTGGGTATGCTACAAAATGATATATATATTGCTAAGAAGAATGATTACATGGCTTAGTTCATATTCCATTTATTTATTTCTGAGACGTCGGTTACTATAAATGATATATAGATTGATGGGAAGAATGATCACATTTATTATGTATGTTCTCAGCTATATTTTAATCATTCTGCAATTATTGATTACTGTAAATGATTCTTAATCGTTATCCAGACGGATTTTAATGATTAAGGCATGTTATTGAGTGTTGTTTTTACTGTAATATGCTTATTCAGAGTCCACATGTGTATATTATTTCTAAATTGTATGCAAAATATTCAAATATTGTTCTAAGATTTTGTTTATTTCAGTAAGAGTATAGTTCTAGCAGGACATAACTATCCTATTATGAATTATAGTTTTGGTTCAGGTTTACCCTATTATTTCTTTCTATTATGAAACTACAGTAACATCCTTCATTCAGTTTATATGAAGAAGTTATAGTTATGCATCAAATCATGTATCAATGTTTGTTTATTCCCTTACTGTTTATAAGAAAAGTATGTACAAATTTCATTTATGTTATAGAGTATGTTTTTGATCTATTTTCGTTATATAAATTTAGTTAGAGTAATTCATAACAGATTGGAAAGATAAATTTATACATTCAAACCCTATATCTTGATTAATAAATTGTAATTATTTACAAGTTCAAACATTTTAGAAGCTCTAGCTTACCTATTAAATGTTTTTGTAAGCCGTCGAATCCACTGAATCCGCAATCGGAAAATTGAAGCTCCCGCAACCTGCAATCTGCAATGCGGAATTCGGGAATGCAGAAGCGTTCAAAACTCATATTTATAAATGAATCTCCCACAACCCACAATATGCAATGTGGAAGTCCAGAATGCAGAAGCATTCAAAACTCATATTTATAAATGAAGCTCCTGCAACCCGTGATCCGCAATGCAGAAGTCGGGAATGCAGAAGCGTTCAAAACAAATATTTTTCAATGAAGCTACCGCAACCTGCAATCCACAATGCAGAATTCGGGAATGCAGAAGCGTTCAAAACTCATCTTTTTAAATGAATCTCCTGCAACCTACAATCCGCAATGCGGAATTCGGTGTTAGTTTTTCATCATTTAATTCAATAGATCTAGGATCTTAACTGAAGGAACAACATGTACATCATATCAAGCATAAGAGACAAGAGACAAGAGACACAAAACATTTCACCGGGGAAAACCAAGAAGGTGAAAAACCCCGCAACTTCATCAGAGATAAAGGGTACCCGCACGAAGTTGGTACCCAAAATAACCGCAACAAGGGCACGTGAGCGGAAAAAAAAAGGACGCGCACACACCTCCAAAGGCACGCACGCGTCCCTGCTTCGGCAATGCCGAATGTCCACGTGGTTCAACCCACGTGGACAAAAGGGGCGCGCACGCGCCCTTGACGCGTATGCACATATTGGCGGGCACGCGTTAGTGGTGCGTGCGTGCCTCTATGTTTTTATAAAAAAAACAGAGCTCACGGGTTTTGTCATTTTTGACAGACCTGTGAGCTAAATTTCCAACCCACGAGCGCACCTTCAACCCTGCGAACGCGTCCTCGTGCACCCCCGTTGTCATCAACACCAAGCAGTCGCCCCTACACCATGGTGTCATCCGTTTCTCCAGGTAAGTGCTTCTCAAAGCACAAATTTGTCTTTATTTTTGTTTTCCATTTGAATTTTAATTTTTAAAAAAAATTTACAATCCATTAAAAAACCAAGGAAATTTAATTGCAGGCCATCTACACACCTAACAAGATGTCAAACACACCACCACCATCCGATGAAACCCAACCTCCAGAAGAGAATATGGGAACCGGCAATGAATCCAATGAGCCCATTGAAAATCGTGAAGATCAATTACACCAAGACTTAAATCAATTGAGGGCACTAAGTAATGAATTGAACAGTACCAGGGAACCCTCTCGGGTTTCCTTGGCTTCATCACTTCAAAAAATTATTGAATCAATCAATATTGCACACAGTGAGATAACAAACTTGAGCCAATACAGGGCTCGAATGAGGGAACACTACTCCACTGGGTTGTCCAAAGAGCAAATAAAAGACCTCAACATCAACAAAGCCCAGTTGTATAGCAAGTTCATAGTTCCCTCGACCGGATAGCCTCCAGCTTTAACGAGGCCTCGAGTTTGCATGGACTGGTGCATTTACCAGCCATGGAGAGATAACTGGAGACAGAGGTGGTTCATGGTGTTTGACAGGCCCCCGTTCAACAATTTGGAGGTCCCATAGTATTTCCTTTGAAAATTGTGGGCTGAGTTTGAGCTAGGGTACCATGTCAACTATTTTGACATCACTGAGTTTCAGGGTGTCGGTCTTGGCTCTTCCCAAGATCGACCTCAGGCGCACCACAACCCGCTTAGAGGACCTCCTGCACCCAGGAGAGAGCCAAACCCCTCTCCTCAGCCACCCGGGTTTGGTAGCGGTTTAGATGAGATTCATGACTCTGTTACACGTGCCACACATGACTTGCTTAGACATACCAAATTTGTGGCCATGTCTTCCCAGATTCGGGAGGACATCGATGAGACACAGACAACTGCACAGTCTATGGGTGGTGGCCGAGACATGCCGGGTATAGGTGGAACCCAGGCGGGGCCTTCTAGTTCTGCTGGAACAATGGCACATCATTGTTCTCACTGTGGTCATTCTTGCCATGGTGATACGTAACAGCATGCCATAGGGAGCTTCATGGATCAAGTTTGCTATTGTTTTATTTAATGTTCAAGTATTTGTTGTATTTTATTTGATATCGTATTGTTTAATATATTTAACTTTGAATTACACATTGTTGACTTTATTTGTTTTAATGTTCAGTTATTGGGTGTCGGGTCTCCACCCCCCAGGTGGGAGGGCGTCGGTCCCTTTGACCTCGATGGAGCCATGCCGGCAGCAGAGGATATTGCAGCACCATACACACAGGTAACTTCTTTACTTTGAATAATTAGATCCAGTTACGAGTAATTTGTGTTCAGTAATTACAAATTAATTAGCATTGAGTAATTACCATATTATCATCATATTTTACAGTTGTGTTTATAATATTTTCTAATTTATTTGAGAGATATAAATTCGTATAATCCCACCCAAAAAAAAAATGAAACCTTATAAAACATGAAAACCTAACAAAACTATAAACATTTGTGTTAGACACAACGCTCACTGAGAGGGGGGGGTGAATTAGTGAGCCTATACTTTATTTAATTTCAACTTCAATCACCAACTCTTATATCATCATTTCACATTCATACCATATTCATCAATGAACTAACTATCAACTAATGAAACACATCAACACATAATACAAGACTAGATATAGTTTTTGTAATCTTTTGTATTTGGTTCAACGGCTACAACCGTGAGGCAATTCAGCACCAACTGATACAATGAGCACCAAATCATCATCTAGGACCCAGCCTAGTTTTTCTTAGATCCTACTAAGAAAATGGATACAAGACCCTGCTTGTATTTATGATTACATAGTTGTCACATATCATACATATCACAGTCATGTCATTATTCACATCATCTCATTCATCAATCTGTTGCCAGCACCTTGTCTTCAATCATCATTCTGTCCCTGTTTCATCATGTCCAGCATCTTCTCAAACATATCGATATTCTATCTACATTCACATCTTTAACATGTCATCAAACTGTCATTAACCATAGGAAAATTATCATTCTACTGTCAAGATATCAAACATATCCACATTTATATCACTTTCTACTCATCATCACTCTGTCATAATTTTAACCAGGATATACACAAATACATCATTCTCTCCTTTCACCAAACTGCTTCCCAAAATATTAGTCTCTTCATACTATCTATATCATCATGTCTTTTTGTTGTACATGCACATCATATCACATGATATTCAATCGACCTGTCTATGTAATTTTCATTTTATTTTTATTTTTAATTGCTGAGCCGACTTTGTCCTTTGAATGGACACATAATAGTTCACATACAATGTTTTATTTGCATGCTTGTTTTGGTTTGACTTCACACAACCGCATCAAAGGCCATGTTAGAAACTTAGGGCTTCCTCATTTTTTTTGTGGGCTTCTACATCATCATGTTTAAATACTTCAGCATCAAAGGTTTCGTCAAGCAATTATAAGGGCAAGGGCTCCATCACACCCACAACAATAGACCACAAACAATTCCAAGAACCCCAAGGCAACAATACATTATGTCTTCATCACCATACATCAAGGATTCCACATATGGACATCTTCAAGGTTCAAGGGCTTCAACATCCATCGTAAGTGCCATTAGATAAGGGTTGATTCAATTTGTATGTGGGTTTCAATGTGGGTTCCACCATCAAGAGTCAATCATTTAGTATTTAATCAACATGCTTTCAATGGACATCAAGCTCATCATCAAATGGTAGCATGGACCATCACCAAGGGTTCCACTGCCCCATAAAACCACAAATGACCACAGAATGGGTCATTTGGCTCATTAGGTGTTCCAATGGCTCCAATGTCCACCTCCATGGTTCTTCATGCCATGTGTGTTCTTCAAGCCATCCACATCATCATCTTCTTTGCCATTCATCAAGCCTTTGTCATTAATGTTGTCACCACCATCACCATCACCATCAATGTCTTCATAGTGGCCAAAAGAGAATCATAGTGGCCAAGCTTCTAGAAATTCAAGAACCTGATGTTTCTCATGTCCTTATTACCCTAGTTTATTATCACCGGATTTCCAATTTATTCTAATACTTGAGACTGAAAGTAATCATACTACTACTCGTAAAACATGCTATTAAGAAAGACATATAAACAACGTAAAACAACTTATCACATGTATTGTCACTAAAGTTTTTGAAAATGATGTAAGGCCCATAAGGAAGAGCGATAATCTTACAAATATGGTCTATGGGGCCTTGCTATTATCTTGATTCAAATTCAACTCGATAAAAGATTTGGCATCAAGAATACTCATCTAACTCATTTCACTCAAGATTTCTTTGATTTCAATCAAGTGATATCATTCTGACAACATAGCTATTCAATCAAGAACACATAATTACTCATTCAATGCAAAAGAACATGGCACATTCAAGCTTGTAAGTAAGTTAACCATGAAAAAGATTTCTCTTTCTTCCTTTTTCTAACGACCAACACTCTAAAGTGTATTAAATAACATGCACACTAACTTAACTTCTATTTAGCACCTCTTTGCAAATTTAAACAATGAGATGCCATTTTATTTGATGATGTAAATGTTATGGAAATAAAGGGACTCAAGATCCTCACTCTAGGGATGCAAATACTTTTCCACTGGGTCAGTCAAGCTTATAGGAAACTACAAATCTATAAGAAGACATAAAAACCTAGGAACTCTTCACCAAGAACCCAAACACATTACATAGGTTTCCAATTCAAATTTGTAAATGGACATGAATTCCATTTGCTTATGAGACACTGCACATCTCTCTAGGGCCAAAGGAAAAGCTCACCTACTCATGGGGATGACTCTAGAAAAGGAAAAGCTCACCTACTCATGGAGATGACTCTAGAAAAGGAAAATCTCACCATGTCACCTTCTATGCCCTCTCACCTTATTTATATTTAATTTCATGCCATGCCAGCTTCTATACTTTCAGAATATTGGATATCATCTAACTTGAATATAAATTTATTGCAGTCATGTTTTCTAAGTACCATCGTTGTCATTCTCATTTTCATTGTGTTTAATATTGTTAATATTGTTTTTATAAATTCAGTCTAAAAATTGTAGTGTTCGCACAGGTGTCCGCAGGCTCCAGCGACCAGCCACTACCACCGGGGACCAGCAGTTCTCCCCGTGCGCAGGTATTGTGTGTATTAAAGCATAAATTTAATTTCAAATACGATGACTTGTCTGTGTATATTTATATTTTTGTATATTAAACCATGAAGTTATAAATGTGTATGTAGGTGCGAGCACCTCGGCCTGCCAGTGCCGTTATTCCTCCCTCCCCGACCTTTCGGCCACCCTATATGCCAGTTGTATCCCCTGGCATACATGCCCCATTCCCCAACCCCTTCCATCTAGCCCCCCCCCTCCTATATATCACCACAATTCCATCCAGCTCCCCCTTACGCATCATATCCAGCTCCACCTCCGTATCAATTTCCCATGTTCCCACCCTCCCCCATCCAACCACGGCACACCACCCATCCCTCTACCGCAACACAGACCTCGCCCCCCCACATTCCCCCACCACACTCCCTTCCCCTTCCAGGGTGCGCCCATCCATACTACAACCAGTTGGGGTTTACAGCCCTAGACATACATCTCCACTTCCCCCACCCCAGTCCATGCCTCCTCCTGCCACGCCCCCTTCTTCCACTGTTACCCCCAGTGGTGTAGTCACCGTTGATGTGGCTACATCCTCCCCTTTACCGTCCACCCTAGCATCGGAGTAGGCTATCCAGCCGACTGCTCCATCCGCTAGCCCCGAAGACCAGCCGATTTTGTTCACAGTCAGATTGACTAGTTTATCATTTAACTCTCGTTCAATTTTAACGAAAATTACAATATGCACCTAGTTTCAGCATTGATCTGATTGTTCTACATGTTGTAGGTTTGCATTGCCGATATACTTGGATCACGGAGGAGGGAGACCCCCTCACGACTTACAGTCTCGCATGCGGTGAGTTATCCAAGATTTGAAAACTATTTTTAGTTTGAAATTATGTTTTATACTTGTATAATTGCCAGGAAAAGTTGACATATTATTGTTTTCGTTTCAGGGCTCAGGGGGACGTGCTCAAAGATGCCAGAAGGACCCAGCTTCCTCTAGCACGAAGAAGAGGAAGATTGATTTTGGAGATGCACCTGGGAGCTCCGAGGGTGGGCAGGAGGACTGAGACACCCTCCTATGTATAGTAGCCACGATGTGGCATTTTTGACATGAGTTGCCATATTTTGTACAGGGCACCATGGGCCATATTTTGTATAGGGCACAAGTTGCCTTTTTTTGTACGGGGCACAAGTTTCTATTATATAGACGCTGGGAACGATGTTCCATTTTTCCAAAAATTGTACATGATTGTATCATTTTTGCATATTAATAGATGGATTTGCACTTGTGTATATGAGTTTGTCCTTGATTACATTTTTGCATACATGATTTTGTCTTCGATTCAGAACTCTCATCTGTAGATCATAGTGTTAATTGCATGTTATTTGAATGGTTATTATTTCACAAATTTTTCTTAAGCAATTACACACAACATATCCTAAATGTTTATGGTTTATTGAATGAATGTTTACAATCATCTAATCATTTACATTCTAGAAGTTACCAAACCTGCGCAAGTGGTTTTAGTGTCATGTTCTCTGCCTTGCTCGGGAACGATGGGAGGGGATGTGACATAATGGAAATGACTGCAAGTGGTAATTGATTAAATTCTTAACTATTCTTTTGAGATGAGTTTAAATAATATAAATAAAAATAACAATTCAAAAGGTAGTATATAGTGCCCTTAGTTATGAATCCATGTGCAAATGACAAATGATAATCCGTTTATGTTATTAGACACTTAGGAATTATGAGTCCACCTTCTATCCCTTAAGTGATTTAATTAATAATCGTGGTTGATGAGATGTAAAATTACAAGAACATCAACTTACAATTCTTGGAAAATTTAAAGTTTCCCTCATGCTAAGCTACTGACAAAACATACAATTAAATCTAACTAAAAATTCATGACTTGTTACAAAGATAACTATGCAAGTTACACAAGTAAATAGTTACACTTCCTATGAAATGAATTTGCATGCATATTACATTGGCCACTATGGAACACTAATGAAAATTAGGGATTCTACCATTGAACTCTTCTGAGAAAAAGAGAAAAAATGTGCAAGTCACCAAGATCATGCAAAATAAAATTCCAAAAACCTTGATTCCTTACAAGGGTTGCTAAGTGAGTTTGCATGCTAGTTAATGACTTTGCATTTCACTAGAGGTTAGAAACAACTAAAAACAACCTTGTAAGTAATATTAACTGATCAAGATTCTAAACCCAAAATGGAGTAGTCAATCTATTTTAGGGATTTTGTTGCAATGATGAGCAAAATTTGTTAATATATCCAAGTTGTGAGCGAGACAATATACAATGGTTATTTATTTGACAAGCATGAGAGTACTATAATAGAAAATAAATAACTAAGAAGCATGCAAGAAATCATATCATAATATTAAATACAAGAATGTAATTCAAATACAATAAATGGATGGAAAAAACAAAACTCATATATTCTTCAAATGGAAAAGCATACAAATGTGTAACATCATTTGAGAAAAAATGATTTGAGGCAATTTAGCTCCAACACTCTCCTTGGGATGGGTCATTTTCCTTATTAAAATCTCTCTCTAGCTATAGTGACTAAAGAACACTTACTTCCTTAATGAAATAACTCAAGTAAGAATGAATACAATGAATGGTAAAGATGAGAGAATGAGGTGTTTGATCTCCAAGCTCTTTCTTCCCACATGACCTTACAATTATTCTCTTCTTCAAGTCTACCCCATGGCTTTGATTTATAGGAAAATTATGAGATTCAATGAAGAACTATTTCCAAACCATCTTCCCAAACCCTAGCACATACCCTCATCCAAACCCTAGCACTAAACCATCTTCTTCATCCTCACCATCACCATCACCATCACCATCACCATCACCATCACCATCACCGTCAACGTCAACGTCTTCATCATCATCATTAACTCTAACTCTAACCCTAATTCAATTTCCTTCCATAACTCTAGCCCTAACCCTCACCCAAACCCTAGCACTAAGTGATCTTCTTCATCCTCACCATCACTATCACCATCACCGTCACCGTCACCATCATCATCATCATTAACTCTAACTCTAACCCTAATTCAATTTCCTTCTATGATTCTATCCCTAACCCTCACCCAAACCCTAGCACTAAGCCATCTTCTTCATCTTCACCATCACCATCACCATCACCGTCATCATCATCATTAACTCTAACTCTAACCCTAATTCAATTTCCTTCTATTATTCTATCCCTAACCCTAACCCTCACCCAAATCCTAGCACTAAGCCATCTTCTTCATCCTCACCATCACCATCACCATCACCATCATTAACTCTAACTCTAGCCCTAACCCTCACCCAAACCCTAGCACTAAACCATCTTCTTCATCCTCACCATCACCATCACCACCATCGTCAACGTCTTCATCATCACCACCATCTTCATCATCATCATTAACTCTAATTCTAACCCTAATTCAATTTTCTTCTATAACTCTAGCCCTAACCCTCACCCAAACCCTAGCACTAATCCATCTTCTTCATCCTCACCATCACCATCACCATCACCGTCACCGTCACCGTCACCATCACCATCATCATCAACGTCTTCATCATCACCACCATATCCATCATCATAATTAACTCTAACTCTAACCCTAACTCTAACTCTAACTCTAACTCTAGGTTCCTCATAACATCTCCATCATCATCATCTTCTCCATCGTCATCATCTTCATCACCATGACCATGACCATGACCATCACCGTCACCATCACCATCATCATCACCACCATCATCATCATAAGTGCCCGGCGGACAATTTTGCAGAGTTGACCCCCGTATGCAAAATTGCACACTCCCTCACTGAGCAAAACCCTAGTTTCCAATATGGACGTACAAGATGGCACTGAGGCCACAGGACCAGAGGAGAGGTATGCCCCTGGCACTATCCCGGCGTCCTGAATCCAACAGAATTGACGGTTCGTCGATCGGAGCCACGGTCGTCATTATATGGCTCGTTCCGTCTCGCATCCAAAAGGCCTTCAGGGACACCTACTGGATACCTGCCGAGGGCATAGAAGTCTAACCGTGCAGCAAAACCAGGCTCCAGGGAGTCCTGTAGGTATGTCTAGGTAGGGTCCATCTGGGAATGCTGGCTGTAAGTGCCCGGGGGATGATTTTGCAGAGTTGACCCTCGTGTGCAAAAATTGCACACTCCCTCAATGAGCAAAACCCTAGTTTCCAAGATGGACGTTCAAGATGGCACCGGGGCCACGAGACTGGAGGAGAGGGGCGCCCTTGGCACTATCCCGGCGTCCTGAATCCAACGGAGTCAACGGTTCATCGATCTGAACCACGGTGGTCATTCTATGTCTCGTTCTGTCTCGCATCCAAAAGGCCTTTAGGGACACCTGCTGGATACCTGCTGGGGGCATAGAAGTCCAACCGTGCAGCAAAACTGGGCTTCGGGGAGTCCTGCAGGTGTGTCTAGGTAGGTTTCATCTGGGAACGCTGGCTGTAAGTTCCTGGCAGACGATATTGCAGAGTTGACCCCTGTGTGCAAAAATTGTACATAGGCTCACTGAGCAAAACCCTAGTTTCCAAGATGGATGTTCAAGATGGCACTGGGGCCACGGGACCGGAGGAGAGGGGTGCCCCTAGAACTATCCCTACGTCCTGAATCCAATGGAGTCGATGGTTCATTGATCGGAGCCACGGTCGTCATTCTATGGCTCATTCTGTCTCGCATCCAAAAGGCCTTCAGGGACACCTGTTGGATACCTGCCCGGGGCATAGAAGTCCAACCGTGCAGCAAAACCTGGCTCCAGGGAGTCCTGCAGGTGTGTCTAGGTAGGTTCCGTCTTGGAACGCTGGCCATAAGTGCCCGGCGGATGATTTTGCAGAGTTGACCCGCGTGTGCAAAAATTGCACACTCCCTTACTAAGCAAAACCCTAGTTTCCAAGATGGATGTTCAAGATGGCACCGGGGCAACGGGACCTGAGGAGAGGGGAGCCCCTAGCACTATCCTGGCGTCCTGAATCCAACAGAGTCGACGCTTCATCGATCGGAGCCACGGTCGTCATTCTATGGCTCGTTCCGTCTCGCATACAAAAGGCCTTCAGGGACACCTGCTGGATACCTGCCGGGGGCATAGAAGTCCAACCGTGCAGCAAAATCAGGTTTCGGGGAGTCATGTAGGTGTGTCTAGGTAGGTTCCGGTTGGGAACGCTAGCCATAAGTACCTGCTGGACAATTTTCCAAAGTTGACCCCAATGTGAGGGCCATCCAAATTTTCTCAAGGGGGCCATTTCTTGTCCGGAGGCCCCCGGGCATGCGTGGCCACCATGGACCTATGGGGGCTAACAGAATCCAAGTCTGCTCGTCGATTTGGGTTCCATGGCCTCGGGGAAAATCCTCCAAGTGTCCCTAAATGGCCCCGGGGTGCCCGACTGGAATTCCCGTGGCACTCAGACCGTGGTTTGGTTCACGAATCCGTCGACTCCAGCGGGTCTAGTACGGCGGGTTCCAGCTAGGGGACCCCCCACAGCGTCCCCCGATGACCTGGAAGCGGTGCCAATGAGCCATCTCTGGAGTTACGGTTTTGCTCAGTGATGGCCATTCCAAATTTTCTCAAGGGGCCCATTTCTCGTCCGGATGCCCCCGGGCATGCGTGGCCACCGTGGACAGGTCCACAATGGCCATGTGGAGCTATGGGAGGTGACGAAATCCAATTCCTCTCACTAGGTTGGGTTCCGTGGCCCCGGGGAAAATCCTCCAGGTGTCCCTGAATGACCCCGGGGTGCCCAACTAGAATTCCCATGGCACCCGAACCGTGGCTCGGTTCGTGAATCCATCGACTCCGACGGGTCTGGGATGACGGGTTTCAACTAGGGGACCCCCCATAGCATCCCCCGAAGACCCAGAAGCGGTGCCAACGATCCATCTCCGGAGCTAGGGTTTTGCTTAGTGATGGCCATTCCAGATTCACTCAAGGGGGCCATTTCTAGTCCGGATGACCCCGGGTGTGCGTGGCCACCGTGGATAGGTCCACAATGGCCACATGGACCTATGGGGGCCAATGGAATCAAATTTCGCTCGCCGGTTTGGGTTCCGTGGCCCTAGGGAAAATCCTCCAGGTGTCCCTGAACGGCCCCGAGGTGCCCGACTAGAATGCCCGTGGCACCCGGACCGTTCCTCGGTTCGTGAATCCGTGGACTCTGGCGGGTCTAGGATGGTGGGTTTCAGCTAGGGGACCCCTACAGCGTCCCCCGAAGACCCAAAAGCGGTGCCAATGAGCCATCTCCGGAGCTAGGGTTTTGCTCAGTGATGGCCATTCCAGATTTGCTCAAGGGGGATATTTCTTGTTCGGAGGACCCCGGGCGTAAGTGGCCATCGTGACAGGTCCACAATGGCCACGTGGACCTGTGGGGTTCGATGGAATCCAATTTTGCTCGTCGGTTTGGGTTCAGTGGCCTTGGGGCAAATCCTCTAGGTGTCCCTAAACGGCCCGGGGGTGCCCAACTAGAATGCTCGTGGCACCCAGACCGTGGCTCGATTCGTAAATCTATCGACTCTGGCGGGTCTGGGACGGTGAGTTTCAGCTAGGGAACCCCCCACAGCGTCCCCCGAAGACCCAGAAGTGGTGCCAACGAGCCATCTGCGAAGCTAGGGTTTTGCTTAATGATGGCCATTCCAGATTCGCTCAAGGGGGCCATTTCTCATCCGGATGCCCCTGGGCATGCGTGGCCATCCTGGACAGGTCCACAATGGCCACGTGGACCTATGGGGGTCGATGAAATCCAAGTCCTCTCACCGGTTTGGGTTCCGTGGCCCCGGGGCAAATCCTCCAGGTGTCCCTGAACGACCCCAGGGTGCCCGACTAGAATGCCTATGGCACCCAGACCGTGGCTCGGTTCGTGAATCCGTCGACTCTAGCGGGTCCGAGACCACAGAGCAAATTCCCAAAGTGTCCCTGAACGGCCCCAGGGTGCCCGAATAGAATTCCCAAAGCACCCGAAGGCCATTCCAGATTCTCTCAAGGGGGCTATTTCTCGTCCGGGAGAAGAAGAAGATCATTTTTTCCCAAAACAATGTAGTTAGCAGAAGAAGATCAATTTTCGACAAAACAATGTAGTTATTACATGTGGAGGTAGTGGTTTCCCATGTAAAACGAGTGTAGGGTTGAGCAGAGGAAAGATGTTGGGAAATAGGCTATTACATTAGCTTTTCCGATGGGCGACTGCCTATAGGTATCTATGCTTTGACGGCTGTAGGTATATATGTTTTTCTTCCGAGGGAAATCCTATTTCCGTTGGAAGAAAAGCATAGAAACCTACAACTGCCATATTTCCTTCTGTAAACCGCTTTCCCATTGGAAAATCTAATGTAATAGCTCATTTCCCAACATCTTTCCTCTGCTCAACCCTACACTCGTTTTCCATGGGAAACCGCTGCCTCCACATGTAATAACTACATTTTTTTGTCGAAAATTGATCTTCTTTTGCTAACTACATTGTTTTGTCGAAAATTGATCTTCTTCTGCCTCTGGACGAGAAATGGCCCCCTTGAGCGAATCTAGAATGGCCTTCACTGAGAAAAACCCTAGCTCCGGGGATGGCCCATTGGCACCGCTTCCAGGTCTTCGGGGCACGCTGTGGGGGGTCCCCTAGCTGAAACCCGCCGGAGTCGACAGATTCACGAACCAAGCCACGATCCGGGTGCTACGGGAATTCTAGTTGGGCACCCTAGGGCCGTTCAGGGACACCTAGAGGATTCGCCTCGGGGCCACGGAACCCAAACCGGTGAGCGGAATTGGATTCCTTCGGCCCCTACAGCTCCATGTGGCCACAGTGGACCTGTCCACGGTGACCATGCACGCCCAAGGGCGTCCGGACGAGAAATGGCCCCCTTGAGCGAATATGGAATGGCCATCACTGAGCAAAACCCTAGCTCCGGAGATGGCTCGTTGGTACCACTTCCGGGTCTTCGGAGGATGCTGTGGGGTGTCTCCTAGCTAAAACCTGTCGTCCCGGGCCCACCGGAGTCGACGGATTCACGAACCGAGCCACGGTCTGGGTGCCACGAGCATTCTAGTCGGGCACCTCGGGGTCGTTCAGGGACACTTAGAGGATTTTCCCTGGGGCCACGGAACCCAAACCGGTGAGTGGACTTGGATTCCGTCTACCCCCATAGGTCCACATGGCCACATTGGACCTATCCACGGTGGCCACGCACGCTCAGGGGCCTCTGGACAAGAAATGGCCCCCTTGAGCAAATTTGGATGGCCCTCACATTGGGGTCAACTTTGGAAAATCGTCTAGCGGGTACTTATGGCTAGCATTCCCAACCGGAACCTACCTGGACACACCTACATGACTCCTCGGAACCCGGTTTTGCTGCACGGTTGGACTTCTATGCCCCCGGCAGGTATCCAGTAGGTATCCAACAGGTGTCCCTGAAGGCCTTTTGGATGCGAGATGGAACAATCAATAGAATGACGACCGTGGCTCTGATCGATGAACCGTCAACTCCATTGGATTCAGGATGTCGGGATAGTGCCAGGGGCACCCCTCTCCTCAGGTCTTATTGCCCCGGTGTCATCTTGATCGTCCATCTTGGAAACTAGGGTTTTACTCAGTGAGGGAGTGTGCGATTTTTGCACACGGGGGTCAACTCTGCAAAATCGTCCACCGGGCACTTACGGCCAGCGTTCCCAGCCGGAAAATACCTAGACACACCTGCAGGACTCCCTAGAGCCCGTTTTTGCTGCACGGTTGGACTTCTATGTCCCCGACAGGTATCCAACAGGTGTCCCTGAAGGCCTTTTCGATGTGAGACGGAATGAGCCATAGAATGACGATCGTGGCTCTGATCGACGAACCGTCTACTCCGTTGGATTCAGGATGTTGGGATAGTGCCAAGGGCACCACTCTCCTCCGGTCCCGTGGCCCCGGTGCCATCTTGAACGTCCATCTTTGAAATTAGGGTTTTGCTCAGTGAGGGAGTGTGCAATTTTTGCACTCGGGGGTCAACTTTGCAATATCGTCCACCAGGAACTTACAGCCAGCATTCCTAGATGGAACCTGCCTAGACACACCTATAGGACTCTCTGAAGCTCGATTTTGCTGCACGGTTGGACTTCTATGCCCCTGGAAGGTATCCAATAGGTGTCCTTGAAGGCCTTTTGGATGCGAGACGGAATGAGCCATAGAATGACGACCGTGGCTCCGATCGACGAACCGTCAACTCCATTGGATTCAGGACGCCGAGATATTGCCATGGGTGCCCCTTTCCTCCGGTCCCGTTGCCTCGGTGCCATCTTGTACGTCCATCTTGGAAACTAGGGTTTTGCTCAGTGAGGGAGTGTGCAGTTTTTGCACACTGGGGCCAACTCTGCAATGGTGATGGTGACGGTGATGGTGATGGTGATGGTGATGGTGATGGTGATGATGAAGAAGATGGATTAGTGCTAGGGTTTGGGCTAGAGTTATAGAAGGAAATTGAATTAGGGTTAGAGTTAGAGTTAATGATGATGATGAAGATGGTGGCAATGATGAAGACGTTGACGATGGTGGCGATGATGAAGACGTTGATGATGGTGATGATGAAGAAGATGATGATAATGGAGATGTTGATGAGGAGCCTAGAGATGATTTTGGTGATGATAATGACAAGTCACTCTAAGTGGTTATCTATGATGATGACAAGTCCCTCTCAAGTATAGATCTCAAAAATACTACCCTTGAAACCTTATGATAACTCCCTACCCCAAGTGGAAGACCCTTCTATCCATACATGGATTCCTAGAATGTTTCATCTACCAAGTTAAATTTTCAAGACCATTGTAATAGACTATGTACTTCAAAAAATTTCCTAAAACCTAGGTAATTCTAATCTTGAGAACCTATCAAAACCACTATCTTCAAATGCTACAAACATAAATAGATATATTTAAGAAAATACTAACTCAATTTACTCAAATTTGATCCAAATCACATCACCATTTTATTCAACATAAAAGAGAAGCATGGAACAGTTTAATACATATAGGAAAAATAAAAAACATAGGCAAAGACATGTATGTATCTATGTATCAACAAAAAATGCATGTACCAACGAAATAACATAAAACTACACATACCTCGATGTAGAACATAACATTCTTTGATGCAATTCTTTCTCTTATGTAAAGTTGACTGGCCTCATTCAATAAATCCATCTAGATCCTCTCTGTTGCTAATTGTCTCCATCAATCTCTTGTGCTCTGAATGAGGCAGGTAGTAGCGTACCTTGGTTGAGCTCTTGCTTGACATTGTCTGAAGATGGATGTTTGTGCCAATGATCAAGTTTGTGAAGTGATACAACATTGAACCTGGTTTGTAATCCATGAATACATGCCCACTAGTCTTTCTTGACTTCCCATCTAGTGTAAGATATTCCCCCTTAACCACCATTGAGCCAGTAGGAAATTCAATTCCTTCATCGTCGATTAATGATCCATAGAGGGTTTGCTTACCTTGGATGCACCGTGCCAACCAATAATACACACCCCATTCATTGTCTTTTGGTGCAACAACTGCGTATATGTGTCCTGGTTGTACAAGATCTGAGATATGCTCGTAGTCTGTAGAAATTGCTGACTGGCCCTCCTCTAACTGGGTTGTTTCAACAACTGCACGTTGGTCTACTACAAGTGACACACGATCCCATTCATCAACCCAGTCCATGCATTCGCATTCATCCCATTCACCGCTACTGCAAGGGTTGCAAAAGCATGCAAGCTTTCACGTCCATATTTCAAATATGTGGTTGTTTGAGCTTCGAACTAAATGAAATCCACGTGTTCCTTGTACTGTGCCGCAACTATAGGAACGCGATCGATCTATGTCAACCACTAGCCAAAAATTTCTTGCCACACGTCCTACCACCGATGATGCTTGTTGATCTCTTGCTTGTTCTAACATTGTTGCGGAGCACCATTGAACTATGGATTCTGCATCTCGGATATGAGGTTCCCTGTCAAACCTCATCTCTTCCCTTCGTAGTGCGGTCTTGATGCATGCATCGGCCCCATCATGCTCGCCTTTGCAGTGCTCGGTCTCAAAATAGTTCGAGATATGCGACACATTGCAAGTCTTATGCAAAGTACTCATCCATTGGAATACTTGGGCATTTTTGAACTGGCCCGCACAACCATCCGACCATATCCAATGCTAATCCATCTGTATATCTCTCTCCTTCAATTGATCATAGAAAATTCAAAAACAATGTTGCACATAATGCAGATCATGGGTTCTATCATCACTTATGTAAAAGTTTGTCTCTTTCAGTATTATCCTCGTGTCATTGCTGCTCTCTGGCCCATGCCTATACATAATATGTACCATGATGCTGACTTGGTTTGAATGGTAGTATTGACTCTGGATTTCATTTTGTGGCTGAAGGGTGTAATTTTATGCAAAATCCACAATTGACACTATGGTTTCGACAGGAAATGTGTCCCTGCATTTTCTATACTGCTCATCTTGCCATTGTGCTACATGCACATGTTGAACATACTGCTTGATTTTCTCATAGAATTCCATCAAGAAGTCACATATCGGTACTTGTTACCATGGAAACAAGGGAAATATTACAATGTGGCCTTTGGAAAAATGTATATGCCATAAATTGAATGTGTAATATGAACAATATGCAATACTCATTTGTACCTGTGACTTTACCAATGCAATCTTTTTACATTCTTTGACACTGTCTAATTGATAGGTCACGTACTTGAAGTTCTGCATCTCCACACCCATCATGCCAAATTCTGTGTCCTTGATTTCATGAATGCAACGGTTCAAAAGAGAAAACCCACTGCACATAGAACATGTCCCATATAGACACGATTTTTTATAATACTTTTGTCCTTCGGGCCTTGGACACATGATGTTGTGGATAAAGTCTCTTGATGCATTTGGTGGTAGTATGGATTCATTGCAGCCCTGCACAATGTTAGTATGCAAATCACAAAATATATGTTTATATGTGTCATAATAATATTGATATTATACGTGGTATCTACAACAACAAGTGTTCCAATCAATGCATATACGAACGTACCATGGTTTGCATTTCTCAAAGGACCTTTGGCCAAGGTTCAATTGTGTGTGCTTGTTCTTGAATCTCTCATAGAGTTCAGTCTGTGTGGTGTCAAGGAAGTGTTTAACATGGGGCTCACGTTTAGTAGAACCTTTTCTCAGTTTTAGCACGTCTCTTTGGTTTGATGAAGGTCTAGTATGATCATGCCAAAAATTTTGTACTAACTCCTTAACAGCATCAATTAGCTTCATATCTGCACAAGGCAACCTACCAACAAAATCCCAACAATCATTTTCACCCGGAGTGTCAAGATTTTCTCTTATAATAGAGTACTTTTTAATAGTTTTTCTATTTAATTTGAGTATGTGAGAAGTGTGTGATAGCAGGAGACGTTGCCTTGTGGACTTGCTTACAATTGATTCCGCTAAAACACGACGAGCCGCACAAAGATCTTTTGTACGAGACTTCTTCCCAATCGCATTAAATGCAGATTGGATATTTATAACAATATGACTGTTGGCCTATGAACTTTTAACCATATTTATTCCCAAAATTCTCCTAACAATAGCTAAAGAATGTGAATTTAACAAACATAGCAATAATGAACATTTACCTACATCACCTTTAGATTCAAAATATTCTTTCACAATTTTGTTGCATTGCCATTCGATAGTGCGTTTTGGAAACTTGCCTTCAAGACCCGACATAGCACTCTCATCCACATGAATACGTCTAGGAGTTCTTCTTCTTGCACTGGACAGTCGAGGTAGGGAGGGGGGACATCAGACATGAATACCGGAGCTTGTTTGTTGTGGTGCTTCGTTCATAGATTGGGCCATAATGGGAGTGTGGTCGACCGGGTTGTGGTCTTCTTGGGGAGATTGAAAATTAAGCAAGGCTTGTATGTCCATCTCTACACATGCAACATCTCCCAAAATGCTTGTGTCGTGAGGAACATCAGAATGACTCGTTGATGGATTGTTGGTTGGAGATTATGTTGATGTTGGAATTTGAGTTGGGTCCATTGGATGCGATCGCTTTACCCGTGGTTCTGAACAAGAGGTTGTCATGTCAACAACTGTGTTGGGATCAGTGGCAGGATCTGGGGAAATGATAGGACCATGTCTCAATCTTTCCATTCCCAACCTGGCCTTTTCTCTTAAGTCATTGACCTTTTCAATGGGTAGATTCCTTCTTCTTCTTTTTTTGCGTTTCATGAGTTTCCCATCTCCAAAAGTCTTTTTAACACAACTATCAGGCCTACCCCTGCAAAAGAAACAACAAATAAGATATTAGTGCCATTATACAATGAACTTGACACATTCCAACATAGCTTACCACTTTACAAATTAAAATATACAACTATAGACTATGTTGGTTTATTTGTGTTCGAATAAACATCATTATCCCTTACAATTAAAATCAATATAGATGATGTTTGGTCAAGTGTAGAGAGGAGAAACTAGTGTCCTGCCTGGCCATGAATTAATAAAAATTATGGTAGTAACACCCTACAATAGAGATGGCTAGAGATGCCTTGGGAATAGTTTGATAGTTTTTCTACATCAAATAAGGTAACCTTAATTAATTGCATTTTTTGCTTTCTCCCTTAATGTTATCAATTTTAGGACTTTGCACCTAGTTTGATTGCTTTGTCTTCCTAGTGGAATGGTATATCCTTCCATTTGAGGCAATGTCCTTTACCATCGTAGATTACTAGATTATATAACACATTAAGGAGTTGAAGAAACAACAACAAACTATTTCCTTATATCTATAAACCTTGAGATAATAGAATGTGGTTTTGAGTTTAAAATACCCATGGTTGAATTCAACAATGCATCACAATAGAATGAATGTATACCTTGTTTTGTGCAAAACCTTTAGGAGGATGCAAAGGTTTCTAACAAAGATCATGGTCTTGGGAAGGGTGATTAGGAGAAATATAATTTGAGCTTTCAATGTGCAATATCTAGGGTGGTGTTCGGGTACACAGGGTACTACCAAAGGACCGAACACCAAGAGCAACCACTTCACACAAATAGATCACAGATCAACACAACGATGTTTTGACGTGGTTTAAACCCTCTTAAGGGAAACACTCCATGGCCCTGGCCAAATAGCTTCTACGGGACAATTTATTATGCAAAGAAAGAAAGTTACAAATGAGCTTCTCATAATTGATCAACTAAACAATGACCCTCCATGCTCTTTAAATAGAGATCATGGACCAATCGGGTGTTAAGCCACGGATCAAGAATAGGTTTGATCTAAGAGAAGTTGAGCCGTCGGATCACTCTATGTCAGAAACATATTGTGACCGTCGGATTAAGTATTTACAAATGCATATTAATGCATACTAAAGAAACACACTATCCCTAACGGATATATTACACAAGTTGATCTTAACTAACTCCTAAGTGTCTAAATATCCTAACATCCCCCCTTAAGAACAACTTGGGATAGGATTGAAGGATTTACAAAAGTGACACTATTACGAGAAGGAAGGAGGCATTAGAGCCTATCCCCCCTTAATGACAAGTTCCTGAACTCCTAACATAGATCGAAGTTTAGAAAACTTCGCTTCTGTAAGAGACTTGGTGAAGATGTCTGCAACTTGATCATCTATAGGGAAAAAGAGCACTTCAAGAACCCGATCATGAACAAGATTTATGATGAAGTGCATATGTAGCTCAATGTGTTTGCTGCGTTGATGTAGAACTGGATCTTTGGCAAGCTTGATGGCACTTTGATTGTCGCACCAAAGTGGAGTAGGCTGTTGCTGCTCGAATCCAAACTCTGAAAGGATCTGTCGAAGCCATAAAGATTCCTGACTGGCATTGACGGATGCTCGATATTCTGCCTCTGCTGAAGAAAGAGCAAGAGCTTGTTGTTTCTTACAAGCCCAAGTAATAGGTCTAGATCCCAGACTGAAAACATAACCTGCAGTAGACTTTCGATCATCAGGATCGCCGGCCCAATCTGAATCAGTGAAACCAACCAACAAAGGTTTCCCCCCTGTACTGTAATGAATCCCAAACTGAACTGTACCTCGAATATATCGAAGTATTCTTTTAGTTGCTTTCCAGTGACTTTCATGAGGTGTCTGCGTATAACGGGAAACTCGACCAACGACAAAGGAAAGGTCAGGACGAGAATGAGTCAAGTATAAGAGACTACCGACAAGTTGACGATACAAGGTGGCATTGACTTTAGGTGAAGTACAAGTGGCAGAAAGTTTGACTCCAGACTGGAAGGGAGAAGGGGCTGGTGTACAATCTTCCATGTGAAAGCGACGAAGAAGGTCACAAGCATACTTAGACTGAGAAAGAAAGATTCCTTCTTTGGTTTGTAGGACTTGGAGACCAAGAAAATAATGCAAATGTCCTAAGTCTGACATTTCAAAATTTTGTTTAAGCTTGTATTTCACATGGGTTATAAGCTTAGGGTCACTACCAGTAAGAATAAGGTCATCAACATATAGAACAAGTATGATGAGATGGTTTCCTACTTTCTTGGTATAGACATTGGGGTCAGAATGACATCTAGAAAAACCAGTGTCAAGGAGAAAGATATCCATTTTGGCATACCAAGCTCTAAGAGTTTGCTTAAGGCCATATAAATATTTCTTAAGGCGGCAGACAAGGCTAGAGTTATTCTGAACATAGCCAGGAGGTTGTTCCATGTAAATTTCCTCCTGTAAATCACCATGTAAGAAGGCATACTTGACATCCATTTGATGGACTTCCTAGTTGTGTAAGGCTGCAAGGGAAAGAACAAGGCCGATGGAGTTCATTTTTGCGACGGGAGCAAAGGTTTCATTGTAGTCAATCCCTTCAACTTGGGAAAAACCTTTGGCAACTAACCTTGCCTTAAGTCTTTCAACACTTCCATCTGATGCATACTTAGTTCTGTAGACCCATTTACATCTGACAAGTTTTCTTCCTTTTGGAAGAGGTACAAGATCCCAAGTATCGTTCGCCATTAAGGAACGATATTCTTCATCCATGGCTTCACCCCAATCTGGATTCCCTGAAGCTTCTGCAAAAGTTTCTGGATCATGATTCTCGGAAACTTGAGCCAAAAGAGAAGAGGCTCGCTGAAACTGAGAACGTGTTCGACGTTGATCTCTAGGATCACCGGCAAGATCACCAGCTGCTTCACATGTTGAACGGACCCATCGAGGAAGCACTTGTGCTGGTGCAACTGGAGGAACATGAGCAGGCGGAGGTGGATTTTCATCCTCACTGTCATCATCAAAAACTGGAGTTGGAAACCTGTCAAGGAAGTTGGAAGAAGAAGAAGAAGGCAAAAACGCCGAATCAGGCTCGCAGGCCAAAGATGGCACAATCGCCGAGTTAGGCTCGCAGTCCAAGATATTTTCATCAAATTTAACATCTCTTCTAATGATTATATCATGAGAATGTGGTTGAAGAAGTCTATAACCTTTTACATCTTCAGAATATCCAACAAATATGCACTTTTCACTTTTAGGTTGCAATGCTTTTCGTTTTTCATCCGGAATGTGAGCCCATGCTTCACTACCAAACACGCGGAAGTGACTTACGTCAGGTTTAGTTTTACTCCATGCTTCTTCCGGTGTTATACCTTGTAATGATTTAGTGGGGGTGAGATTAACTATGTAATTTGCACAATTAATGGCTTCAGCCCAAAATTGAAGACTTAGTCCCTTAGATTGGATCATACAATTAGCCATTTCTCTTAAAGTGCGGTTCTTTCGCTCAGTTACACCATTTTGTTGTGGTGTATATGGAACAGTGTGCTGTTGTTGGATGCCTTGTTCAGTGCAAAAAGTAGTGAACTGCTTGTTAACATATTCTCCTCCATACTCAAATCTTAACTTAATAATTTGATGACCAGATTGTTTTTCAACAAGGGCCTTGTAGGCCAAGAACATGTTAAATACTTCACTCTTAAGTTTTAGAAAATAAACCCAAGTGCGTCTGGTGTAATCATCAATGAAAGTTAAGAAATATTTGAAACCAGAAAATGAAGCAGATGGAAGAGGACCACACAAGTCACTATGCACAAGCTCCAAGGGAACCGAGGCGTGCCAAGAGGCACGTTTGTCAAAACTGTCCCGATGATGTTTTCCGAGTACACAACCGGAGCAAACACCATCTCTGCAAGATACCATCGGAAGACCTATCACCATATTTTCTTTACATAGTTATTGCAATGAGCGATAATTTAAGTGACCAAATCGCTCATGCCAAAGTTTGCTCAAGTTATCACTATGAGCAACAAAAACGGAAGGGAAAGGTGATGACCCAAAGTTGTTAAACTTGTACAACTTGGTAATATCATCAACAATTTCGGTAGCTAGGACCTGTTGAGGATCTTTAAAATCCTTGATTACAACTTAGTGAGGTGTAAAGGTCACAATTTTACCTTCACCAGAATGAGTGATCTGATAGACTGATAACAAATTGCAGGAAATTCTTGGAACACATAGTACATCACTAAAACGACCATTATCTACTGGAACTGTTCCAGCTCCTACAACACTTAGAGATCTATCATCACCAACAAATATTTGTTTGGTGTTACATTCATGCATAGTAGAAAAGATGGCTTGATCCTTAGCCATATGATAAGATGCTCCAGAATCAATGAGCCATTCATTTGAAGTAGAAGAAGAAGATGCATTATAAGAATAACCAGAAGCACAAAGTGCATGTCCATGAGAGGCAGATTCTGAAGGCGAATCTAGGATGATGTGGTGCTTCTTCATTACTGCTTTCAAGGCTGCCATCTTCTTGAAACATTTAGATTCATCATGATTATCTTTCCCGCAATAGTTGCAATGATGCTCAGTCTTCTTTCCTTTTGGCTTGGATCCTTTGTCATTTTTTAAAGAAGGAGTTGACTGAGAGGGTTTTGGACCCTTGTTTGACTTATTATTGCGAAATATTTGTTTCTTGGGAGGCTTGGACTTTTCTTTCTGTTGGGACAATAAGGCTTTCCCAGATGTATCTGCATTGTTGATTATTCCAAGATGAATGAGTTTATCTTGTTCCATAATCAAGGAATCACAAAAGGATTCGAGACTAGGTTCTTGATAGCTAGCTACATTCAAGGATGCTTTCATGGAGTAAAATGTAGATACAAAAACAGAATATGCAGGTCCAAGTTTGGAAAGAATATGATAAATGCATTGTTTGTCTTCCCTCTCAATCTTACATTCTGCACATAAGAGCTTAAGAGTTTTGTACTTAGATAAATAATCTTGAATGCATGAAAAGTCACTTGGATTTAAAGAAATCAACTCATTTTCGAGTTGGTGACCTCGAATTTCATTGTGTTTACCAAACACAGATTCCAACTTGTCCCAAGCAGTATTAGGTTCATCAATTCCAGATATGTGGAATCGCAAATCAGTAGAGATTGACATCCCAATCAATCCATGAGCTTCATCACATCTATTTGCCCATTTTATTTTCTTATCATCATCAGTGGGTTCTTTTTCTTTCCCTGTGGTAATTCTGAAAAGTCCCCTACTTCGTAGAACATCCTCTATACGAGATTTCCATGAGAAATAGTTGGAACTGTTAAGTAGAATATCACAATGGGAAGCCATATTTGTAAATTAATGGATCTGAAAGCAGAAACCAATAGTTTGGATGTGAAGAGCTCAAAAAAATAGGCGGTTTAAAAAAAAACGGCACTGAAAACTGACTCTGTATGATGAAGTTATGCTTGAACAAAGAAACTGTTGAAGATGTCCCTAATAGTGACGTGGCAGCTAGAGAATGTCTAGCAAAAAAGGAACCCCCCTCTTCCTAAGATGAACCTTTTGACAATCACTTTACAAGAAAGTTGCTTTAAGTGAACCACTTTTGTAAAATAAGTGATTTCACTTTTACAATGATATTACTTTTAAATAGTGCAACAATAAAAAACTTAAGTGACTCACTTGTATTTTTATTTTTTATTATTTAAGTGAGATGCACTTTTACAATAAAGTAACTTGAAATTAGAAATTGCATGCACTTTTTCTTTTAAAAGTAACTTCCTAAGACTTGAATTCAAGACCTCTTAAGGAATAAATCAACTTTGAACCAAGTGAGCTAGATTAAAAGGTATGTAAAATATGGGAATGAGGAAGGGGGCTTTTTTTTTTCTCGGTTTGCGTGCTTGCCCTTTTTCCTTCAAAACAAACCACAAATCGAAACAAAAAAACTTTTCCACACTTGTCGAGTTAGATCTTGTTAGCTTTCCCGAAAAGTCGACGTTTTCTCTCTGTTTCCGATTTGCCGAGATCGCGCAAGGTGCACGGCAAAGAGCATATGCAGCCGAGAAAAACCCTTTCCCTTTCTGTTTCTGATTTGCCGAGATCGCTCAAGGTGCACGATAAAGAGCATACGCAGACGGGAAATCAACAATCCGAACCCAAAAAAAAATCTAACCGTAAAAAAAGATGAAATATGAGATTTTTTCTTTTTAAAAACAAAATAAAAAAAATGCGTCACTGTAACATTATACCTTCAGATCTGATGAAATACGCGTTTCGGGAGCAACCGGGAACCATTTTCGATCAAATGAAAACTATTTCCCAATGGAAACGACACTCCGGACGCAATGGAACACCTCCCACAGCCCAGAAATGCACAGAAATACTAGAACTAGAAACCCTTTCGAGTTTCGACAACAGCAGTTCAAGATCTAGATCATAACCGGAAGCGGCACTTCATAAAAGCTCTGATACCATGTTCGGGTACACAGGGTACTAACAAAGGACCGAACACCAAGAGAAACCACTTCACACAAATAGATCATAGATCAACACATCGATTTTTTGACGTGGTTTAAACCCTCTTGAGGGAAACATTCTACGGCCTTGGCCAAATAGCTTCTACGGGACAATTTATTATGCAAAGAAAGAAAGTTACAAATGAGCTTCTCATAATCGATCAACTAAAAAATGACCCTCCATGCTCTTTAAATAAAGATCATGGACCAATCGGGTGTTAAGCCACGGATCAAGGTTAGGTTTGATCTAAGAGAAGTTGATTCATCGGATCACTCTATGTCGGAAACATATCGTGACCATCGAATTAAGTATTTACAAATGCATACTAATGCATACTAAAGAAACACACTATCCCTAACGGATATATTACACAAGTTGATCTTAACTAACTCCTAAGTGTCTAAATATCCTAACAGGTGGGGAGGTGTTGGAGAGTGGGGAACTAGGGACTATACCAACAATCATCATGTTGAATAGAGCATGAAGTGGGTAAGTCTTGGTTTTTGGAAAAAAAATCATTGTTAGAGGTGAGGGGATATTGTAAGGATGGTAAATATGGATGAAAATTATCATATTTGGATTCATAGAGAAAGGAAAGGTGCATATACTTACATATATCCTCATTCCATACAATGGTATTGAATAAGAGATGAGAGAGTTGAGGTTTTGTGGATGAATTGAAGTGATATTTTTAGTTATGTTTAGTGAGCGTGATTTTTTTTGCTAGCATAATATGAGGTGAAAAGAACAAAATTAACTTGGGAACTAATTACACAATGAGGAGGTTGCATACTTCATCTTGTCTAGTGTTCATATGAGTTTTTTTAGATGTGAACTTGGGAAATCTTCTTGTCAAATTCATTGTTGTCTATGCATGGATATTGTTGTGGGAATATGACAAAAACAAAAAGGCATGGACTCATCTCAAATCTTGTGAATGAAAAGACTCATTTACAATTCACCATACATCTATAGAAATGATCTCCACTTGGAATGGAAACTGGTAGCTTGAATGAATCCACTAGATTCCAAGAACACTGAAGATGTTTGATAGATTCCAAGGGTGATTTTGTGTCCAATAGATCAAAGAGTGTCCAAAATATCAATGAGTGTGAGCCAATGAGCAACCTGTGAGAGCTTGAAAGCCACAGAAGAAGTGAAACCCGTGATTTTGGTAGAATTCTCGGGAAATAGAGAGCTCTGTTTTTTTTTAACTAGTAATAGGGCCACGCACGTGTGTTAAAACACGCGCACGTGTGTTAAAACACGCGCACGCGTGTTTTTCGCGCGTACACGTGAGGAGCGCGCACGCTCCCAAACCCACGCACGCGCCCTTGTACAACATATAAACCATTTATTCCCCAACGTTTACACCATTTAATTCCAAACCTTCCCCCCACTTTGAAAATATTTGCATAAATTGGACTCGGTGATTAAGTTTGAAGGGTGGGTCTTAATTTTTATTAGAAAGGCTTACTCTTTGACACATTTGATAATTTATGGTTGTATATGCGCCTGGACCCAATTGACATTGTAAGGTGAGGATGTGCATGCATAATAATCCTTATTTATTACTATGCGATGAGGATTTAAAAGGAATAGGATGTAAAGACGTGTTATTTTTATATGTATTTTGATGGCAAGTGTCGAAGAGAAACGTGGTGATAAACTACAATTCCTGAGCCAAAACTTCTTTTTTAAAATTTTATTAATAAGCATTGTGGCACTTTGGTCCAAATGTTTTTTCTAAGTCATTGTTTCTCCATATTGTCTACCTACTACCACCTCTCTATATCAATGCATAAAATCAACGTCTGCTTGGTTTGTGGTTATAGTTGCATGCCATTGAGTGTTATTTAGAGTTTCCGTGAGTCTGTGACATTCATGCAATAAATGAAGTCTTGTAGAGGAGGATTCATCAAAGAGGAAAATTGAATTTCATTTTGACAAAACACATCTTTTGTAAAGATCGAATTCCATGAATGCATCCTCAGCCTACCATGCAAGACCATGGATATGTTGAAAAGCATTGAACATCATAGAAGAATGAAAACCGGTTCTTTGAGATCTTATTGAAACATATTGAGCTCAATTGAATTCCACCTCGGCCTTAATTGAAAATTCTAGACCTCACGCGTCAACAATAACACATAGAATCGATGACACTATCCCTCTACAAGGAGCCTCCTCCTCCTCCTCCTCCTCCTCATAATCATCTTCGTCATCATTAGCATCATCATCATCATCATACTCGTCATCGTCATCATCCTCGTCATCATCATCATCATCATCGTTATCACCCACTTCCTCATCATCATCCTCATCCTCCTCGACATCATCTTGGTCATCATCTTCATCATCAACATCGTCATCATCGACATAATCATCATCCATCATCTTCTTCATCATCTTCATCATCATCATCATCTTCGTCATCATGATCATTATCAATGATGATGATGATGAAGATGATGGATGATGATGCGGATGAGTACGAAGATGAAGATGATGATGTTGATGATGACGAATATGATCACCATCATCATCCTCATCCTCCTCCTCCTCCTCATCATCATAATCATCTTTGTCATCATCAACCTCATCATCATCATCATCATCATCCACGTCATCATCATCATTTCCATAGTCATCATCATCGTTATCCCCCACTTCCTCGTCATCATCCCCATCCTCATCATCATCACCACCATCGTCTTGGCCATCATCATCATCATCATCAACCTCATCATCATCATCTTCATCATCATCCATCATCTTCGTCATCATCATCATCATCATCATCATCATCTTCGTCATCATCATCATTATCAATGATGATGATGATGAAGATGATGGATTGTGATGCAGATGAGTACAAAGATCAAGATGATGATGTTGATGATGATGAATACGATCATCATCATCATCATCACCCACTTGCTCATCATCATCATCATCCTCATCCTCATCCCCATCATCATCATCGCCATGATCATCATCATCACCATCATGGTGATCGTCTTCATCATCAACATCATCATCATCGTCATCATCATCATCATCACCCACTTGCTCATCATCATCCTCATCCTCATCCCCGTCAATATCATCATCATCATCTTCGTCATCGTCTTCATCATTAACATCATCATCATCTTCATTGTCAACATCATCATCGTCGTCATTATCATCATCATCATCATCTCCATCATCATCATCATCGTCATCACCCCGTTCCTCATCATCATCAACATCATCATCATTGTCATCATCATCATTGTCATCATCATCATCATCATCATCATCATCTTCTTCGTCATCATCATCATTATCAATCGTCATCATCATCGTCGTCAACATCATCATCTTCAATCGTCATCATCATCGTCAACATCATCATCATCTTCTTCATCATCATCATTGATAATGATGATGATGACGAAGATGATGATGAAGATGAGTACGAAGATGAAGATGATGATGTTGATGATGACGAATATGATCATCATCATCATCCTCCTCGTCATCATCCACGTCATCATCATCATCTCCATTGTCATCGTCATAATCATCTTCATCATCATCAGCATCATCATCCTCATTCTCGTCATCAACATCATCCTCATCATCCCCATCATCCTCATCATCATCATCAACATCATCGTCATCATCCCCATCATCCTCATCATCCTCATCATCATCATCCCCATCATCATCATCAACATCATCGTCATCATCCCCATCCTCCTCCTCCTCATCATCATATAAATTTAATTTAATTCAATTTAAAACATTATTAATTATTATAAAATTATATATTTTATAAAATTATTTAATCAATATGGAAAATTTCAAACTTTAGTAAAAACAACGTGCACGCGCCATTTTGTGCGTGCGTGCATTTGGACTCGTACGCGTGCACGCCATTTTGTGCGTAAGCACTTTTTAAATACACGCGCACGCGCAAGTTTAGTTTTTAAATTTTGGCGGGTAATTCGTTTCCCACCAACGTGGTGGATGACTTGGCTGCTATGGTTTTTTGTTCGGGTTGCCAAAATACATATAATAATATAAAAAAATACATCTTATAACAAAATGCATCTTATTCTATAACTTCTTCTGTTTTGAGCATAATTATGCGTATGCTACACTTGTCCACTGCAAATGAAATTGTACACACTTGTAGAACTATGTGTGCAGATTCCAAATATGTAATTTTTTATTAAAACTATTATTTGTTCCTATTTTTTAGTTAATTTCAATTACACTAACGTCAATCTTACACAAAGAGTAGGTTATTTCTTCCGTCTATAACTTTTTATTGGCTCACCTATTTTGAAAACGGAAAAGAACCCAGACAAGTACACACAAAAACATACATCCTAAAAAAAAAATTGTTGAATGATTAGGTTAAGACCATGATATCGAGGGCTAACGCTGGGCCTCATCATTTTAGGGATGGGATGACTTCCTTAATTAAAAATTAAAAATAAAATTAACATAAATAAATATGGAAAAATAACGCCGCACTAGAACGGCCTGTTATCTACGACTGTATATAATTTTTTTAATGAAAATCCACCATTTGAATACCGAACCAGAGGGCTAACGCAAACATATTCATTATATTTTCTTAAAAAATAACATGCCAACCTTAGGAGAACCCCATTTTTTTGGAGTTATACTTAATTTCCATAAATAATATTTATATATTCCGGAAGGTAATCCGATTTTCTACGTTTGATCTTCTTGCACCATATTCCAAAAAGTTGTGTAGGTAGCTCTAATATTGCTTTTTGACGTTCAAATTTCTGTTTTTCCAGAAGTCCATTATGACTAATGCGTCATGAGTGGCCAGCATTAGCTTGCGCCAGTCCTAGAATAAGCACCAATACAAATATCACAAAGATCAAACCCAAGAGATAGATGAATGCATCAGCTACTCACCCTCCACTAGTGCCCACTCCTCCTCCTCTCTCACTAATGTGAAGTGAGTGAATGAGAGAATGTGTAAAATGAGAGAGACACACTCTCTATTTATACACTACTTCACTTGTCTTTTAACTCTAACTAGATCGGCCCCAACTTAACCACTTAACATAATCTTGACTGGGCCGACCCCCACTAGGGCGTTCTAATAACCCTTTAACCCACATGACTCATACAGGGTCGACCCCATCAAGGTGGTATAATAACCCATCAAGTATAAGTTACAACACTTACAATATAACTTGCGACACTTGCAAGTACAACTAACGACACTTCCAATCGAAGGAATAATACATCTCCGTTGGGGATACAATAAAGTACAAATAAGTGAATATGTTCCGACGTTACAAATACATCAACACTCCCTCTTAACTAGGAAGGTATTCTCTTGACACAAGTCATCAATACATATAGGCACAAGTCTTCAATTCTGGAGTTGGATCATCGTCACTGGATCACATAGCATCATCGTCACTGCTGATGTACTCATCATCTCGATCACTAGTTCTATCTCTCAATTCTTCTCGTCATAGGAAGTTCTACAGAGCTAGCCTTTTTTCATGCTGGATGTAGGCCTAGGTCTTCATCATCTCTGGCCATACTATGGATCCCATGACTAATTACATGCGTCAACAAAACCTCAAAAGCGTATCCCAGGATCCTTTATGTTCTTAAGCACGACCGGCAAGATCTCCCAGGGAGCTATTACATGTGACCACCACAAAACCTCGAAAGAACATCCCAGGACTGATTACGAGCACACAGCTCAACCTATCGGATCTCTCAGGGTGCTATTACATGTGGTTAGGCAAAACCTCGAAAGAGCATCCCAAGACTGATTACGAGCACACAGCTCAACCTATCGGATCTCCCAGGGCATTATTACATGCCATAGGACAAAACCTCGAAAGGCCATTTGTCGGATCTCCCACGGAGCTATTATATGCCATAGGAAAAACCTAGCAAGAGTATCTGCAAATATCCCAGGGCGCTATTATATGTCCTCCCAAGTAAAACCTCGAAAGAGCATTTGTCAGATCTCTTAGGGAGTTATTATATGCCATAGGAAAAACCTAGAAAGAGTATTTGCAAATCTCCCAGGGTGCTATTATATGATTATCTTCACAACCTATCCATGACCACGGAGTATCATCCTGATACTCATGATCATACTGATCATATCATCTCATCGTCCACGGAGCACAGCCCAGATGCACATCATACAACACTTACACCACCGACATGGGAGAACACATCTACCACCATATGAGGAAGGCTCAAGCCCTTACTTTTTCACCATGGGAGAACACATCTACATCGTGTGAAAGATGGATTCAGCCCTTACATCTACACCATGGGAGAAAACATCTACACCATGTGAGAATGGCTCCAACCCTTACATCTACACCATGGGAGAACACATCTGCACCATGTGAGAATGGATCAGTAATTACATCACGACCATGGGAGAACACATCTACACCATGTCGGAAAAGCTTCGGCAATTACATCACAACCATGGGATAACACATCTACACTATGTCGGAAAAGCTCGGCAATTACATCACGACCATGGGAGAACACATCTACACTGTGTCGGAAAATGCTATGTGCATCTGCGTCTTCCGGACTCATCACACATGATCCAACTGATCATGCAATGCATATACTCGATGCATATCATCACATATGATCATCCTGATCATCGTCATAGCATCCACCTGATGCATATCATCACATATGATCATCCTGATCATCGTTATAGCATCCACCTGATGCATATCATCTAGAGCATCTTCCTAATGCTCAGCACACATCGCTTACATCCACAGCCATGGGAAGGATCCTCATACCACCATGCTTGGAATGGCTCCTGCAAATGTGTCCCATCACTTCTTCCTCGAAGTATCTTTTATCTGAAGAACACCAAGCCTCTCTCTGAAGTAATCAAACTTCACTCTGGCTATTGGTTTAGTCAACACATCTGCAATCTGCTCATCCATCACAACATACAGGAGCTTCACTGCTCCTCTCTGCACCATATCCCTGATATAGTGATATTTGATCTCATGTGCTTCGACCTATCATGGAACACTGGGTTCTCAGACAAATTCACATAACTCTGGTTGTCATATAAGATACAGGTAGCATCCAATGGGAGATCAAATAACTCAGATAGTACCTTCCTCAGCCATACTGCCTCAAAACTAGTCGAACAAGCTATGACATACTCTACTTCGACTGTACTCAGTGCTGCGTAGGATTGCTTCCTGCTAAACCAAGAGATCACACCTGATCCAATACTGAAGCAACACCCTGAGGTGATCTTCCTATCTGTAGCACTGCCCGCCCAATCTGAATCAACATAACCCTCCAGTTTAAACTTTTGATTTGCATCATACTTGCGCCCATAATCAATTGTACCCTTTAGGTACCTCAGAATATGCTTTACCGCAATTAGGCAAACATGTCTAGGATCTGTCAGAAACTGGCTCAAGGTGTTCAACGCAAAACAAATATCTGGTCTTGTTTTCGTTAGGTAAATCAAGGACCTAATCATCTGACGATACACTGTGACATCAACCGTCTCAGATGAAGCATCACTCAGTAGCTTCAGGATCGATGCCATAGGTGTGGCCATGGCCTTGCAGTCCATCATCCCGAACTGCTTCAGGATCTCTACCACATACTTCCCTTGTCCAAGGAAGATTCCATCTACACTCTGCCACACTTCCATACCTAGAAAGTAATGCATCATGCCTGAGTCCTTCATCTTGAACTCGGCAGCAAGCTTCCTCTTCATGTCGGCAATCAATCTATCCTCACCTATCACAAACAGGTCATCCACATACAATAGGAGTATCACTGGATTGCCTTCCTCAACCTTGTAGTAAAGGTTGGAATCTGCTTTACTCTTGGTAAAGCCTAAATTGGACAGGAAGCTGTCTATCCTGCCGTACCATGTCCTAGGAGCTTTCTTCAAGCCATATAAGGATTTCTTCAATCTGCACACATATGACTCCCTGTCACGTGTCTCAAAACCAAGTGGCTTCTCCACATACACTTCCTCTTCGACTACACCATATCCATCTAGTGTATCTTCCACTTCATCACTGCAGCTAAAGCAAGTATTGTTTTGATGGAATTGTATCTGGATATAGGAGCAAAAGTCTGTTCATAATATATCCCCTCTTTCTGGAAGAAGCCACGAGCCACAAACCTTTCTTTGTATTTCTCTATGCTGCCATCTGCAGCATGCTTGATCTTTATATATCCACTTGGAAGTCACAACAGACTTCCCTTCTGGTCTCAGGACCACATCCTAGACATCATTATTTATGATCGACTGGTATTCCTCGATCATGGCATTCTTCCATTACTGCATCCCAAATCCTGGGAAATTCAGATTCTTCAATGCCTTCACTAGATAGTTTTCTTTGAACTTCATTTGCTGGAACAAATGTTGTAGTCCTTCTTTTGTAGGTGATTGTACATGATCTTTCCTACAATTCAAATTCAATTGCATGATTAGAAACTTCTCATAGATTTAAGAAGAAATTCTTACACATAAAGATATATGTCATACAGTCATGCAATTATCTTAGCCAATGCTTCAATACAACATTTATCCATATCCCGTAACTTTATAGATGCCTTCCATCTCTACCAGAACATTGTTAAGAGTGTGCACAGCTCCAAACATGTCAGCAGAGAGGTTTCATTATAGATAAGTAGCAATGGAATGTTGTACAGTACCATAGGCCACTTACACATTACTCTACTAGTATCTTGTTCATTAATGCAACTTTTCTAAAATGCATAATATACATCCTAAATCTAGGAACATGTACATGACTAAACAACATCATTTAAGTAATAAGAAATGACAATTCAAATACTTATCTTTGTTTGCTTGTTGGGTGGACTCCCTCTCAATCTTTGCTTCCTTGCAGGAACTACTAGAGTGAGCTCCCTCTCGATCTTTGCTTCTTGGATTATCTGGCTTTGAACTTATATCCATCCTGGACCACTATGCATGCTTAAGTGTGCACTACTGTCATCCTCAAGATCTCATACATAATCATACATGTATTAGTATAATCTCAATACTATCAAAACATTATGATTCTAAATAATCTTCGACATGTATGGTTATGGTCATTTCATACACAAGTAATTTATCACAAGAATTAGTATTCTTTTACTCATGCATATTCTTATATGACCATAGGACTCTTCATTAAGAAGCATAATATGCATAAACCCATGATTACTCAAACTTATAACTTCATGGATAACCATTATCAATCATAAAAAAATATACTTATCTAAGATTTTAACACAAGGTAGGATTCTAACTTGATATAGGAAAACATACCTGGATTATCATGCTTGTCTAACATACCCAAACAATGTCTTATTTGTTCTCTTAAAGACCTTGTGCTAGCAACCTGCATATCTCATAAGTCAATAATTGTAGAACTAAGTTATACATACCTCATAAGTAGAGCTTCTATGTGATCCATGACTATGGATGAGTCTTTTTCTTAATGTCACCATGGTCTTATGTTCTTGATCTAGAACTTCATTTGTCTTTCTTGATGTACCCTTCATGTTAGTGGACAACATCATCCTCATATAACACCACAGTGTATTAGTACAATCATAAGTGTCATACCCATAATCAATGAATGTATTCTATCATTCACATGCATTCATACTTTTACTAGGGTGATAAGACAAGTCTAAAATTAATCAAGATTGTACTAACCTCAATAATATGAAGACAAACCTATCATGAACAGATTTCTGAACATACCTATATCTCCTCAAGTCATACCTGTCGGGATTGCTTGAAGACTTCTTATGTAAGGCCTTAGCCTCATCTACCTATGGAACTGGAATCTCTTCACTTATGTAGGTGTCCAATTCATCCTCTTCTAAGATTAACCCAATCGACTGTGATTTGCTGAAACTGGATTTGGAGCTGGATTAGGGTTTGTCAGAGGAACCCTAAAAATTCAAACTTTGAATTTCAAACTTCTGATTGGATGAAAAGATGCACCTTGCTGAGATGATCAAGCTAGTATACTTCAATTTTGAAATCTCCAAAATTTGACCCCTCAAAATTGCCTTTTAAACTTTCAGATCTTCTGGTCAAAATCTCGAACTAGGGTTTGATAATGCCCAGGGTTTTTCCTAGCCAAAAGGTTCGATCTTGTGATCTAAATTTTGATTTTTCTGAGGAGCATCCAGCCATGGTCTCATATTTCAAAAATTCCAACTTTCTATGAAACCCTAATTTCCCACAGGAACGACGATCAAAAAATGAAGGTGCTCAAAATCCAATTCTGTTTGGACATGAATATATTCCAGATTGTTTCTAATGTATCTATGAAATTTCAGATCCTTAGGATCTGAAACTTCATCCTATGCTAGATTGACCTGTCATCTTTCCAATTCCACATATCTAACCTCAAATGGATTCTCTGAGAGAGAGATATGCAAGATGTCGCAACGTGGCCTGTTTATGGGATGAAACAGTATAGCAAAATTGTACGGCATGCCTTGTGTCACTGTTTCAACTTCGGCTTCTGAAACCTAGACTTGTGAAAGTACAGTCCATGCCCTAACTGTCACTTTTTACGAAATTCCATTTGGAGATTCCTATCTCAGATATGACTGTTTTTTCTAGGTCACCTATTTAGGACAACATTCTGGAAGAGGAAGAAACCCTAACTTGTACGGATCATATCTCACAAAGTACAACAAATATGAGGCTGTCCTTCAGACACAAGGTACACATACATTTCATCTTCGACCTGTAGAATTTTTAGATTCTGACCCTTCACAAAAATTGAGTTATAGCGAAAGTGTCACGATGACTGGCTTTTGCTATACCAAGCCCTAGCTTGCAAGTGCAACAAGTGTCATAAATGCCATACAATGCCTTCCTTCAGGCTAGCTCTGATTACATGTTATTTTTTCATCATTTAATTCAATATATCTAGGATCTTAACTGAAAGAACAACATGTACAACATATCAAGCATAAGAAACAAGAGACAAGAGACACAAAAAATTTCACCGGGGAAAACCAAGAAGGTGAAAAACCCCGCAACTTGCTCAGAGATAGAATAAGCACCAATACAAAGATCACAAAGATCACAAAGATCAAACCCAAGAGATAGATGATTGCAGCAGCTACTCCTCCTCCACTAGTGTGCACTCCTCCTCTCTCTCACTAATGCGAAGTGAGTGAATGAGAGAATGTGTAAAATGAGAGAGACACACTCTCTATTTATACACTACTTCACTTGTCTTTTAACTCTAACTAGGTCGGCCCCAACTTAACCACTTAACATAATGTTGAATGGGACGACCCCCACTAGGGTGGTCTAATAACCCTTTAACCCACATGACTCATACACGGCCGATCCCATCAAGGTGGTCTAATAACCCATCAAGTATAAGTTACAACACTTACAATATAACTTGCGACACTTGCAAGTACAACTGACGACACTTCCAATCGGAGGAATAATACATCTTCGTTGGGGATACAATAAAGTACAAATAAGTGAATATCTTCCGAATTTACAAATACACCAACAGTTGGGAATGGGGAAGCGTTCAAAACTCATCTTTATAAATGAATCTCCCGTAACCCGCAATCTGCAATGTGGAAGCGGTTAAATTTCATCTGTATAACTAAGGGTTCCGCTACCCGCAATCCGCATTTCTTAAATATTAACACAAAATTTGTGTTTTGGACTATGTAGAAGTTATATGTTAGTAATCTAAAGTTAGTTCATGCAATGTTTTATAGGTTTTAAACCCTCATCATGCTAAGTGTGCTAGGTTAAGTACTTGTAATGATGCTTATAACCCTAAGCTATTATGCCCATGAAAGAAGAAAGGATTAGAGCCTATAGCCTAGCATAAAAATATAAATAATTTATTTAGGACTGAGTACTAGACCTTGGATGTTATCCAAGAATAGAACCTTGACATGATGATAGCCTTGGTTTAGAATCCAATATGTAAATCAAGTAAAGTAATTTGATTCAATAATGTTAGAAGTACAAAAGTATACATGCATTTATCCTATTAATTTTTTATTTTAATATAGGTATTTTGAGGAGTGTGACAATCAACTAGATGTTAGGTGAGTAAAAATCCTATAAATAAAGATAAAATAAATTGTGAGAGTTAAAATAAACTAAATTAACTAAAGATAAAAACATAACCGTGAGTGTGTCTAACAACTAACTTGAGTGATTTAAACCTAATTTCCTAGAAGCCTTTCCTCATAAAATATTATAAGTAGAAGAGAGAGAACACTGCAAGGGGAAAGTGTTTCCAAGTTCACTGGAGGGTTCAAACGTGGGTCTTCAGCACCTAGAGCACCATATTGTATGATATTTGGTGTGCCCTAGAAAGAGGACTGTGGGAATAGTAGGGGAAATTCTTTTATAAGATCCACACAAAGGGCTGGTAAACGGACCTTGTGACTACTCTGTTGTTAGTAAAAGAAGACAGTGAATTTACCGTAGGCCTTCTAGTTCTTGTCATGCTCGGTTTGGCTCGAGGGTGACCCGTTGAAAAAACCAGGAATGATTTCAGGTCTATGGTTGGGTGGAACGTGGCGGTTACCAAGTCATTCGAATAGCCATACTGATAAGTATCTTCATGTTCTATTATTATTTTCTCAGAAATTATATTTTATAGATCTAAACCATTTCCTGTTCTTATATATTGTTCATGCAATATTCTAGTGGTAAAAGTAGATATGTTAATTATGTTTTGAAGTCCTTCAGTAGATTAATTCCATTAAATATTACTAGAATAATGCTTTCCAAATTAATTTCCATGCAAATTTAAATTACAGGATTTTATGGTTAATTTTAGGATGTACACAGAATCATTGGCAGAAGTAATTATCCATGATCAGGGGGTTACTTTTAAATTCCCAAACTAGTAATTAAATATCTCATAAACATATATGTTCAACCTAACTCAAGAGAAAACTCCAATTATTGCTCGTGCGGAGAGAGAATCCTAGAAACAAGATTCTGGGACTAAGTCCCTAAACTTTGATAGGTTTATTAATATATATTTACAAATTATATATATTAAAAGCAAAGCATTAAACTTTAAACCCAAATTCCATCCAAAACTCATTCATCATATCTAAAAATCAAATCTAAACGAAATAAGAAACCAAATCAATCTTACCATCATTCCTTTCATTTTTTATGTATTAATTGGAATTCCCAACATTTTGTCCCCGTGCATAATACAGAACGACATCAAAACTTCCATAAGAGAAACCCGATTACGTTCTAAAGGCAAGGTCATGCTTCAACATTGATTAGGGATCGAATCCCATCGTTCTCACTCCACACACAGTCAAAGGGTAATGCTCCAGCGTAGACCAGGGATCGAATCCCGCAAGGATCAATGCCCAACACACACACACGCAGTCAAAAGATAACCCTCCATCATAGAAAACGGATCGATTCCCACAAGGGTCAATTCCCAGCACACACACACACACAGTAGGGTCACGCTATAAGCGAATGACCAGGGGTCAAATCCCGTGAATAATTAAAATCCCCTGACTTAAAGTACGGTCACGATATAAGCGAATGATTGGGGATCGAATCCCTTGAAGTAGGAAGGAACTAAAACTCAAGCTTAAAATAGGGTCACGCTCATACGTTGACCAGAAAAATAAAACAAACCTTAACATTCAGACATGTAAATCACAGTCAACATTCCATAGATTTATACATTATGAAAAATAATCACGAAACCCTTAGGAGTAACCATAGACAGTCCCATCAAACAAAATATAGATGCCAGAATGTAGATGCCTAAAATAAATGATCATTATATTCAGTCAAACATAAATTTTACATTATAGAGGAAGTCCAAACACTAAGAGGTAAAATCGACTTAAACTACACATAATGTCAATTAAATATAGACCTGAATTCCCGAAGAATTCGTTTCTAAAATCACGGTATGGAACCATTACAAAAATCCTAGAAGTATTATACATTGAAATACAACCCTCATATTTAAATTGTGGGTACAAAATCGCTACAGCTTGAAGCATAAATGAAAACCCCAAATAGGGAAACGATTACAAACATGAAAATAGAGTATGCCCAGCTAAGAAAATTAAAGAGCTTGCTAAACATCTCCTTGTCTCTCCTAGAGCGCAGACAACTAGCGCCTCTCTACAAACATAAAACCATAACAAAAAAAATACACCTCCATAGGTATCACCGTGGAAGGAAGCGGTCCATAATGGGCCATGGGCTTACTCAAAACCTTGCACAGTAGACCCATTTCTCCACCAAGCAACCTCTAGGTAGTGGAAACTATGGACATTGACCTAACACATGAAAACAATCACAGGTCAGTTACTATGAGGAGGAAAATATTGCACATACATTTTATACAGTAAATATCAAACATGAATAGAGTCATACCTGGATTTAAATGGTCACAACGTAATCTCCCTTCTCTAAAGCGTTGTGCACATACCAAGAGCATAGCTCTGGTCATGTTCAAGTCGTTTCCAGAAATGATGCATAGAGGAATCCTCTACTTCCCCTCTCCTACATCAAGTCGTATAAACCCAACAATACATCCAAAAATTGTGATCACCATGGTAAAACCCTACCCTTACCAAAATTGAATGCATATTCTAGTGTGGAATCCTTCACGCATGGCCATCACATGGGCCTTAGTGAATGCCAACCACCTCTACTACATTTCAAATTGTAAATTCGCTTGGCTCTATAGTGAGACCCAAGGGTTTAAGGTAGTGCACTTAGGTATTTTTATATCAACAATAAGCTACGCTGGGCATGACAATGGAATGGTCTTGCCTTAGGGAACTTGTTCCCCCTTTTTACTTTTTACTTTTTACAAGTTTAAACCTTAGGAATTTTGGACAGAATTAGCATGAGCCTTCTCATATCTAACTACAGAAAAAGATAGATACAGGTGTTATCTTATAAATAAGATAAGTAAAACCCAGACAACCATGGATCTAGGATCCATCCACAGAGACATTAAGAACATCTATCCACTTATGTTAAAGTAAGGCAAAACAATTATTGAACAAATACAGCCATGACGATTCTATTTTCCAATATGAATCAAGGTCACAAACCAAATCCAAGTGTCAAGTATAAATATCATAGTAAGGAGCTAAATGATATATATATTAGGTTATTACATAGACAAATAGGTGCAGACTCCTTCCAATTCAAGCAAAGGCAACCAAACCAGTATCATGTCGTAAGATCAATAGAGAAATCAATCAAACGAAACACAAACAAGTAAGGATATCAATATTTAACTAGTGTTGAAGTTAATTTAAAAAGAATCATATGTTCTACGACTATTATGACCTTATATAAAATAAAATAAAATTTTAAGGTGTATTTTTTTAGGGACATTATAGAGTTTCATATATTGTATAATAATAACAATATGTAGAATATTATATAAATTTTTAATTTTGATCAAAACTATTGTAAAGATTAATGAAATTTTCATATATTTAATTCTTTTTTTTAAAGCTACTACCCATGGGGATTTTAACTTACGACATTCCATATACAACTTCTCATCTCAATTACTTATTATCAATTTCTCTACCCCATGGGCTCATATATTTAATCCTTTAATAAAATGATAATTTTTACATTATAAATTTATAAAAATATATTATAAATTTTAAATATAAATTAAAATTTAATAAAAATATATTATAAATTTTAAATATAAATTAAAATTTAATGTAAATTGGATCCATATCACAAATTTTTACATCCAATTACTCATAAATTTATGAGTCATTGAATTTTTCATCAATACTAAAAAGAAGTGTGCTACCACTTTATTATAGATTAAGGAATTACTCATTTATCAATTTTTCTACAATACTAAAAAGGAAGTTTTCTACCTCTACATTATATATTAAAGGGCTCGTCTATGCATGATGTGATTTTGCCTTTGTTGATGCCTAATAGTCCACTCTCAATTATCAAAGGAAAAGATAAAGGATACAGTTTAGAAGTATACCATCCATTAGCATCTCAATTTAATTATTTCATAAAATATTATATAATGATATTTTTATTTGGTCGTACACTCCCTTTTAATTTGTTATATTTTTTTTTGGTAAGGTGAATAAAATATTAGAGGTTTAAGGAAAGTATCCTTAAAACCATTCTTTTATATGAGATCCTCGTCCAGAAGAAAAGGGAGGTTCACTACAAGTAAGGGGTAAGGGAGTTTGTCGAGAGATGCAAAGAGAGATAGAGGAAGAAAAATAAAATCACTTTCATCAAGAATACAAATTTAATTTCTTGTTGTGAGTATTTTTGGTATTGTAATGTTAGTATGAGACATAACCCAATGAGATCATAGGGAAATTAGTTGATGAAAATGAATTTTTTTAATTTTCAATGATTTCGTCATTTTTGGATAGTATTTTTTAAAATTTTAATATTTAAATTTCTATAATTTAAATGAACTAGAGTATTTGAAGAGACTTAATCCATTTATATATGAACTAGAGTATTTTAAGGAAACTAATTTATTTATACATTCAGAAACATGATTTGTTTTAAACAATACAATACAAGGATACATATCTATATAACTATGTAACTAACCATTATTCAAATATATTATTGCAAACATAAAAAAGGATAAGGATACATTATAGATTAAGCGATGAAATTCAAATACAAACAATACAGGAATGCAACCATTTTGGTAAGCAATATGCACCTCGCAGCAGACTAATAAAGTCTGCTTTAGGGGCTCTCACGTACTTTCAAGCTTCGTTCACAGCAAGAAATTTCCGGTCAGACAAGAGATACTGGCGATCCACTGGACAAATCTCCACATATATAATGCATTTTCACCTACCCAAATTTTGAGACTGTTTATTTTATTGCAAAAACATTATGTTAAATTATAATTACAAAGTTTTGTAATTATGACCAAATCTGGTCAAGGATGATTGTAATGACATATTATTATTATTTAATAAATTAAAATAGGAGACAAACACCAAGGAAACTGTTAAATGAGTGTTCATTGACCCACTAGGAGGAATGGAAGTTGTTAGAAGGCATGGGACAGGTCTTAGCATTTGCACTCCACCACTAGCTGTTGGTTATGGGACAACTACCCCTAAAATTGTGGCATTATCCCCCAAGTGGGTGGAACAGAGTTGTTAGCTCATTAATGACCAGGTTAACCACTAAAAAGGCCAAGGCATCCTAGAGAAGGCAATTCGAATTGAGCAGGGAGCTCCATAATTATTTTCTGCAGAAATAATTCCTCAAGTGTATCAGGTGATCACTGAGAGATAAAAATAGGGAGGCTAAGTGGAAGTACATTGTGAGTCTACTGAAATGATTCTGAGAAGGAAACTAGATGTGCTGGAGCAGGTCTCTTTGACTACTAAGTCTATATGACTGGATGATCTACATCGTTGCTGCAAGTTGATGACCTAAAGCTTCTACAGATTCATCTTCCTAGTGGTTCAGTGAACAGGCTTAGGGGTCCTAAGGCAAGTAATTTGGTTGTGTTCGGAAGTAGGTTGGGTGGAATAGTATCCTTGGGTATTTGTCTGCCCTATCTACAGTTACATGTTCTATTTGTTATTTCATCATATACGTAGTTAAATGATTTTCTGCATTTGTAGATTTAGTATTTACAGTTAATGGCATACAAAAGTAGAATTAAGATAGATGGATGATGGGCAGAATGCCAAGTGAATGATTAGACTAACACTATGGTGTTTCTTTTAAATCTGCAATATCAATTATATATGTCTAAACTCAGAATATAGAACAACACATCATAAAACAGATATTGTAGCATTTTCTTTACTTAGTAACAAAAGTAAACATTTCATCTTTGCACAGAACAAGGGTTTTCATTTATCACTATCTATTTTCCTTTTTGAAAGCTAATGCTATGAATTCTATTATTATTCTTTCCAACAATAAGGTGTTATAATTCCACTTATTTCAGGAATCATCATTCCTAAAAATTTAACAGCTACAATTTAAATATTCTTTTTACACAGAGTTGCTACTCATTACATATAACGCTAAATAGATACTTATCATTCGCAAATAATAGCATCACTGTATATTACTATTTCATTTCAGTATCCATATCTCATATTTCGATTTAATTATCAACTACAATTATTAAATTCAAACACTTTCATCATAGGCAGAACCCCAACTCTTTTTCACTTATTATTTAGCATTCTCTTTACCGTGATAGGTTCATAACTGGTTCGACAGTCAAACCCTTAAACAGCTTACACCAACCTTTCGAGTTATAATCAAAATTAAGTTAAAAACCTCACCCTTTAGAAGTAAAGACTTTTAGTTACGATTTCTTTGCATAGTTTTTAACCAAAATAAGAAAACGTATTTAGCATCCTTAACAACTATTTGGCCAAACCCTTATATTCGAAATAGCAACTCAGATATTATCAGTTTCCAAATAGATTAAGATTTCATGTTCAAACATCATTGAATACGTACATAAACATTAATTGAAAACAAACCATATAAATACATGAACACTAGATTTTATTTCAAGTTCGACATTACATATTTTTTTCAGTCACTCCCTGAACTGTAAAGGTTAGGGCTTCAAATTTTTCAAATAAAAAACATTGAGTTTGGCTCTCGGCCATTACAGAAACGATAGCATAGTTTTTAGTCAAACACAGAACTATCAAAGCCTACCATCGAAACCTAGAGGGTAGGGTTTTGACTGCACAGAACAAGGTCGAAACCTTTGGCACATAGCCATTATAAACGCACAATAGTTCAAACATTAAATTATCACAAAATTGGAGCATGGCTCACAATTTTCAACACAAGTAAACATCATCAAGTTATAGGAACCAAAATCTTTGTATATCCAGTTTAGCCGAGGGATAAAACCCTCTCAGCAGTTACATTCTTCTACAATTATCTACGCTAAAAAACAACACCATAGGTTAACGCCGAATGGGTTGAGGATTTAATCCTCCCCAGGATGCCAGACAGCTCACAATATTTCGATGGTGGTCACTTCCCATAGCCCAAGATAAACATGAATTCTCAGCTAAGAACACATGAAGATCTAACAGTCACCTAACCGAAGCAACAGGGTAACCATTGAAGCTTACCATTTCTTATGCAGCTGCTAGTTAACCAAACTCAAACTTAGGAACTGAATGACGAAGGAACCCTACCACATGAATAAGGTATGGTCAAAAAAGTGACATGAAAGAAGTTTCATTATGGCGAAATAGAAATAACTGCAACTCTTAAAACATTTTAGAAGGAGACAGTTTTCGAACCGAAACATTACCTTTAAATATCTATCTTTGGAGCAGTAACGACATAGCCACTGTAAACCGTATCCATAACTCCACCACTTATTACAACGAAGGTTGGAAAACAACTCTAAGAACTATCACTCGACATCCAAGAAAAACAGAGTATTGGATCAACCTACACGCAGAGCTATCACCAATTCTGGAGTCATTCCAACTCTAAAACTATTGTTGTAAACTCTCACAGATGGTTCGACTCTTTAAACTATCAACTGGTATCGAAAAACCCAACAAGTCACAGGTTCAAATCGTGGAGAAACTCCAAATAATCTGCTAACGAAACCCTGGAGTTTCTCGGCCTGTCGGCCTCTCCATAGAGCCACCTCCCAACACAATGAATGCCAAAGGAAACAATAACCTCGGAAATGTAGTGGAGTTTAGGGTTAAGACCAAAGTCCAATAATATCACATGATCAATGGTGGAGAATGTTCATCATAGCACATTGTGATTCGAATCACCAACTGCATTAAAACCTAATTAATAACCATTGCCACCATGGAGACAGCTAGGAAAACCCTCAAGCGAGATCAAATACAACTCGGCCACATTACATTCACGTGTTATGAACCACGATGGAAACCATGGTGATATTCCACTGAATTCGGTTGATGGGAGTATTAAAGGCCAACGGTGAATTTGAAAGCCTTCCAACAAGTAATCATCACAGTATTAATTACCCTATCCACATAATGCTTGGCTCAATAGTTATGTTACAAACTTGTCAATACATACAATAGTATAAGTCATAGTTTACCTTAGGTTAATGCATCAGCTAGGTATCGACTCTATATTCTAAGGTTCACATGGACGCAATTATATTCACGCCATTTCATATTGAACCAATACATAACTTATTACATAAATAAATTGCATATAGTATCGATGCTATATGTTTGATATAGGATTTACATATAGTTTCGATGTTATGAGAAATTACATAGGTTATGCATATGGGAGTTTATGTAATAGGAATTGCATATATTATTCATATAGTTTTAGGCTATAGATAATACAAAGAAATTGTATATAGTGTACATTCTAGGAATTATGTGAAAATACATATAGTTCATACTATAAGATATGCATGTAACTTTGCATATAGTTCTTGCACCATAGAAATGCACAATAGTTGCATATAGCTATTATGTAAAAGGATATGCATGATATTTATTTACAGTTCGCATTTAATAGAAACAACATGATAATTATATAAAGATGCAAAACACAGATTAGAGCATGAAGTACCTAGCTCACAACTTTTAAGACTTAGTCAAGTCATCATGATAACATGAACCGATATATATTCTGAACAAAGTATGAAATCACTAGTACGGGAAATGAGGATAAGTATAACAAACATACTTTTTGTTATGAAAACCAGATTATAACTGAAGAGATCTCACCCGGATACATTTCATTATTATTCTCTAAAACCATTAAGACATTTGGAGTTATTAAAACTAGTTAGGAATTCTTCTGTCACACTTCGCAAAACATTAATGCCCTTACCTATAATCTGTGAAAGGAATGATTCAAATGCTTTAGCATGAATGCTAAGTAAGCCTCGGGGTACCCTTAGGACCCCTTCATCATCAAACAAAAGAATAACAGTTAGCACTTATAACATGATATCGGTTGAACATTTACGTAAGTAATATGGCTGAGATGAGAAGAACATCCAATAGCATCGAATATAGATATTCAATATCATGTCACAAACAATACAATTATGATCATTACAAACATTTAGTACAACAAGACGACATAGAAGCATTTATTATAATTCCGCACAGTTAATATATGCATTAAAAGCTACGTTGAAAAAAAATTTAAATTTTTGTGAAATTTTGGGATGTTACATGCATGAAATAGACCATCTCCATACATATCATGATGCAATGAAAAATGCTCATACCATTGCATGCCATCGTGTGGAAAGGTGTCATCCACTAGTTTTATCTCAAATTTGAATTTTGAAATGCCCGTGCTAAAAATTTTGATCTCCCGCCTTTCATTCAGCCCCTCTTCACTCGACTGAGGAAAAGAACAAGCTTCCAAGAAGTAACGATCGACACCTCCTTTCATTCGACCCCTCTTCACACAACTGAGGCAAATAATATGCTTCCATGAAGTAAATTTACAGGTTGATTCTCTGTCTATTCTATTAAAGAAGGTCGATTCCTTTGGCGCTCCCTGTAATTATAACTGTGTTGGTGTTGTGGAGTTCAATGTTAGTGGAGACAAATATAGGGAAGTCGCTCTTGAAAAAAATACTAAGGACAAACTCTTGGCATGGCTCCACACTTATTTAATTCTCTCTACGCAGGATCATTTCGGGAAAATTAGAGGGATGTGATCTCTTCCTGGAATCAATGACGTTCTGAATGACTACTCTAGATTTCTTTTAGATCAAGCTAGATCTTCCATACCAGAACCGAAAGCGGCCATGTTTATACCTGGAGCAAGGCACCAGGTGTTAAATTTGATAAAATGCATATAAACCGGTGTTGATTTTGTTGCTGAAGCAAGGCACCAGATGTTAGATGTGATGAAAATGTAGATAAACAGGTGTTGATTTTGCTATTGGTCAATAACGGTGAATATTATAAAGATGCAATCTAGCCAAAAGTTGGTAATGTTACAAGGTCAATTGTTTAATGTATTGAACGCTACTCTCCATGTAAACATGGTAATAAGGTTTTTTCCGATTCACTTCAAAGTTCTACATTTTCCATTTTCCAGTAAAAATACCCAAAACGAACGTGGGAAATGATGTCGAAATAGCAAGGTATAAAAAATCAGAGATTTTGTAAATTCCAAGAGTGGACAAGTTCTTTGACTAGATTCATTGAACAATTACTCTAAATTTTCCTAAAATTTATAGAAGCACGATTTATGTACATAAATCTATGATAAAAAATCTTAGGGATAAGCTTCATGTAAAGAACATACCCAACAAATTTGGGTCATAAAAATAGGATTGATGTTATTCGATCAAGCTTAGTCACATGGAATTACATGGAAACAAAGCAAGTTATTTGTAGTATATATATATATATATGAAACTTCACATTCCTCCGTTTAGATATAACTGGTTATCACTGTATTTAAAAGTTAAAAAGTTTATTATATTTAAACTTCCCCTTATTATCTTATCATTATGTGTTTAAGAGTTCAAAAGTTTATTAAGTTATCGTTGTATGTTTAAGAGTTGAAAAGTTAAAGGTGTTTTAACCTTTCCCTAGTTGTACACATCTATTTGATCCTTCGTTTAGATGACAATGTAGGTGTAATTGGTTATCATTGTGTGTTGTATAATATGGTTGGGAAGTAGAGTGACCGATTAAAATGTTAATTAATATTCATACATCCAAAGAGGTGAATATCAATAATTTATTCAATATTTGTTTGTTTATAAGTAGTATTGAATACAAATAATTAAATTTCTTTTGAATGGAAGAGAGAGAGAGAGAGAGAGAGAGTTTTTTTGCTTACATTGTTATTTGAAAGAATTTTTTTGTATGATTTAAAATAGTTTTCTCATTTTTAATAGAAACTAGTTACATAAACTTTGTTTAATCACAATTTATATCATAATAATATATTTACTCATATCTAGTTAAAAATGATTAAGCAACTCACAAAATTTAAGAAAATTTTTGTGTATGCCAAAACAACTAAACATTTTATCAATATGGTCATGTATGCCCAACAAGAAGAAAACCAAGTTTAACCTTCTGAAAAATTCTCAATTCAATAAGCATGTTCAGATAACCAAACATGATCTGATTTTTTCTTTTCTCAGATGGTGTTATCCCATTGCAGATATAGAACACAGGGAAGATTACCAGACCAATGAGTCGGCACATGGTGAATTATGGTAATGGTTAGATTTGCATCATTGTGAATATTGGGAGCTGTAAAGTAAACCTTTGGAGACATCTGACCATTAAAACCATACAACCAACCAAGTGAAACTAAATAAAATTGTCCTTTTGAAATTCTTTGGTACACAAACAAAATGTGGAAAAAGTGTTTTTTTCCTTTAAATTCTTGCAATGTTTGTACAACTTTTTTAGTTCAAGTGATTGTTGATTGTGATGTGCTTGAAGTTCTTTAACAACATAATATACAAATAAAATAAAAACAAAACATTGTTGAGATTTCGTAATAGATATTTATTCCCAAAAAATAAATTTGTTAGAGACATACCAGTCTATATCCCTTCTTTTTTATTCATTCTTTGTTGAAGAGAAGCACATATACTGCAAACCCCCATCCTTGACCTCTTAGGAATACGGACATTGTTGAACTCTGTTTTCCATAGTCTTGTAAAATATGCATATATAATGAAATTGTTATTTCCTTATGCATCTTGAACAAATGCCTTGTACAAGTTGTAGATTTCCTTCCTTGAGAAATTATCTGGAATGTGTATGGTTTCTCTATCTGGTATACTCTCTCCATGCTTAGAAAATAAGTCATGCATCCATGAAATTGAAATGTTTGTTAACGGCCCACTAGCTCGTGCATGATATTCTTTAAAATAAAATGTAGAATCCTTTCTAGCCTTGTATGGATTCTTGATAGTCTAAGATTACCAATTGAGTGGATTCTTTTGAATGCCCTTCTACAAAGAAAAATACTTCCAATGTGATAATCATAAACTGTCTTTGCAGAAATCATGCACCCTACCAAATATGATTTTTGCATATTTTTGTTCATTGATAGATATGCTCGTCTTTTCTCTAAAGCACAATTGTAGTGTATTTTTTTCATACAATTTTTTTGGTAATACTCACTTGAAATCAAATCAGTAATAGAACTGGGACTTCTGAGCAAATATTTCCTAAATCTTGTATAACTAGAATGATTTGGATTGATACAAATTGGCTTAGTATTACTCTTAATCTTGCTCATTTATATAATTTTCCTTTGCGTTTCATGAACCATTAAATCATCCTAATTAGAATGAATATCCTCATCAATGTGAGGAATATCATCCCTCTCATTGAGATTATCATCACCAAAATTATTAGGAGAATGAGTATCTGCATCTGTATCAATTTTATCACTTGAGGTTAAATCAACATCATTGGCGGGTTCATCATCACCAAAATAATCATTTGTCCTATTAAAATCCTCGCTTGGAGGAAATCATCATCAATGCCGTCAAAATCCCTGCTTGGAGGAAAATAACCTTCATCATTATTAGCCTTCATCCTCACCAAAATCATCACCTCTCCCTTTAAAATCCTCTCTTGGAGGAAATTCATCATTAGTTCCATCAAAATCCTCGCTTGGAGGAAAATAGTCATCGGTGCCATCAAAATTCTCACTCGGAGGAAATTCATCTTCGCCATTATTGGTACCCTCATCCTCACCAAATTCATCAGCTATCCCATTAAAATCATCTCTTGGAGGAATATCATCATTGTTGCCATTAAAATCCTTGATTGGATGAAAATCGTCATCGCTACCATCATAATCCTCACTTGGAGCAAAATCATCTTCACCATTATTGGTGCCTTCATCCTCACCAAAATCATCATTTGTCCCATTAAAATCCTCACCTAGAGGAAAATCATCACTACAGACATCAAAATCCTAGCTAGGAGGAAAACCATCTTCAACATTGTTGTTTCCTTTATCCTCACCAAAATCATAATTTGTCCCATTGAAATCCTCGCTTGGAGGAAAATCATCATCTGTGCCATCAAAATACGTGCTTGGAGGAGAAACAATATCAGTCCCATTAAAATCCACGCTTGAAGGAAAATCATCATCAATGCCATCAAAATCCTTGCCTGTAGGAGAAACATTATGAGTTCCATTAAAATCCTCGCTTGGAGGAAAATCACCGTCAGTGCCATCAAAATCCTTGCTTGGTGGAGGAACATTATCAATCCCATTAAAATCCTTTCTTGGAGGAAAATCATCATCAATGCCATTAAAATATTCGCTTAAAGGAAAATAATCTACACCATCATTAGTGCCTTCATCCTCACCAAAAATATTATCTATCCCATAAAAATCCTCTCTTGGAGGAAAATCAAGTTTTCTATCTTGTAAATCCTCGCTTGGAGTAAAATCTTGGCTTGGAGGGAAATCATCGTTTGTTACTTGAAAATCCTCGCTTGGAGGAAAATCTTGGATTGAAGGAAAATCAATGTTAGTGCCTTGAACATCATTGCTTGGAGGAAAATCATTGTTTATTCCTTGAGAATCATTTCCTTGAGAAAAATCATCATTGGTGCCTTGAAAATCGTCACTTGGAGGAAAATTTTTATCAGCTTCCTCAATGTATTTAAAATCTCCAGATGAAGGAAGCTCTTCATCATCAAAATTAATGCCTTTAAAATCCTCATCACTTGAAGGTAAATCATCATCGGACCCTTTGAAATCCCCACTTAAATGAAAATTTCCATCATCTTCATGTACATCTTCAGACATTGAGATTGATTCAGACGAGTTCATGGCTTTTCACTAAGAAGTATAAGAGAATGAAATTTTCTCCCAAAAATTCCAATGGTGCAACTATCAACCCCCAACAATCTTATAGCTAAAAGAACGAAGTTTCCCCTCCAAAATTTTCCCTCCCAAGCATTCCCTCCAAAATTTCCCTGAAAAATAAATCACACATTTCAAACACAATCATAACACTATTAAAAGTAATTTAATTTATCGTATAAAAATTGTAATAATACTAATAGAATGACATTTAAACAATACTATCCAAACTTTTTAACACAATATTAGTTATTTACATTAATTTTTTAAACCAAAAGTCATAACGCTAGTCAAATTTCATTTAATGCCTTCTTCTCTAAATTTAGAAATAATGCATTAGCTAATTAGATAGTTTTTAATCCCACATTCGTAAAACGAATAATCTTAAACTTAATATGAGCCATATAAACTATTTTGATTTTCTATTCTTCACGCTTGAAATTTCGGGTAATTTAATAGTTCTTTGAAGGTTAGTTATATATATATTTTAAATAAATCTTTCTATTTTATATTTCGTTTGGCAATGCTTGTTCTGTACTTT